>OY757924.1:67738053-67790553 GCA_963585895.1 Sepioteuthis lessoniana | reverse complement strand
ACCCCGCAAAAACAATCACAGACGCCGACTACGCTGATGACTTAGCGTTACTGGCGAATACGCCTAATCAAGCAGAGACGCTACTGCATAGTTTGGAACAAGCCGCAGAAGGCATTGGCCTCCATGTCAATACGCACAAAACTGAATATATGTGTTACAACCGAACGGGCAACATTACCACACGAGACGGAGCCTCTCTGAGGCTGGTGGACAAATTCACCTACCTAGGAAGTAGCGTCGCATCAACCGAAAACGACATCGACACACGACTGACGAAAGCATGGACTGCTATAGATAGGCTCTCAATCATATGGAAATCAGGCCTGACCGATAAAATGAAACACAGTTTCTTCCAGGCAGTGGTTCTATCGATACTGCTATATGGATGCACAACATGGACGCTAACTAAACTGCTGGAGAAGAAACTTGACGGCAACTACACAAGAATGTTGAGAGCAATATTGAACAAGTCCTGGCGACAACACCCCACGAGACAACAACTATACGGCCACTAGCCTCCCATCACGAAAACTATACAGGTTAGACGAGCCAGACACGCAGGACACTGTTGGAGAAGCAAGGACGAACTCGTAAGTGATGTACTCCTATGGACCCCCACATATGGCCAAGCAAAAGCAGGACGACCGGCCCGAACTTACATAGAGCAGCTATGTGAGGACATAGGATGTAACCTAGAAGACCTGCCGGAGGCGATGAATGATAGGGAGAAGTGGCGAGAGAGGGTCATGGATATCCGTGCTGGCGGCACGACATGATGATATATATATATATATATATATATATATTTCCGCGTAAATATATCTATGTAATGTAGGCTATCGATTATATGGAAATTAGACCTAACCGATAAAATGAAACACAGTTTCTTCCAGGCAGCGATCGCATCGATACTGCTATATGGATGCACTACATGGACTCTAACAAAACGGCTGGAGAAGAAGCTAGACGGCAATTACACAAGAATGCTGCGAGCAATCTTGAACCAGTCCTGGCGGTAGCACCCCACAAGACACCAACTGTACGGCCACCTGCCTCCTATCACGAACACTATTCAAGTTAGACGAACCAAACATGCAGGACACTGCTGGAGAAGCAGGGACGAGCTCATAAGTGATGTACTCTTATGGACCCCCACACATGACCGTGCAAAAGCAGGACGACCAGCACGAACATACATTCAGCAACTATGTGAGGATACAGGATGTTGTCCAGAAGACCTGCCTGAGGCGATGAACGATAGGGAGAAGTGGCGACAGAGGGTCAGGGATATCCGTGCTACCAGCACGACATGATGATGATGATGATATAAACATATTAATGTCGGATATTGACCTAAAGACCCTTTTTGACATCTATCGATACATCATCGGCTGAAGTTAGCCCTTTGCAGAACTAAAATAACCGGAAATGCACCAAGAACTTCACGTAAATTAGACGCCGATGTTGTCGGTGGAAATGCCACGTATATTGCGTGGTTGGCTTGTTAGAAGGAAGCGTGATTCTTATCTGGGCCCTGTCTAAGCAGCTAGGTCGTCTTCGACCATCCAAAATCTACACCTCAGTACATTTTGCTTAATAAAAAAGAAGTATAATATAGCTTTATATAGCAGTATAGTAGACTTTCTCTGCTATACAGCATTAATATATATATATATATATATATATATACGTACGTACGTACATATTTGCATATATATATATAGTACAATTAAATGGAGACTCAAACTCGGTTAAGCCGTCATAATAAATTTATTTCGGCCGAGAATATTATTGGTATATTCTCCGTCTCGTCAGATGACTCTTTTACATGCTCTGTCCTGTCGCAGAGTCGCGAATGTGGAATTACAGTTCGTATGCAGAAGATAAAATAAGGTAATTAAAAAAATAAAATTAAAAAATCAGAAAATAAAGATAAAAAAACAAAAAATCATAAGGTGGAAATCAAATTATAAAGTTACAAATTCTTTCATTCATAGGCGTGAGCAAAGGGGGTTAACATGTTATATGTTAGAACGATTAAGAAACAGGAGTGGAATTAATCTACAGGTCAGTCCCTTCTAATTTTAGATACATATTTATATGTCGCTATATATTGAGACAGACAAATACATACATATATGCATGCATATTTTTCTCGTGAATTGAGAACTCCTGTTGACGATAAGCGTATATAAATATAGACCTTTAAATTACTTCGCTTACACTGAAATGACGATAGCTTTGGGGTAAGATGTCCGACTGACGAAAAATCAACCGGGTTTTGATTCTAACTTCAAGTATCATGCGTGTCTGGCCCCTCTAAATTGTTGAAATCCACCGAAACTGTTTGTGGACGACTATATAAACTCATTTTTAGACTTGTGTCTATCGTCTATAAATTAATTATGTGCAAACAAATAAAATCCTGCTTATAGAAAATTTTACCAGTATTTGTCCAGAAATCCTTGGTTGAATGTATATACATATAGACAGAATTTAGCGTTAAATAACCTACAAAGGTTGATACGCCATAAAACTCCAACAATCGTATATAAATTTTAATTCCGCTTTTGAAGGAGTCTATTATGATCAGAGAATTTGTCACAGGAAAGATACGTCTCAGCTTACGTAGGAATAGAGCGCAAACAACGAAAACCACACCCTATAATTAGTATTTGCATAAAAATAGAGATATTAGCGATAAATATACGATAATACAAAGAAACTAACCCGATACTCTTCAGGAAATAGCCGAAACATATACACCGAATGACGAATTTGAGAACACCGTCAATGCCCACGTGGACGCAGCTGCAGAATGCATACTAACCAAACTAAGAGCCAAACAGAGTTCCGTGGGAGACATTTGTAGTTAGGAAGAACAAAACGAGAACGTGAAAACAGCATGCCTATATAATGAAAAGAACCCAATTAATGCCAATGCCCAGAAACTTAACAAAGCAGAAAATGAACTAATTAACGCATACCAAAACCAAAAAATGGATTACATTCAAGGTCAGATCAATAAGATTAGAAATTAAGTTGAAAATAGTTCCGTGAAGGTTCCCTAGTTCGACAAACACCTGAAAAAGGTTGGAGGACATTGTAGAATATTGGGTAACTCAAATAGGGTATATCCAAAAAGTGCCCTCAGCAATTCTGTTGAGGATAAATAGATGAATGGATACCACTCATGCAAATGAGTTGGATAGGTCCATTCTCGTGAAGTGAGCCAATCCACATGCTGTACACATGCTGCTCATGCACTCTTTAATAAAAGAGGTGAGCTTTAGCTGGCTAGCTTTTCAAGGAGCCAGCCATGTTACTATTGGCTTGAAGGTGAGTGCTATTCATTGATGTTCTATATCTCCCCCTCCCCCATGGGCAATGGTCTTTCGGGGGGAATAAGTTCTTTCAATCCTGTTTTGTTGTGTGGGAGCAGACGGGATAAAGCTCGAGCGGGTTTGGCCTGCGTTGTCACCGCTGGCTGGTTGGTACTGTTCGGTGGCAGGGATGGCTGTGGTGCCTTTTCACTGTCTGTGGTTTGCAGTGCCGGTGTTTTGCTTTCATCATCCCTTTCTAGTATTGGTGTTCCATTAGAAGGACTTAGAATTGGATGTGGGGTTACCGGGGTTTCGAGTTTCCTGAGGAATCTGCGGTTCCGCAAGATTGTCCACCCTGATCCGTCAACTCTGATCCGGTATTGGTTGTGAGGGAGAGTTTCAATGATCTGGCTTGTTGTATTCCACCGATTGTTGTTTGTGCACTGGATAGACACTACTTGCCTCTTTAAGAGTGGGCGTAGTGTGTGGGCGGTGCGGTTGTATTTTTTATGAGCCGGGCATTGCGCTGAGATAGGCTTTTTTCACGGTTTCGAGCCGCGGTTATCCATTCTGCATGTGGTTTGTATAATGTTGGGTGGGATGGCACAAAGTCACGCAGTCAGCGGTGGAGCAACAATTGGGCCGGGGACAAACCGATATTTTGGATGGGCGTATTTCGATATTGCAGAACGGCTCTGGCTGCCCTATCGTTGTCCAAGGACCCCTGAGATCCTGTGTTTCCAATTATTATTCTTTTGGCCGTTTTGACAGCCAGTTCTGCCCGACTATTTGACTGAGGGTAGGCAGCAGACGACAGTCTGTACTTTACAGCCCAGTCCTTCAGGAACTGTGTGAACGTGGAAGACTTGAAGGGTGGTCCACCATCACTGCTTAGTTCTTCAGCGGCTCCGTATGTCTGGAAGATGTCTCGGCAGATAGAAATTAGGCTCGATGCATTAGCTTGCCCTTGATTCAAGTGGTGTATAATGAGCCAGCCAGTTAGTCTGTCAGCACATGCAAGGTATGTTTGCCCCCCCCGCATGGAATAGATCCAACACTATTTGTTGAAACGGCCAATCGGGTGATACCGTTAAGGTGATGGGTTCCCTTGGTTGACTAGGTGCGATCCTTGAGCATTCTGTGCTGTTGGCTCTGGTAGTACGAATCGAGGCATTCATCCCAGGCCAGTAGACTGATTCATTTGCACGGGCCTTCATGCCGACCTCACCCTGATGGGTTGAATGTAGGCTGCAGAGGATCTTTGTGCGTTGTAAAGTGGGGATTATGATTCTTTGATCCAACAGTGCTAGGTCGTTGTCAAGACTGAGGCGGTGCCTCACTTCCCAGTATTCACGGATCTCTGGTGCTGAGAGAATGCGTGTTCTCGGGAATCCCTTTTGTATTGTCTTAATGAGTTCGATGTATTGTGGGTCGCTGTGTCCAGCCGCACGAATGTGGTCTGGTGAGGTCAGAGCTGTGTTGCTGTTTGCTCCAAATGTTGCCATGGTTGTTGTTGACGCGACCCAATCATCCATGTCATCAGATTCTGTCACGTCTGATTGTGTTGGTTTAGCGGGCAATACATCAAGCAGTGATTTCAATACGCTAGTTGGGTTACGGAAAACACCATCAGAAGCTCTGTGCCACTTCCCAGGACAGTGCTGGATCGTGAATCTGTACCATAGTGTTTTTTCTTTTAGCCTGAAGAATCTGGGATTTTGAATTTTGCTCAGGTCCCTGTCCCCAAATAGTCCTTTTAGGGGTTCGTGGTCTGTGACCACTATGAGGTTAGGGCAGCCCATGACGAATATACGGCATTTCTCTAAAGCCCATGCCATTGCCGCTGCCTCACCTTCGATTGGTGCATATCTTCTTTCAGCATCGATACAGAATCTCCTGCCAGCAAATATCAGGTGCCATCCATCAGAGCAACAGACGGGAGCTCTGTCAGTAGTGCAAGAACAATGCTTTTGTAACAGAAGGAAGCCCATTCCTTCTTTGCTCCAATCTGGTGCGAGGCAGGTGATGCGATCCTTTTCAAACGTGGCAATGCCATTCCGGACGAGGTCAACTATGACCCGTTTGGAATGTTGGAATGCACCTTCGAGTCCCTGGTCCCAAGTAAAGTGTGAATCCCGTTTAACAAGATCGCGGAAGGGGAGCTTGACTGGGCCAAGTGAGTACGCCCAGGCAACCTGATTGACCAATCCGAACCATGATCTTGCGTCAGTTAGTGTCTTTGGGATAGGGAATTTTAGTATTGCTTCCAGCATGGGTTTAGAAGGGGTTACTCCAGAGGGTGTTATCTGGAGTCCTCCGAACTGTACTATGTCCTGGCAGAACTGGAATTTGTCTCTGTTGAGCACGATTCCATTTTTGGCACAGTGTAATAAGAAGTCAAAGCTGTGATAGAAGGATTCTTCGATGCTGGCATCGTAGAGTAGGGTGTCGTCCACTATTTTGACCTTGGGGGGGATATCCTTTATTATTTCATCATACCTCCGAGTGTAGGCATCTCCGGATGCAAGGTAGCCCTGTGGCATCCTGAGGTACATGAATCTACCCCATTCGGTGATAAATGTTGTCAGTGGCTGTGATTCTTTGTCTAGGGGGACAGAATGATATCCATCAACCGCGTCTAGAACTGTTTTTTTTTTGTTTGGGTGGCACTTGTAGTGCCAATTGGAACGGTGACCCTGTGTGGTGTGTTTCTCGTTTGCATTAAGAATTGAGGTGTTGATAGTCAATGGTCCTTCGAGTTTTGCCGTTTTTTTTGGCGGTTATCACTATCATACTGCACCAATCAGTAGGTATGCCAACAGGCACAGGGTTTATGATTCCCCTTCGTACGTCTTCCCAAAGAGCTTGCTTTACAGGTTCCTTGAAGTGGAAGTGTACGAGGATTGGGTTATGTCTGGCTTTAGGGGTTGCTCCTTCTTTCAGGTGTATCTGGGCGGGTGGGCCAGACATTGGTGGAAATGCTCCATTGTTCTTGAATGCCGTGTTGGAAAATTGTTCTAGGAGCCAGTTTTTGAGCCTATTGACATTGTTTTCTGTTGGAGGGAATGGGATTTTGTGGAGGCGTTCTGGTAGCTGGTTCCTGCTTGTATCAGGTTCAGTGGTGTCATCTATACCTGCAATATTTGTATGGGTTGTTGGTATCACGATGGGGTTTGGAAAATTCGCAGGCAATATTCCTACGTCGACCGAAACGTTATGGAAATAACAATAAAGATGAAGACAATAGTCCGAAAACCCTTAATGATAAAAATCATTAAGCTTTTTTTAGCAACTTTACTTTCAAACAAATTGTTTGAGTTCATCAAGTTTTTCTTGAAATTTGCATTTTCAGTATTTAAGGTCCCATCTATGGATCCAACAGATGCTTTTCATGCTATATCTTGTTCATAAATATAAGATATATATTTGTAAACACATTTTGGATAGCATTTTAAAATATTCTTTTCAAACAGTTAAATGGTTTCAAGTATTGCTTTGTAACACGAACAATTCTATTCGACATTGCACATTAATTTCTAAACAGTTACATTGTTCCAAGTATTGTTATGCATCACTATCAACTCACTTAAACATCAGTTATTTGTTTACCCACAATTAGATGAACGTACAGTTCCATTTCAACCACTTCAATTTAGCATGTCATTTGTTTGCACACAGTTTAAATGTCAAACAGTTCTATTTGATTGGTTTGGTTTGTTGGGTTTTATGGCATATCAACCTTTGTAGGTCATTTAACGCCAAATCCATTTTTATGTAAATAATATGTTCTATTTAAAACAATTCAGTTTAGCATAAGTACACAGTTTAATGGTGAAAACATTTCCATTTCTAACTATTCAAGCTGTTGTATGTAACAATTCGGTTAAGTGTAAATACAGTTTTAATGTCGAAAAACAGTTCTATTTGAAATAATTCAGTTAAGCATAAGCACGCAGTTTAAATGTAAGTTCGGTTTAATTGTAAAAGTCATTTCTATTTCAAACTATTCAGTTTTACTCAAACAATTCATTTTAGCATAAGTATACTGTTAATTCTATTTAACCCATAGATAGGACCCTTATCAGGTGCTACCACTCCGGGCCAGAGTAGACCTGGGGGCAATGGCAATGAAGGGGTACTCCGCATTCCCCAAAGCTCTAGCATTGCTGGAACCTCACCATCAGATTGTTTAGTGTCATATCCAGGACACTCGATAGGGGGGGTCTTACCCCTCTGCAGAGGTGCAGTCAGTGTATTCTACAGCCCCAGCTGACTGGGCAAAGTTCTATTTTACTCACAGATTGGATCCTATCAGGTGCTAGCACTCAGAAGACCTTGGAGAGATAGGGTACTCTACATTACTCTTGGTTTGAGATTGTTTAGTGTAATATCCATGACACTTACTCGGGGAGCCTTACTCTTCTGTAGAAATCCAGTCTGTGTATTCTACAGATTCATACCAGCCGACTGGGC
Source organism: Sepioteuthis lessoniana (assembly GCA_963585895.1). Taxonomy (NCBI): domain Eukaryota; kingdom Metazoa; phylum Mollusca; class Cephalopoda; order Myopsida; family Loliginidae; genus Sepioteuthis; species Sepioteuthis lessoniana. The sequence continues at coordinate 67,782,757 of OY757924.1, read as the reverse complement.
TGAGCTAAAAGAGGATGAGTTGGATTCATGACTTTCCCAAAGGTATTAACCCTATGTGAAATGCAAACAGATTTGTTCAGCGTTTGATCTCGGGTAACGGAATTTACCTCCTACGATAATAACCGTAACGCCACAAGTGCCTCCATTTAGATGGGATTACCTAATATCATGTAACCGTATACAAAACCTTTCAAGAAACGACTACACAAAAATATGAATATAAAAGTACCAAATTCATAAACATCTAGGCATAAAATAACCCAAACGGGTTGACATGGCGATAAAAAAAGAACTCAATAAACCATTAGAACTGACCTAGTACGTGTTTAAAAAAATACCTCTCGCCTTTCGGTCAGCAGTTGCAGTCCAATGATCTGACCCAGCACAACAATCTAATGAAGACATAGGTCGATATGAACCAAACAGAGTATGAGGAATTCAATATCAACTGTTCTGAAAAGGTTTCATTTAACAGTTTTTATTCAATGACTGTTCATTGTTCTAACTGGTAATAGTCGCTGCGGGAGAGAAATGAGGTAAGGGAGAAAACTCTGTTATAACTGCAGTCCTTTACACTGAAGTTACGTCCCATAACGCTAGACTGGGCGTTTTCAGCCTTAAGCGGATGTTGGACACGTAGAAATTGGCTGATTGGGCGTCTCCTGTTTCCGCCCGACTTGTGCCGCGTGAAGAAAAACCAGCATTGTTGCCAAGTCTGACCGCACCGATTAAGCTTGTATAATATCGATCTTGAAATCGAATAAGAAAAGCCTAAAATCCGAACGTAAAATAAATGACGCCGTTAATATATTCCGATAAGCGAAATAAAATATTATTGCCGTGCAGTAAGTCAGAGTATCGATTTCCGACATTTTTTTTTTTGCTTTGTTTCATCGACCAATTTTGAGAGGGAGAAAAATGCTGGAAGTTTTCTTCAATTCAATTTTATCCAGAATCATTTTTAAAATAGAGATTGTACAAAGAAAAGTAACTAAGTTGTTTTTATTTACCAAGATTTGCTTAGTCAGATTGATGGAAATCAAGTTACTTGCAACCTTATTCCTAAGTGATCCTCCAACACATATCTGAACAGACTAATCGTTGCTTAACTTTGGAGATTAGATGTGACCAAGCAATAGAACATTTTATTTACTAAGCTTTTCTTAGTCTGTCTCACAAGATTTTGGTTCATACCCTGTCGATGGGACGTAGGATACACTGGCTGTATCCCATACTCAGAGGTAAGGCACTCCAAAAGAGTGTCTTGGGTATGATACTTAACTACATCTGACGGTGAGGCTCCAGTTCTGGAGATTTCGTAAGTGTGGAATACCCCTTTATTGTCATTACTCCAAGGTTCACTATTTCCTGAAGTATAGTACTTATCATGGTCCCATCTATAGGTTAAATTAATATGTTCGATATGAATATTTAATATATATAGCTGTGTGAAAAAAAAACCTCTTAAGAAACAACGACAGAAAAAATGTAAATATGAACATAGATTGAAAGTTATTCCATAATTTCTAAGCAGAAAATGACCCTAGACAGGTTGGCATGCCGTAAAAATAAAAATAATTAGACAGAAAGAAGAAACAGCCACTGGTTCCTAATAGTATTGTCAGTTCGTTTGTAGTCACTCATGAAAATATTGAAGTTGATCATTGCTGCTTAACTTTGGTGAGCTGTTGGTAAACAGTGTACTCAGATTAACATCCAGTTGAAATAGAATACGCTGACTGTATATACTGTAGAGGGAAAAATACCATACCCACAAAAAAATGGTCGGAGGTTTGGTTTGGTTTAGTTTTATGACATATCAGCCACTGTAAGTCATTTAATGCCAAATCTTTATATACATATTGTTGTACAGTGGCTCGTACCACGTGACTTCCGGTGTCGTGGAAGCATAAAAGATACCGTGTCTCTCAAGCACAGAAAAGCAGAAGCTGAGAGACAGCTCTGAAAAGACGTCGGTCAGTAGTAATACAAACTTCGGACGTAACACCAAGAGTGCGAGACGTATAATACTAGTCGGACTGTAACACTTGAATTAGTAAACAATTCTATTTCACCGTGAATCTTTCCCTTACCACTATACAACACATATATTAAAGATATGATATCTAAAAACATTTTGAAGAAAACATTTTAAAACAAGCTTGAGCTCTTTTTTTCACGCAATTAAATAGTTTTACTTAATTTCAAACAGTTCAGTTTAGCATTAGTACACAGTATTTTGTTTTTATTCAGTCATTTGATTTTGGTTTGCATACAGTTAAAAGTAAAAACAATTCTATTTCAAACAATTCAATTTAGTATAAGTACACAGTTTTTTGTTTACATATAGTTAAACGATTAAAGAGTTCTATTTCAAACAATTCCGTTTAAAATATCAACAAATGCATCACCATGCATCAATAACAACTCAAATTTGTTCACACACAGTTCGATGATCAAACAGTTCTATTTCAAACAATTCAGTTTAGGTTAAGTTCACAGTTTAAATTTCAAAGAGTTTTATTTGACCTATAGATAGGACTCTATCGTGTGCTACTACTCCGGGCCGGAGTGAACATAGATGTGATGGCAATGAAAGGGTACTCCATATTCCTCAAAGTTCCAGTATTACTGGAGTTTCACCATCATAAACAGGAGACTCCTGGGTGGAGTGTTACTCCTCTGCTACCCAACAGAGTGAGGAAGTGTCCAAGAGATGACACAAAACTATGAAATAAATAACGTAAAATGATGATAAAAAAAATATCTGATCCGCCCCCATAGTCGTCGACCATAGTCAAGGGTGATCCGAAGGCTCCCTTTCGATAGCTACTACACCAAGGTGTAGGGGAGGGCGCCACTTCTTTCCCTGGATTTATCCACTTTACCCTTGATCCGTATCTTATAATGCCGAGTGTTAAGCAAGGAGGCATCATGAACCATTTTTCGAGTCTCTGGTATGACTCGATCTGGGATTGAACCGTGGTCTCCCGGGCCATTGGCGAACACCCCCAAATTCAGAATCAAACAACGAAGCCAACAATGAAAATTCAAAAGACATTCTAACTACCCAAGCAAAAGTTAAACCTTCCCCCTCAATTCAAAATGAAACACACTCAACCAACAATTGAACGAAAACGACTGAAAATATCAATTCCCCTATCATTTCAATAAGAGACTCCTTACCATCAAAAATAAAAAAACACAAAAAATACAACCGGTGAAAAAAAAACAAAACAAAAAAAAAACAAAAAACAAAACATATATTCAACAAACCCTACAAACAAACAAAAACAATATAACTCCCAAGGATCAAAACACGAATGCTAAAACCCTAAATAGATCTAAATGTAAAAAAAAAAAAATACAGATATTACAACTGACTATATAAATGTAAACCTCAAATTATATATATAAGTTGGCTGACCGTATTCGAGAGAGACTCGATGGCTCCCTTTTCAATAGATACAACAGCAAGATGTGGAGGTGGGTGCAACTCTTTTCCACTAACTTTTTATTCGTACTTTATAATTCTTCGTGTTAAGCAAGGAGACATCTAGTAACATTTTGTAAGGCTTTGGTATGACTCGACTTGTTATTGAACTCCGGTCTTCCGGACCATTGGCGAACCTTCTCACAATTATGCCTATATATATATATATATATAAAGAAACAAGACCGTCTACAAAGCATACGCCAGTGAAGCAAAATTTGTCAAGCGGTCTAAGATTTCGATTAAAAACAAAATATTTAACTACAAATCTTTGTTTATATAAATATATATATATATATATATATATATATATATATATATATTGCATCAAATAACCCACAAGGGTTATTTGCTGTTGAGCAAAATAACCTAACCTACGTGTGGTAGTTTGATTCTTGAGTTTTAAGAAACGTATAGTAGTAAATTCGTGATTGTGTACGAAAAACGGAAGTACCAATTCCGTCATAGTTATCTGACAAGAAAAAAGTGGTAGGACTACCTCAATCTCTAAATGTCTCTCGCTCTTTTAAGCTAACGACTGCCTGGTGTCTTGTGCTGAATTTATTAGTGTTATCTTCCCGAGAAATAGTGATATTGTGAATAATTGTCTTTATCTTTGCTAAAAGGGTCACTCTGTCCTTCATTTTTTAAAAATAATAACTGCCTTATATAATATGGTTAAGTATTGTTTGCTTCTCCATTGCATCAACCTTCTTAACGTGGATTTGTCTTTAATAGCAACCTTGGTAACCATATGAAGATCTACCAAAACATTTAAAGACTCACCAAGATACTCTCATATAATATGAACAAATAAGCTTCCTTTTTCCATATAGTCTCCCCTTGATGTCTACACACTTCTTCCACCAGTGTTACAGTGCTTGTATCCCATTGTTAAATGTTAGTAGCAGCAGATATTAATTCATCATATGAACTTTTCAGTCCTTCTTTGTTGATTCAACGTAAAATTTTAATTGATTGCTAATTTTAGAGCTTAACTTTTATACATGAAAAGAAGGAAAAAGAAAGGATTTGCCGTCTTACTAAAATATTAGTCACATTTAATTAAACATTACTCATTGGGTTTATAGATTTCCTTTGAAGCTGGAAATGAAAAATGATTACATAGCATTCATTATTATTTAGGATGAAAAATTCAGACCCGTAAAAAAAGATAAATTTAGTTGAAGAAGTTGGAAATTTTTGAATATCTTATTTTAAGAACGAATTAAGGTCTAAAAATCCTTCTCATTTTTCTTTTTTTTTTGTTACAAAGGATAACCAAAAAAAAAAAACATATTCAAATTAATTAAAATGGAACTGGTTGGGGTTTGTTTTAAAGTCAATTTTAAATTCTCTGGGCAAAACTAGAGACAATTAAGCGTCAGATTTAGACGATTTAATATATTTCATTTGTTTATGTTTGATTTCATAAGCTCATAACTCTACCTAAGCTTTCCTTCCCATTACTCCCAGGTCCACTCTCACCGGGATTGTAGTACCAGTTAGAGTCTGATTTATGGGTCAAATAGATATGTTTATGAATTATTCGTATCCGATAGGAATACTTAAAGTTGGCGACCGTAGTCGAGGTCGACCAGGAGGCTCCCTTTTCGATAGCTACAGCACCGAGATGTAGGGGAGGGCACTGCTCTTTTCCCTGGATTACTCCACTTTACCCTCGATACGTACCTTAGTGTTAAGCTGAGTGTTAAGCAAGGAGGTATCAAGTATAATTTTTTAAGCCTTCGGTATGACACGACCTGGGATTGAACCCGGACAATTGGCGAACACTCTACCCACCAGGCCAATGAATCGGTCAAAATCGAGGACGACCAGAAGGCTCCCTTTTCAATAGCTACTACACAGAGGCGTAGAGGAGGGCGTTGCGCCTTTCTCTGTAATGCCATATGGCTGTTTATAAGTTATTTATATTGATCATAATTACTTTAAGATAAAGTTGTTTACTAAGAATTATTATTAGTTACTTGAGGCCTCATAACTTTGTGCAAATAAAGTAATATTATTAAAGTGAAATAATCAATTGAAAATATGTAATTATTAGGATAAAATAGGAATAATCTAAGCCATAAAACTGTATGGAAATTATTTTCATTATAAAGGAATGATTATAAAACCATAGAAAAAATGAAAATGAAAAAGTATAAAGAACGCTATTTCTAAACCAGTAGGCATTAAATAACCCCAGACGGGTTTACATACAATTAAAATTGTGTTGTTTTCTTGTGTAAACAAATATTCAGATGAAAATATTGCCGGTTCTTAAATGGTTTTAAAGAATAAGTAACAAAATATGATAAGCAATGATTCTTACAACGATATAAACGTTAAACAATATATAATCAAAATTACTGAATTATATATATATAAAAATAGTTGAGTTGTATTATAATTATTTGTTTGTTATGCTTCTTCAGACAGCTCCCTTTACTTTACTATCATCTCACATTAACCTTTGAAAAAATTATTTCTTTGTATACAATATTTATACACAGATCAAATTCTGTTAATTAATTCATCCGATAGTTCTTAAAAATCCTGACTTAAATTCTTACCATTTTTTCTGAGAACATCCAAATTTAATCTAAAAATGTTCTATATTATTGCTGTTTTTTTTTAAATCTGCTTTTCAATTCGTTTCAAAAAATATATTTCTCTATTAGCAAAAAAGAAAATCAATTTATTAGTAGACTTAATTTATGAAATCGGTCTCGACAGTTGATTTTATGTTCAAGGAGTACTATTGAAAAAATGTCTACCATAATTAGAAATTCCATTATATTGAAAGTTTCAATTAAATCACCGTTCGTTCTTCTTTCTAGTAAAGTAGTTAATCTTAATTTCTCGAGTTTCTAATTATATTGTTAAATTACGTATTTTCAGAAGATCTAAGGTCATAAGTATTATGATGCTGGCAAAAGACAGACATGAGAAACACAAAAAGTTTGATAGAAAAACATATATATTCAAGTAAAAGAAACAAGATACAAGTGAACTGGGTTAGACAGTAGTTAGCTGAAAGTCCAGTCGAGGAGCGACTACTGTCCACTACACAAGTGGTATTACATGTGATTGTGTCACGTGGGTCTGGATCGATTCTGGTGAACTCCCTGTTGACGTGTATTTATGGAGGAGGGTGAGTCTAATATGTTGGGAGTACAACAATAAGAATCTACAATTTCTAAAATATGTAAATTAAAAAAAAAAAACCCTCAAAAATTAACTTTGTGAAGTACTTTTTCAATGTTATAAATCTCTGGTTCAGTCTCAGCCAAGGTGATAATATCTTTTAGGGTTTATAAATGTCTCTGAACTGTGATCGAGGCTTACAATATACTGACCCCTACTGCAAAGGGATAAGATCTCGTCACAAAGGAAATGTATTGGCTATGTCTCTAAACAGCATGTGGTATTGAAAGTCTTGTTCCGAACATATTTTTAGTATAGTACCGTTGGGTCTTAACAACATTGAGGAACACGTATAAATAAAAATATAATCTTATATTTTTATTTTTCGATGGTGACGTTTGTGTGGAGCAGGAGAGTAATCGGAGTGTGAGAATTCGCGCACAAAAAGGAGCTGTCGAGAGTCGGAACTGCCAGCAGGAACTGACTTTAGCCAAAATTCTAGACCTTATATAGCCTTAAAACTCCCATGCAACTCACATGCAATACTTGTTTGTTATTGCTCACAGCTTACACCAATGCAGTGCCTGTTTTTCAAAGGCCATGGTTTACACCCACGAAATGTTTGTTTCTGGTAATCATTTTGACGATTTTATCTACAGATCTGTCAACATCCGCTGAGTTCATTGCAGCTCAAGGTGATATATTACATGTTTGGAATATGGAGTAGCCCGTCAATGCTACGACTTGCAGTGTTAGTACCTGTTCAGATCACAGCCGTAGCTGGAATAGTTCTGTTTTATAAAACAGCATGAATATAAGTGTATAATAAACGCGATTTCCAAACGTTTAGACATAAAATAACCCTTGAGGAGTCGATACTATTATATGGATGCACTACATGGACACAAACTAAACGGGTGGAGAAAGCTTGACGGCAACTATACAAGAATACTGCTAGCAATATTGAACAAGTCATGGAGGCGACACAAAGCAGCTCTTATACGGCCACTTGCCTCCCATCACGAAAACTATCAAAGTTAGACGAACCAGATATGCAGGACACTGCTGGAGAAGCAGGGACGAGCTCATAAGTGATGTTCTCCTATGGACCGCCTCACATGGCCGAGAAAAAGCAGAGCGACCAGCTTGAACCTACATACAGCAGCTCTGTGAGGACCAGCCAGAAGCGATGAACGATAAGGAGGAGTGGCGAGAGAGGGTCAGGGATATTCGTAAAGGTAGCACGACAAAATGATGATGAGATAGAGAGAACTAGTTTTAAACTTAAATTACTATTAGTCTGTGATAAAAATAATGATGTGAAGTATCCGTTCACTATCATTATGTCAGTTTTCAAAGGGAAATAACTAGTAAATGTTAATTATAGATACTTTCCGTATTTAAGCAAAATGTATTTGCCAAGTCGGCTAATACACTGACAGAATCTCAGCAGTGGGGTTAGACTCCTCCAATGAATATCCTAGATACCGCTGGAAACATTCATTTGGTGAAGCTCTTGTACTGGAGCTTTGGGAAACGCAGGGTACCTCTTGATTACCATTGCTCCCTGGTCCTTTCTGACATGGAGTGTGAGCACCTGATATAAAACTGTTTGACATTTAAACTGAGTTCGAACAGATGACTTTGATTAAATTAAATTGTTAGAAAAAGAACTGTTTGACCATTTAACTGTATGTAAATAAATGACTAATGTTTAATTGAATTGTTAGTGATACAAAGCAATACTTGGAACTATCTTACTGTGTGCAAAAGAATGAATTATGTTGAACTGAATAAGTTTGCCACCGTAGTCGAGGGCGACCCAAAGGCTTCCTTTTTAATAGCTACTACACCGAGGTGTGTGTGTGGGGGCGCTACTCGATTTCCTGGATTGCTCCACTTTACCCTTCATCCGTACCTTATAATGCTGTTAAGCAAGGCGGCACCAAGTACCATATTTTAGGCTTTGGTAAACCCGACTTAGGATTGAACCCCGGTCTCACGGACTATTTGGCGATAACTCTAACCATTCCCCTGCACTATGTGCAAACAAATGAATGATATTGAATAGAATTATTTGTGTTTGATAGCAGTTATTAACTGTATAAAAACAATTGCAAATCTAGTGTGTAAATAAATGTTCTAAATCGGTTGAGACTTTAATTACTAAGAAATTATATATATATATATATATATATATATATATATATATATATATATATCCCCGTTTAAATAAGGGCAAAAATAAATAATTGTAAATGGAATTATTCGTGTTGGATAGATATTTTTGAAACAATTTAACTGTGTGGAAAAATGAGTTCGGGTTCCATTGAAAATATCATCAACAAAATATGTTTACAAATTTGGCATTTAATAACCTACAATGGTTGATATGCCATAAAACCCAACCAAACCAAATCATATATGCTTGATATATATGTAAAAAGAGTATTTGGCATTTTATAACCTACAATGGTTAATTTCCCATAAAACCCAACCAAACCAAATCATATATATTCAATATATATGTATAAAGATTTGGTATAATTAACCTACAATGGTTGTTATGCCATAAAACCCAACCAAACCAAATCTTATATATTTAATATATATGTATTAAGTGGGTTCGGCATTGAATAACCTACAAAGGTTGTTATACCATTAAACCCAATCAACAGTCCAAAAGGTGTAGCCAGGCTTTTTTCTCTAACAAAACTCAAGTAAAAAGGAATATACATTCCCCTTTTATTTGTGATGACTAGTTCGATCTTAGCTACCTAATTTGAAGGGCATCTCTCGTGACTGTTCAGTGACCTTGGAAAGCAGATAAATGTTGGTGAATTCAGTTATCAAAGAATCTCTCAGGCTTATGGCCTTGTACCACCCTTAGATAAGCTTAGAAATTACTATGTTGTTTGTTAATTTTTCTAGTGTGATCGATCTAAAAAAAAAACTGATAATAATTTTTTAATAAAGGAAGAAGGAAAAGTCAATTGTCTTTTTTGATTGTGTTAGGGATAAAAACAGACTGAACTGAATAAATTGGTTGGACTTTACAATTTATAAATGTGTTTCTTCATATTCAAATAATTTCGACATAATGCTTAATCAGAAAATATCAAAATGAAGGCCATAATTTTTTTTATTATTAAATTGAGTGTTCATTAAAGTGATAAAAGAATGTATCATCAGCGTGTATCGAGGGAAATATTTTCGATGGCTTCTTATTCGATTTAACAAGTAATCGATATTTATTAGCTCTTAGCTTTATCTTGAAAACTAGAATATCAAACTGCGTCAAGAATTAAATTATGTTCTATTGATAAATGGTAGGGTTACCTGGCGTTAGCCGGATTAAATTTGGTATAGAAACGTTGACATTCTGATTGAAATTACCTATTTCATGAAAATAATGTTTCATCATTATCAAGTCACGCAGACAGCACGAAGTTCCACATCTCCCTCTCTCTCTCCTCCACAATCCATCCTTATCATTCATCGCTTTCGGTAGGTTTCCTAGACAGCACCCTGTGTCCGTACAGAGCAGAAATAAGTAAGTCATTGCTGTTTAGGCAAACCGCTGGTCTTATTCGTCATATTTGGATGACTTGTGAGGTGAGACTTAAGTGGCCGTACAGCTGCTGTTTTGTGGGGTGTTGCTTTCGGGATGTGTTCAAGCAAGTCCGTAGCATTTTTTGTCGTTCCAACCGTGCTTTTTCACCGCCCGTTTCTTTTGCATCTCGGTGGTGCAAACATGCAGTAGTATTTACACATGTGAAGGCATTTGATTTGGTTGAGTTTTTGACATATAAACCATTTTAGGTTATCAAATGCTAAATGATCTTTATACATATATATCAAATATATATGATTTGTAAACGGATTTTGTTGAAAAAGCTTTTAACGAACCTAAGGTCGTTTTTTTTTTGTATACAGATAGTTCCAGTTTTTGCTATTTATCACCAACAACATATCTAGATTATCAGTCATTTGTTTACACACACTTAAATGATCAAACAATTATATTTCTCAAAATTCAATTCAGCATAAGTCATTTGTTTTTCTCTGTTAAGATGTCAAAAAGTTATATTCGACCCACAGACAGGACCCGAGTCGGTGCTACCCTCCGTATCAGAGCTGATCTGAGCGCGATGGCAATGAAGGAGTACTCCACTTTCCCCATGATCTGGCATTACTGAAGTCTTGTCAATAGATTGTTTAATGTCATATCCAGAGATGCAGTCGGTGCATTCTACAGCCCCAGCCAACCTTGCTGGTGTGGAAGGGTATCACAGCACAGCAGGGCATGAAAGTTAGTCGGAAATTGACATGGTGACTTGAGTTCAAATATTGAACGAGACTACTTGCATTTTACTTGACAAATACACTCGCAAAAGGCATGAATCCAACTACTCTTTTTTAGCTCTCGGTTAATAGTAGGGCAGACTATCCTCTTTAACTTGGGAATAACAATCTAGTGTTGGAAAAGGAAAACTCTTATTCGAACCAGTTGGTTGGTTGGGTTTTATGGCATATCAACCCTTGTAGGTTATTTAATGCCAAACCCTGTTTATACCAATTAAATGTATGATTTGTAAACACATTATAGATAACATTTTCAAACGAGGCTGAGCTCCATTTTTTTGCATAGAAAAATAGTTTAAAACATTTCTATGCAATACCAATACCAAGTGTACAGATGTCATCAGCATATTAGTTTAATCCAACAAAATGTATAAGTGATTTTTACAATGCCACCAAAAGAGTAAAAAAAAAACTTTTTAAAAACCAATCATTACAGTTGCAAACAACCCCTGATGATGGCCTATGAAATTTTCGAAAACGTTTACGACAATTTCAGTAAATTCATCTACCAATTCCAACCTAAAACCAAAACACTTGTCAGGAAACTTGAAAGGATCCTAATAAAATTAAATAGACGAAATGGGTCTTTATTATTTCATCAATTATATATATATATATATATATATATATATATATACTATTGAAATATTTTGTGTTTTATCTTTTATCCCGAACAACGCTAGATAGCGATGCTTGTGATTTTCTAATGTAAAAATTGAGATACGGATACAATGTTCATTTTAATTACAGAGACGCACCTTTTCCCCTTTCTTTTCTGATCTCAACTAATTCTGGACATCTCAAGTACCATAATTTCAGGTTCTCTGGTGGAGACCTGGTTCCGCCCTCCTGAGTCACGCACCACTAATTTAGTTCGTTTTGTTATCATTATAAATAAAATTGAGCGAGAAATCATTGCTTGAGAATCGATATCTCTGGAAAACGCGACTGATATGCACGGTTGTCGTGAGGTCTAACATTACAAAATCGTCGAAACGGAAATGTTGTTGTGATTGATTGGTGTTTTATGGTATTCCAACCCTTCGGGGTTATTTAATGCTAAGTTTTTTCTCTCTCTCTCTCTCTATATATATATATATATATATGTATATATGATTTCAAAGCAGAATTTTTGTTGGTAAATTCGTTTTTAGTTGAGTTGTTAGAGCTCGTGTGTTTACAATAGTTCAATGCAGCCCAGTCGGCTGGGGCTGTAGAATACACCAACTGTATCTTTATAGTAGGGTAAGACTCCTTTCCCACAACGAGTGTCCTTAAAAAATCTGATGCTGAGTCTCCAGTAATACTGGAGCTTTCGGGAATGCAGAGTACCACTTCATTGCCATTGCTCCAGGGTTCACTCTTGTCCGCAGTGTTAGCACCTAATAGGGTCCGATCTATGGGACAAATAGAAGTGTTAGACAATTCAAACTAGGTGAAAAAAATGAAATTTGCTAAACTGAATTTTTAGAAATAGAACAGTTTGATCATTTAACTGCGTGTAAACAAACGATGGATGTGTTATTGAATCGTTAGTGATGATACATTACAATGGAACGATATAAATTTAACTCCTGCTAAATTGAATTGTTTGAAATAGAACTGTTGGATCATTTAACTGTGTGTATGAACAAAATCTGTTTAAAATCATATATAAAATATACATATAAAAACAAGATTTAACATTAAATTATCAACAGAGGTGGCTATGCCATTAAACCCAACCAAACTAAATCATATATATTTAATATATATGTAAAAAAAAAATTTGATATTAAATAACCAACAATAATTGATATACTATGAAAACAATACAAACACTTAAATACTTACAAGTGTCCGTATTTAACCCTCATAATTCTCTTTAATATTAATCATTTCTTTGCTCAAGTTAAATGTTTTACATATTACTTTTTAACAAGTATTGCCATGAAATATGAATAATTTGCATAAACAAACATAATAATAATTATTCCTTTGTGAGAGTGAACAGTTCAATCTGACCCCTATATGAGATCCTAACTGGTATTACCACACCGGGCAAATGTGGATATTGGAGTTGTGGCAATAAAGGTGTTCTCCATATTCCTCAAAGCCATAAGACTGAAGCCTCGCTATCAGATGCAATTTAGTTCCATACCCAGAACTCTTGTTGTTGGGGCTGGAAGTTCTCACTCCTCAGTAGTCAGTGTATTCTAGCACCCCAGCAGACAGGGTGGATGAAGATTTTAGGGCGTCAACACGAATCTAGAATTCAGAAAGGTATGAATTAATTTATTCCTACAGATTATCAATAAATCATTAAAACCGGATAAGATATATGCCAAATACATTAGCTCGTTTGTCACTCAAACCAGAACGATTTTCGTCGAGAGACTTCAATATTAATTTAGAATTAATTACAATAGATATTTGAAGAAGCCTCAAGGTATATGAAAACTAACATCGGCTCCTACAATCTAAGTACATCTTCTAATATCATTTTTTTTACCCTAGTTTTCGTTTGGTTTCTTTGTTTAATGCCATATCAACCTTCATGGCTTATTTAATGGTAAATCCAACTTTGATGAAGAACAAAAGTGATACGGTTTAACCAAGAGCTGGTGGGATAAGGAGGTTCATACATTTCCCAGTGGTATTTGTCCGAAAGTAAACGTAATAGCATGACTGGAATTAGAACTCGCTTACAAAAAAGTTGCAGCCTAGATCATTAGACACTTCACAAGAGGACTCTTTCTAAACTGGCCTAAATCAATGACAGGAAATTAGAAGAAAAAAATTTTATTTCTAAATTTCTCATGATAATTTAAAATAAATACATATGCTAAAAAGTACGGAAACTGAAATTTTAAATTTCATAAACTCTAAAATTCTAAATGTCTATGAAAAGCAACTTATATAATAAATTGATTATATACAAGACCGCTGTCTAGGCAAGAGAGAGTGAGTTTGAGAAATTTTTGGATGACAAGCTCACCCTTTTCAAAAACCCACAAGCCTAGAACCCATCCGTCTTTCCTACATAGTTTTTGTGATATACTTTTATCAGTTGGTCACAATGCTCGGCACCAGAATTCCTTGTAATAGAGGTAACCACTTAAGACACCATTCTTTTAAATCAGATAATATTTTGTAGGTAAAAACATTATTTGGTTTGTAAATAATTATGGTTTCAGCGTTATTTTACTGCATGCCATAAGCCCGATTTTAAAGGCTGTCATCTATTTTTCTTTACACAATAAACCCAGGCCTACCACTATTTCGAAATCCACTGTAAGGCCAAGAAATCGGGTAAAGAAAAATTCGACTATACACTCTGAGAACTAATATTTTTAATTGAGCTTTAACTTTCTTATTATTGAACATTAAGTTCTATACATTTTTACGATTGTTATTTTCCTATTTTTAGTGAAGTCACCGATGATTACTATATGTAGCTGATAGCTAATCATCGGATTGCTCAGGAAAAAAAAAATACAACATGTCGTTGCGTTATAACATTCATTGCTTAATTCTCTCCCTCCAGTCTTCGAAAACGTGGAAGCAGAAAGAAAGGCGCCATAGGCATCATATGTCTGATGGCTTCTTTAATCTTTTATGAACAAGACCCATCTCGTATCTTTGACTCGTTCTTTGTTCGCCGTTCACATATGTGTTAATCTTCACACACCCTAGCCAATAAAAGAGAAAAAAGAGACCTGAAAGCTTGACAGAAATTACCCAAGAATGCTAAGGGCTGTATTGAACATATCCTGGAGGCATCACCCCCAAAAAACAGCAGCTGTAGGGCCATCAACCACCCATCACGAAAACCATCCAGATAAGACGAACCAAACATGCGAGACACTGCTGGAGAAGTAAAGGGCGAGCTCATAAACGATATATGCATGTGGACTCCATCACATGGACGAGCAAAAGCTGGACGACAGCCTATCCATAACAACTCTGGATGGATACAGGATCTAGAATGGAAGACCTGCCAGGAGCGCTGGACGATAGAGACGAATGGCGAGAGAGGATCAGGGAAATCAGTGCTAGTGGCACGTCATGATGATGATGATTATATATATGTATGTATATATATATATGTGTGTGTGTGTGTGTGTGGTTACAGAACCTAGCTCACTGGAAGAGATGATGAACTCTGACAAGGTTTGTTTCCTTTGATTTCAGGCTTTTTGACAGCTTATCTATTCTTGCCCCGGTGCTTTTTGTTTCCAATGTTTCGCTATAAGCCTAATATTTTAAGCTCGAAGGGAAGGAGGTTATTCCCATCAGGTACGACTAATAAAAAGGTTTAATATACTAACGCTTCACAGCCTTTCTTACAGTGTAAGGAGCTACGAAAAACTGCAAATGCTGAAGAAAAAGGGTTAATACGAAGAAGAAATAGAGGTTATGGGAAAATAAGAAAGAAAGATGTGAATCCAGGCAGTGATGAGAAAACAAGAAGTTAATTTATATTCAATGGGGATTAAGACGTTAATCCAAACATATTTTTGCATTAATCGATGTTTCAAGCACATTATCTGTCTTTTCATGCTAAGAAATGAAATGCATCACTATCAAAGCAGCGTAAAATTATTATCCTAATCTGTAAATCCTACATTCGGTGAAAATTAAAGCAGAATTAAAAAAACAAAACAAAATGAAAGCAAAAAAAAAAACAAACTCGTTGGTAATGATATTAATCTTGACTTGCACAAATTTGTATGGAAGCTGAAAATTATTGATTCGTATATATATATATATATATATATATATATATATATATATATATATATATTCAAACTTCAACTTAGATAATTTACGCAAAGACGAATCTGATTAAATTTCGTGTTTTTCTATCAAAATTAAAACAAGAGAAACAACACACACAACGTGAATATCTTCTGTCTTGGATCGTCATCGATTACTGAGACTTGGATGATCTCTTTAGGGATCAGGATTGCATGACAGTTTATATAACGCATCTGACCGAGAAAAAGTTTGAGATTCAGAGGTAGGAAGATCTTGACTTTAAACATCTACTGTCTCTCGGCTATATACAAAAAGGAAAAAATCCATGGAAGTAAATACAAACAGAAAAACCTTCAGTGAAGACCTAAAGTATTTAATTGCCAGCATTTCTTTCTCCCTACAACCTCTACTGCCAAATTGTCCTTTAACAAATGCCCACATTTACATAGTTTCTGCAGGTGAAGCTGAGTAGAAGATATTGTTGTCTGGGCACATAAACGCCTTTATACACTAAAAAGAAGAACAAAAATTATGTGTGTATGATACGCACCTATAGCTTTGAGCTAGAAAATTATGTGAAAATAAATTATCTTCTGACTTTTTACAATTAACTTGAAATTACGATTTGCATCGCTTTTTAACGAGTTCGAACTGAGTAAAAATAAGAAATTATATCGTCTACATTATTTATTTGCTGTAATCACTTCTTTTGATTTGCTTTCAACTGTGCAACTTGGAGCAAGAAATAAGGATTGACAGAGATAAAGTTAAATGCATGGAAAAATAATGATTTATTTAGTCCTCATGTTACATTTTGATATCACGTCCTGCTCGGAAAAAAACTTAACTTTTTTTCCTTGAGAGATTTATTCCCCCTGTTGTCCCTAACTGTATAGCAATACACAAAATTTACTCACAAAAAGGAGTAAACAAAAAGACATGTTCACGCAAAAATGGAACAATTTTGCAATGAAAATATGCTCGCATAAAGAGAAAGAATACTATAAGCACACTTACATTATAGAGTATATTTCTTTATAACGAAATAAACCATATTAGATTGGACTGTAGATATAACTTTCTTTTGATCATTCTGACCGAATATATTGAACTTTTCGGCTTGAAAAAAAGTAAATTTTATGGTTCACAATGATATTATGCGGCTCTTACTTTCCGACTGACAAATCTGAAAAAAAGTGTCTTTTACACAAATAATTACGTTAATGAAGAAATCAGTCAACGTACACGCTTTTATCATTAATTGTATTGGGACTGTTGTCTTCATCTTTCTTATATTCACAACGTTTCAGCCGATGCATGCTTTGGCCTTCTTAAATATTTCATGTCGAACTCGGGAGACTGAACCGAACCCTTTATTTAATCCTCTGGAATAGATTGTTCTAATTCCGTTATCCATGACAGGGTACAAGTGTTAAGCTATTGTTAGTATTCCTTGTTATTTTACCAGTAGTTAAGATTGAACCTGCAACCTCCGAATGATTTCACATTGAAGTTCTTTAACTAAAAGCCTATATCCATTTGGAAATGTTTCCAGCGAGACTTAATAAAAGGTTCAGTTTGAACTTCAGTGTCGGCTGCTGAGCTCGATAAAAAACACCTGAAAAAGGCCAAAATACGCATCGGCCGAAATATTGTTGATATAAAAATAAAGATGAAGACAGTCGTCAGAATATGTTAAATATTAAAAATTATCGAATTTCGTCTAAAAACTTTTGAGAAATAAAGTACGCGTTGTTTCATCTTATTCAGCAGGTAAAGATTTGACACAGAAATTTCCATCACTTTTCAAACCCACTTGGTAACTTGAGAACTGATATCAAATATATTTTGCCCGTGTCTGCGCCATCAGAATGGCTATAACTTCAAAGGATTATTTTCATTTGATCGGTGCAATTCGCATTATGGATTCTTACCATCATCCACTAAGTATATATATATATATGTAGAGAAAGAGAGAGAGATAGATAGATATCAGAAATATATAGAAATATTTCGTGTATATATATATATATATATATATAGATATCAGTATACATATATATATATATATATATATATATATTGTATATATAAACTGTAGATATATATAGATAATGTATAAATATACAAATCAGTGAATATATATATATATATATATATACGTATATCAGAAAATATGTAGAAATATTTCATATACATATATACGTATCCCTCTCTCTCTCTCTCTCTCTATATATATATATATATATGTATATATTTCTATTTACTGAGAGATATATCTATGAGTAATCAGGAAGAAATATCATATATATAATTTCTTTCTATTTAATGTGAGATTATATATATAAAATAGGTCCGTATACATACTTATACGAATACACTGATTTATATATATATATATAAGTCTCTGAGTAAAATTCTGTCATTTTATCTTTTCATCATAGCAAATTTCTATCTATCTTTTCACATCGTGATTTATGATTCTTTGCATATTTCTTTCATGTGTACGATTTCTAAAATGATTTTCGTATAAAAGGAAATAAATTAGCGTCATTTAAATGTAGCTATAATCGATTTTCTCCGGTGTGAAATCAGAAGCCTGTAAGTGTGTAGTCAATTAAATGCAATTGAAGAAACGAATTAAGCTCGTTTGTCTGCAATAAAATTAAAGTCATAATAGAACATTTGTGCTTCTTTTTTTTTTAAACTTTACTTCCATATTAAGGAAACTGATACTTCTTTGCAAGTATCCCAATACTTATAGTTATAGCAATAAGTTCACAGTCTAAGAAAAAAAAAAATCAAAACAAAAAAAAACCCCGAAAAACAAAACAAGCAAACAAAAAAGAACATTAATTTTACAAAATAAATAATTATTTTAACCTATAATGTGTCATTGTCAATGCACATAATTCGGTAATTAATATCAGTAACGTTGATTGAATATCCTATGAGGAAAATTTCCGATGAATTATTGGTTATTAGTAATGTTTTGGGATATGTATTTATTGATGCACTTTTGGAAACATATACTTATCTTTCTTTCTATCTATCTCAGTATGGACTTCTGTTACTGTTTTGCGGAATCACCTACTAATGGACTCAACCACTCTTGATAATACCGGAGGACGCAGCAATACGAAGTCAGTCGAGATTCAGAAGGTAACCTCACCCCCGCGTGATTATGTGAACTAGCTTTCCGTCCTATGTTATTGTTACCATCCTTTTTTTCTTTCAAATATATACCTATACTATAACCTTGGTGTTCTGGTCTCTTTATGACCAATTCCAAGGCCATAACAGTTACTCAGTTTCTATCTTACTAAACTATCGAAATTAGTGAAATTCTACCAGCTTACCTACCGAGAGTACGAGGAGGGGGAATATTTGTTTGTTTGGTTATTTTGTTCAGTGGCAAAGCCATTCACTTGAAGAAGAACATTTGTGCTACTATTTAACCCATAGCTGGGGGGTCGAGGAGTTTCATACCTTTCTCAAAGTTATTAATCCGAAATTAAACGAAATAGCTTGACTAGTTCGAACTGGCTCACGAAGATGTCACAGTTCACCACACTAGCCACTGTGCAAGAGAGAGTCAAGACCCACGTGACTGTTTATGTAAAACGAATTGTTTTTTGAAACGGATTTTAATTACGATTCATTTAAAGACATTTTTGCTAATTATTAACATTTTGCAGGAATATATATTTTTTTGCTATGTAAAAGTAATTTATATACATGCACAAAACAAATCAACATACGTCCCTGGAAAATTCTTGAGGCATATAGACGGTGAAAGAAACTCGCCTGAAGATCAAGAGAATGAAACTCAAGGTTCTGAGTGAGTATCATATGGGATTACATTTTGATATTCTTTTATTTTCCCTACACTTTCATTATACGAAGGCATTGTGTACTTAAAAGTTATCTAACAGTTAATATTTTCATTTCATACACACACACACACACACATATATATATATATATATATATATATATATATATATAAATATATTTGCATATATATATACACACATATATATGCCCATATAGGTACACACACATATATAAATGTATATACCCATAGATGTATATGTGTGAATATATATATATATATATATATATATATACACACACACACACACACACACATATATAGATTTTTTATTGTGCACCCAAACAAACGATCGCCCAGTCAGCTGGGGGTGTTGAATACACAGACTGCAGCTCTGCAGAGGGGTAAGACCCCTCCCCAACGAGTGTCCTGGATATGACACTAAACAATCTGATGGTGAGGTTCCAACAGTGCTGGATCTTTGGGGAATGCGGAGTACCCCCTCATTGCCATCGCTCCCAGGTCGACTCTGGCCCGGAGTGGTAGCACCTGATAGGGCCCTATCTATGGGTTAAATAGAACTAACAGCATCATCATCATGTCGCGCTGGTAGTACGGATTTCCCTGACCCTCTCTCACCACTCCTCCCTATCGTTCATCGCCCTAGGTAGGTCTTCAGGACAACTTTCCGTATCCTCACATAGATGCTGAATGTATGTTCGTGCTGGTCGTCTTGCTTTTGCACGGCCATGTGTGGGGGTCCATAAGAGTACATCTTGTATGAGTTTTCCCCTGGTTCTCCAGCAGTGTCCTGCATGTCTGGTTCGTCTAGCTTGAATAGTTTTCGTGATAGGGGGCAGGTGGCCGTACAGTTGGTGTCTTGTGGGGTGTTGCTGCCAGGACTTGTTCAAGATTGCACGCAGCATTCTTGTGTAATTGCCGTCTAGCTTCTTCTCCAGCCGTTTTGTTAGCATCCATGTAGTGCAGCCATATAGCAGTATCGATGTGACCGCTGCCTGGAAGAAACTGCGTTTCATTTTATCGGTTAGGTCTGATTTCCATATAATCTATGCTAAAATGAATTGAGTAAACTGAATAGCTTGAAATAGAAACGTTTTTGACTATTAACCCGTACTTACACTTAAACTGCGTGCTTATGCTTAACTGAATTATTTCAAATAGAACTGTTTTTTGACATTAAAACTGTATTTACACTTAACTGAATTATTACATATAACTGCTTGAATAGTTTGAAATGGAAATGTTTTTGACCATTAAACTGCTTTTGCTAAACTGGACAGTTTTCAATAGAACAGATTATTTACAAAAAAAATGATTTGGCGTTAAATAACCTACAAAGGTTGATATGCCATAAAACCAAATAAACCAACCAAACAAACGAGCAAGTAAGTACGATGTAAACTTTTACACAGATCCAGGGACATATTATATATATATATATATATATATATATATATATATATATATATATATATATATACACACACATTCTAATATATACATCACAGCCTCTTTCATCTCAATTGTCCCATAACAACAGCCACTGAGCTTACCGAAGAACTAAAAACCACAGGTAGCAAGGTCTGGACTATAGGGAGGGCGAGGAACTGTCTTGATGCCCATCTTGGTCAAATAGTCTGTGACAAGGATGGAGTTGTGGACTGGTGCATTGTCCTGGGGGAAATGCCAGTGACCCGAATTAAATAGTGCTGGCCTCTT
The DNA here is from genome assembly GCA_963585895.1 of Sepioteuthis lessoniana. Taxonomy (NCBI): domain Eukaryota; kingdom Metazoa; phylum Mollusca; class Cephalopoda; order Myopsida; family Loliginidae; genus Sepioteuthis; species Sepioteuthis lessoniana. The sequence continues at coordinate 67,761,434 of OY757924.1, read as the reverse complement.
CCGACGGAAGATGAAAGTGGCCGTAACGAAGGTCATTGACACGCACACACAAAAGGACTTCCATGGGGCCTTCCAGAGGTTGTGGACTGTACAACAAATGCATTGGAACCGGAGGATATTACTTCGAAAGGGACTCGAGTTTCACGCGTGTACTATCAATAAAAGTGCGCATACAAAAAAAGTCTGGAAACCTATTTAATGATCCTTGCATAATGACGTCAATATATATAAATATATATACAAAAATGTATGAATATACATACGTATATATATATATAAAGTCATCAACAGACAGATCTGTTTCGTTCTATCAGAACTCATCATATATATAAAAATACATACAAATCTATATAAATATATATACGTATAAAAATGTATATATACACATTATTACATACTAATATATATACTTACGTATTTATATATACATATACAAATATATGTAAAGATATATATGCATACGTATATATATATATATATATATATATATATATATATATATATATATATATGCATATACGTATACATATACGCATATATATCCATGCATAACAAATAGTGGGGTAGACTCGGTTCTTCAGCTTCGGTGAGGCAACTGCTCAAGGAGAGGGTAACACTTCATTTAAACAAGTTAAACTCAGTTTAAAAAGTCACCTTGTTTCATATCCTACCCGAGCAGAGACGTTAGTATATATATATATATATATATATATATATATATATATATATATATATATATACACATCAATAATACATATGTATATATATATATATATATACATACATATATAGATTTACATACACGAACGATATATATGTCTTTGTATGTAAATATATATATATTTACATGCAAAAACATATATACCTTTACATACACGGACATATATATATATATATATGTGTGTGTACATATACACATACATATATATATACATGCACATACATACATACATATATATATACATGCACATACATACATACATATATATGCATATATATATATATATATATATATATATACATGCATATATACATACATGCACATGCATATATACATAAAATAACATACCTATATATACATATATATATACAATCATATACATATATATACATACACACACACACACGCAATTATATATACATATTCATATATATATATGTGTAAGTTTGTGTATATATATATATATATACACACACACACAAACTTACACATATATGTACATACATACACACACACACACACGTATATATATATATTCACACACACACATATATATATATATATATATATACACACACATACATATACATTCACATATATATATATATATATTTATATATACTCACCCATATATATATATACATATAGGTACACATGCAGACATATATATATATATATATATATATATATATATATATAGTCATACTTATATATGTTTATATATATATATATATATATATATATATATATATATATATATATATATGTATGTATTTTCATATATATATATATGTACACATACATATATATATATACATACACATATATATACGTATAAAATCACATATACTCATGCAAACACACACACATATATATATATATATATATATATATATATATACATGTATATGTAGAAATATCCGTACACATAAGAACACACATATATATTTATATACATACATTTATACAAATATAATTATATATATATATATATATATATATATATACAAACACGTATACCATACATAAATATATTTATATAGTGTGATGAGTTCTCTATTGTCTAAATTACACAAAAATCAGAATAACGTTGAAATTTTGCTTAATGAGATGTATGTAGCAACATCATAGGAAAATATCTTGAAATACACAATATTGAATTTCTTCAAAGAAATTGCCATTGGCTTCATCCACGGTTTCAAAATAACTTTGGAATCTCCTGCAAACCATTACCATCGGTTTTCCTGGTTTAGAAATGGTAAATGTTGTCTTTATTCTTGCATTCGTTTATTTTTGGTGTTGTACATAGTTTTGTTGGTCTCTCATTCAAACACATCCCGCATATCACAACAAGGGAATTGCAATCTGGATAGTTGGGCGCCCAGATATTAAGAATGATATTGTCACAGAAATTTCCCCGCCGCCAACTCTGGGTTCTCTTGCTTTTGTCGTATGGCATAGAGTCCGGCCGGTTGCGGCCGGTTGCCATACGTACGGTCTTTCCACAGCCACCCTCTAAATTAAAAAGAGTATTACCTTAACTAGCATTTGATTTTGGCCTCCGTTTTGAATCTGAGGTCCTAAGGGTAGATTAATGGAGAGCTAATGTCACCATCACTCGCAAACTACCCAAATACCATGATGTAGCCTGAGTATTGGCTTTTCATTTATTTGAATAGAAATGTGTTCTTAGATTGACGTCCAAACACTCAGAAATCTTATTTGAGTTTTCATTGTGAATGCCAAACAATATAGCATCCTGTTTTCAAATTTCTAGAGGAGCAAATTGCATGATCATGATCCTTTTTTGATAGACAGTGCACAGTAGACAATAGCCGCGCGAAATCAATAATTCAAAATGGAGACCATAACCCCTTTCACTATATAAGTTGGCCGACTGTGGTCGAGGACGACCTGAACGCTCCCTTTTCAATAGCTACAACATTCGGGGATAGCACTACTCCTTTCACAGGACTTTTACACTTACCCATGATCCGTACCTTATAATACTGAGAGTTAAGCAAGGAAACATCAAGGACCATTTTTAATGTCTTTGGTATGACTTGACCTAAGACTGAACCCCAGTCTCGCATACCATTGGCAAACGCTCTAATCATTATGCTAATGAGCTGTCACACACATATATATATACTTGAAAATGAATAGGTCCACAAGATAATTTGTTTTTAAGGTATTTATATTTGTCCAAGACGTGTTTTTTCGTTGTATTCAGGAAGTAAAGGGTTAATTCTAGTGTTCCCTATGATTTATATACTAACTACTCGTTTGATAAAGTTGTGGTTCTTTTTCATTCCAGGATTTGTGTCCGAGAATGTCCAGTTCAAGTTAATTGTCCGTGATGTATTTTCGTCTCTGCTGATGTTGTTTCTCTCTTTTTCTTTTTATAAATGTATTCGTTTTTTTTTTCATGGGTGTTTGTGTCCATATATATATATATATATATATATATATGCAAAGTTAACCATTCATTAAAAAGGCTGTGAGTAAAACACATTGGATAATATCACAGCAATAAAGTGATTAACAGAAAGTCGAAAGCAAAATAAAGTCGTCAAGGATTTGTATCCGGGTTGCCGATTCCATCTACTTTGACGATAACTGTTTGACTAACAGCCTACAACCTGCACATTATAATAATAACTGTCTGATTTGATAATTAATTATTGTTATTAATCTCTTCCGATGCTAACGATAAGGAGAGATAAGTATAAGATAAAAAAAATATTGTATACAAAACTGTTCAGTAATATCCGTGGTTCAAGCATCTGCTGAGGGTATCAGTATATATCATTTGTGAATAAAGAGAGACTATTGTACATTAATATTTCTGTCGTGTACATATATGTAGGCATATATAAGATGAAGAACTGAGTTCAATTTATATTTCGGTACTATCCGTGATTTCAGACATCTGCAAAGGTATTGGAATACATCACCCGTGGATAAAGAGACTATTGTTTATTCATATTACTGTCATGTACATACATGTAGGCATATATGAGATGAAGAACTAAGTTCAATTTATATTTGATTTCTGATTGATTATCTCCCCACCCTCAATAATATCCTAAGTGAATCGACAAATAAATAGACATAGTTACAGTCCGAGACGACAGTCTACAGGAATATGCTTGCCCAGAAGCCAACAAAACAATTTTCACTCTTTTTCGCGCGAAAATATTGCAGTGTGCACTTAGCCTTTGCATTTTGGTTCCTTTGAAGACGAAGAGGCTTTCTGTGACTGCCAAGTTTTTTTTCTTTAAATACGTTTGCTTCTCCATATTTACTCTTACCAACTAAATATTTCCAGACTTTTTTCCTGTTTATTTTTATTTTTTTTACTTTACTTTTTTTCTTTCTAAGTGAGATTTTTCCCTGTCGAACGTGGTGAGATCCACTGGATCCAATTAGTTACGACACGGATAACCGAATAGATGAAACGAGTTGAAATTTTGTCCATGATATTTTTCTGTAGAAAAGAAAAGGCGTGAACCTAACCTTTCCCTTTCTCATAAATTTTCAATGGAATATTATACATTAAAAGCTATATTGATTATACAGGAAGAGAGAGAGGTGCATTTACAGTGAGAATCACGAACATTTCCTTGGTAAAGTGAACTGGTTACTAGTACTGTTGCGGAAAGCATTTATTTTGTTAATAAATATATATTTGGGCTTAAGCACAAATAGAAGAAAAAAAAAAAACGCACATGAAAAATATGATTTCCATTTCAGATTATAGACTAAACAAATCAATACAAAACAGTAAGTTTTTAGAAACTGTTTAAAATATGGAAATATCGAGCTGGAATTTATATATAATTGACTGAATGATTTTAAAGGCATGTCTTACCGTCTAGGGTTATTTTATACCAAGAGTTTAGGGAACTGTTGTCATTGTACTTTTATATTTTTGTGTTGTTTCTTAATAGATTGTTGCACACCTTTATGTTATCAAGTATTATAATCTAATACAAATAATTTTTCCGCTGTTGTCTGGTTTTAAGTATTCTTATCAAATACTAATAATTATATTGTTTAAAGTGATCATTTCTATTAAATAATATTCATTCCTTTGCACATACTTACATGGTTGTATGTTGCTAATAATCCTTATTAAACACTTATAACATCAAGAGATTCTAAAATGCAGCTTATAGGTTGTCAAGCCGGGATAAAGTTTTCGACTTTAACACCGCCCGATAAGCCGACCTCTAGTTTTGTTAAGATTTTCTCAGGCTTAAAAATCGACTTATACGCTGCAATTTATGATGTAGTCGGCGCGGAAGCAAAATTAGGAATATTCTAGTTTAATAATAAACGACTCTATTATAAAACAAGATTAATCTTAATCAATAAAAAAGAAGCTAGACACAAAATATTAAATTTACTCAATATGACCATGATTTTTTTTTTCCATTATTTCATCAAGATGCCATCGAAAAGATTTGAATTGCCTTCAAAATAAATTCTACGGAGATTTTATTCAAATACTCTTTAATAGCAATCTTAAACGAACCAATATTTGGATGGGAAGTTGCATTTGTTTTGTTTTCTAAAACGCCCCGTATAGTGTATTCAAGGGGGTTAAGGTTTGGGCTTAAATCTTGTTTAGTTGCTGTCCTCACAGTTTTCCCGTGGACTTTCAATTCATTAGTGTGTTTTCTTATTGATGTTCTCGCGTCCTTCTTAATTGCCGTGTTGAGAGCAGTTAAAAAGCCTTCTTTTCATTTTTTATTCAATCCTCCACCCCCCTTTCCCTTAAAAAGCTCTTTTTCTGTAAAAAAAAATTCTTTGCTTTGTACATGGTAGATAAAGGAATTTTGGCTTGGTTTTTTACGTCAAGCAAATCATACATTCTTAGTCGTTTCTTTTCTTGCTCACTCATATTGGGCTGAATCTTAATTTTAAAAAGTGCCTGAATAGTAGAGCTAATCATGAAAATTTAGATTTATCATGTTTTTCAGAAATGTATGATTAAAAAAGAACGTTTGAAAAATTCCTTATTTTGCTTCCGGGCCTTGTATAATATCAAGTATTTCCATCAGATACGAATAATTTTTCAACAGATCTATTTGACCCATAGATAGGACACTTAAATATACTGCCACTCCGAGCCAGTAGACCTGCGATTGGTGGCAATAACGGGATACTTCACCCGCTCTAGATCTCCAGAAATGGAGCCTCAACATCAGATGCAGCGTAGTGTCATACTCAGCCAGGATATTCTCAAGCGCACTAAATTTATTTTTTAGGTCAAATCATATTAAGTCTTAACTATAAAAAATTCTATATGAAATATTTCATTCCTATTTTAAGATAATTAGTGAAAAAAAAAATCAGTAAGATTTCAGAAACTGATGCAGTTTAGTGTCATACTCAGGTTGTCTTACAGCCAGGATATTCTAAAGCGCACCGAACAGGTATAATTTACTTTTTAGGTCAAATCGTACTAATCTTAACTATAAAAAATCGAATACGAAGTATTTCATTCCTTTTTTAAGATAATTAGTGAAAAAAAAATCAGTAAGATTTCAGAAACTGATTATATTATGGAAAAAAATTAAACCAGAGTTTATAGTTGAATGATATAAAGTCAGAAAACAGGCGATTCTATTATGAAATATAGAACCTAATATACTGAACGATAGAAATAGATTAGTGAGACGAATAGATCCTAGCCCAGTTGGCTGGGGTTGTAGAATATACCGACTGCATCTCTACAGAGGAGTAAGACCCTCTCCAACAAGTGTCCTGGATACGACACTAAACAATCTGATGGTGAGGCTTCAGTAATTCTGACGATTTGGGGAATGCGGAGTACCCCTTCATTGCTATCGCTCCATAGTCCACTCTGATCAGGAGTGGTAGCACCTGATAGGGTTCTATCTACTTGTTAAATTGAACTGTTTGATATTTAAATTGAGTGTAAACAAATTACATACGCTAAACTGAATTGCTTGAAATAGAACTGTTCGGTCATTTAACTCTGTGAAAAGAAATAACTGATTAATTGAATTGTTAATGATACATAGCAATACTTAGAACCATTTGACTTATGCTAAATTAAATTGTTTGAAATAGAACGATTTGATTCTTCAATTGTGTGTAAACAAATGATTGATGTTTAATAGAATTGTTAGAGATACATATCAATACTTAGAACCATTTAACTATGTGGAAAAGAATGAGTGTAGGCTCATTTAAAAATGTTATCAACAAAATGTGTTTGCAAATCATATATATCTAATATATATGTATAAAGAAGATTTGAGATTAGATGACCAACAATGGCTGATATACCATAAAACCCAAACAAACCAAATCATATATATCTAATATATATGTATAAAGAGGATTTGAGATTAGATGACCAACAATGGCTGATATACCATAAAACCCAAACAAACCAAATCATATGTATTTAATATTTATGTATAAAGAGGATTTGGCATTAAATAACCAACAATGGCTGATATACCATAAAACCCAAACAAACCAAATCATATATATCTAATATATATGTATAAAGAGGATTTGAGATTAGATGACCAACAATGGCTGATATACCATAAAACCCAAACAAACCAAATCATATGTATTTAATATTTATGTATAAAGAGGATTTGGCATTAAATAACCAACAATGGCTGATATACCATAAAACCCAAACAAACCAAATCATATATATCTAATATATATGTATAAAGAGGATTTGAGATTAGATGACCAACAATGGCTGATATACCATAAAACCCAAACAAACCAAATCATATGTATTTAATATTTATGTATAAAGAGGATTTGGCATTAAATAACCAACAATGGCTGATATACCATAAAACCCAAACAAACCAAATCATATATATCTAATATATATGTATAAAGAGGATTTGAGATTAGAAAAACTAAAATAGTTGATTGAAGAGAGAGCGTACTTGCCAATCGGTAATGTCCTCCGACTGCATGACAATACTCGACTACACACAAGCATCAGGACAAGGGAGATGACTGCGTCATTCGGGTGTACAACTTTACCATATCCTCCTTACTCCTTACCAGATTTAGTATCTGCAGACTATCATTTCTTTGGATTCTTGAAAGCGGGTTTAGGAGGAAGACATTATGCCAGTGACGAGGAAGTGAAAACTGCAGTGTTGAAGTGGCTCAAAGAACAGTCAGCAGAATTTTACGAGACATGGATACATGCTCTCATTCGAAGGTGGAACATTGTTTATTGAGAGAAACGGTGACCATGTTGAGGAAAAGCGATGAGATCCACAGACGACCAGCTTCATTTTGACGTATGATAAATTTTCTGTAATTATTCCTGTACTAAAGAAAAAGGCATTACTTTTTGACTCACTATCATTGTTAGCAATTTAGGCACACAGGCAACTGTCAGTGGTTTAATTTTAGTTTCTTTGTTTGTGGCTTATGTAAATCCACAGCGATCCTTGTTGGAAGAGAGTAGTAATACTATTTAAGCCTCAACTAGGGTATAAGAAAGACCATACCTTTCCCAAGAATATTAATCTTAAAGTGAACATAATAACACGTTTGGAGATCGAACTGGTTTGCTACGACTTTACATCCAGCATGTTTGCCACTATGCCATAGAGATTTCCGTCTATTGTTAGTAGGTTTCCTTTCCCCCAAGTGTCTTGTGCTTTTGGGATTCTGCTAAATTAAGCTAAGTAAATTTCGAAAATTCTAAATTAAAGGCGTGTCATAAGGTGTTAAAATAGTTAAAAGAAATGGCAAGTCAGTGGATAGTTTTTAAAAAAACAAAGAAAGACAAAAAGGTAATTTATGACAATATTTGAATAAAAATCATTTTTCAATTAAAATGAATGTGGGTGTTGTGACACTCCAAAAATTAAATTAACCAATAAATGACTTGAAAAAACATTTTTTTTTGGTAGACAATAGTTTTTGGCAGACCAGAAATTTTTTTTTTTCGAAGAGACGGGAAAATATTTTAAAGAGTATTTGAACAGGAAAAATGAAGTGGGATGTATTTTGCAGAAGATATTGTTTTCACGCCGTCTAAACAAAAATAAAATCCTGTGAAGTTTGATTATTATTTTTGTTGTTTCTTGTGTATGATACCCACCCACCACTTAAAACAAACCAAACCAAACCAAGAGTCGTCAATTATAAGAACTGAAGGCTGATTTTTTTATCCCGTAGAAAAAAATAGTATTTTCTTGAAAACTTTAATACACTTGTGCGTCTACTTTTATGCTTTCTAATATGTTTAAATGCGTGGGGCATTCAATAAGCTTTCAGACATTTTTTGTACAGGCATTTAAAATTGTCATGGGCTCTTGAAAATTCAGTATCTTATTGCTATACATATTATGAGATGACTGACCATATTTTAGGATTTCAGGTTCAAATGAACAGCTACAACAGCAATTGGAATACACCCTACTAAAGCCTGATTGTCACAGCTGGTGAATTTCAAAAATGCAATCTGGACGTGAGGACACTTTAGAAGAATGATATGCAATAAAATTCTGTTTTAAACTTGGAAAAAACGATACCACAGAAACGTATGAAATGCTTCAGACTGCTTTTAGAGTATGTTGCATGAATCGAGCATTAGTTTTTGAGTGGCATAACAGATTCAAGGAAGGCAAGGAGTCTGTGAGGGGTGATGAGAGGTCTGGGAGGAGTAAGGAGTTAATACACCAGAGTTGATTGGCCAAAGGGTTAGGGTTACTATATTGAGGTTTTAAAGGAATTTCGGGAAGAGATTCCGTCGGAAGAGGCCAGCACTCTTCAAATCGAGTCAGTGGCATTTCCACCAGAATAATACACCAGTCCACAACTCCATCCTTGTCACAGGCTATTTGACCAAGATGGGCATCAAGACAGTTCCTCAGCCTCCCTAAAGTTCAGACCTTTCTCCCTGTGACTTTCTGTTATTCCCTAAGCTCAGAGGCTATCGTTATGAGACAATTGAGCAGAGGAAAGAGGCTGTGACGAAGGTCATTGAGACGCTGACACAAGAGGACTTCCATGGGGCCTTCGAGAAGTTGTTGGAACGGTATAAGTGCATTGCAGCCAGAGGAGATTACTTCGAAGGGGACTAGAATTTCATGTGTTTACTATCAATAAACGTGCCCATACGAAAAATGTCTCGAAAGTTATAAATGATCCTCGTAAATCATTAAATAAAATAATTGTTTCAACATACATTGTTTCCAAAGTTTGGTCGAGTTTTAATACTTAAATAATACTTTAAATTTATTTCCTATTTTCCTAGATATTCATTTTCAAAACAACGTCCGGTCTGCTGGCTTTATTTTTTTCTATTTTCATGCAGTAATTATATCATACAAAAATTTATTAACAAAGAATCTGATGTAGTAATTTTTGGAAGTGGGTGTGAATCACCCCCCGTTGGTAGGTTAGATATTCTTCGCTGTGTAGATAACTGTATTGATTGCGATTTTCAAAAATAAATCTAAAGTTGATTGTTTTTATCTTGAAAATAATTTTATGGTTACAGAAAAAAGCTAGACTGAAACTAAACGAATATACAGTATGCTGTTTTGAACGAATCTTGGAAGTAGCAACCTACATAAGAGGATCTGTACGACCACTGACCTCCCATTTCATAAACCATCCAAGGACGATGAAGAAGACGTGCTGGGTACTGCAGGAAAAATAAGGAAAAAGCCACCAGCAATGAACCCAGTTCGCTGGGGTTGTAGAATATACCGACTGCATCTATGCAGAAGGGTAAGAAAATCTACAATCGAGCGTCCTGATTATGATGCCAAACAATCTCCTCTTGAAGTTCCAGGAATGCTGATTACCCCTTCATTGCTATCCTTCTCAAGTCCACTCTCCACGGAATGGTAGCACCTTATAGGGTCCTATCTATGGGTAAAATAGAAATGTTTGTCATTTAAACTGAGGGCAAACAAATGACTTCTACTAAATTGAATGACTTGAAATAGAACTCTTTGATCATTTAACTGAGCGTAAGCAAATGTTTAATTGAATTGTTAGTGATACATAACAATACTTGGAAACATTTAACTTCGTTGAATCATGCTAAATTGAATTATTAGAAATAGAAGTGTTTGATCATTTAACTGTGTGCATCTACAAAATGTGTAAACATATATGTTCAATTTAAATATAAAAACATGATCTGGCATTAAATAACCGACAATAGATTATATGCCATAAAAACAAATCCCACCAAACCATAACTGTGTACAAAGATATGAGCTCAGGGTCGTTTAAAAAGTATTATCAACAAATTATGTTTACATATCATATATGCACTATTTAAGTACAAAGAACATTTAGCGCTAAATAACCTACAAAGTTTGAAATGCCATATAAACCAACCAAACCAAATCGTATATATTTAATTTATAAGTATAAAGAGGATTTGGCGTTAAATAACCTTCTATGGTGGATATGCCATAAAACCCAACCAGCTATAAGCGATTGTTTATGGAATCCTACACATGTTGACCGACTAGGAAAAACTTACACTCATCAGTTCTGTGGGTAAACTGAATGCCGTCTAGAGGACTTACCGTGCGTCGTAAACCATATATGACAGTGGGACTCATTCAAAAGATACAGTGTTCCCGATACCTCTTCATTAGGATGACGACAATCTTTGCTTTAGAAGAAAAACATTTTTTCTTTAATAATTTCTCGCACTTGTTTCTATATATACATCTACCCAACCCCTCCGCATTTGCATGGTGCGACACAAGATCATTTTTAAGCAAAACTTTTACTAGTTTGAATTCTAAGTTTTCCTTTTCCTAAATCGGTTGCTATACCTAGGTTGAAGACTTCAGTCTGTCCTACCATTTACCCATAGCTTGGGGAAGAATAACTGGATTCATACCTTTCCCAAGGGTATTAGTATTATTATAAACTTATTTCTTTATAAGTAAAATGAACTTATTGTTATTTCAATATGATTGTCTCTACTGCAAGAAAATATTGACAGAATTATCTTAGACAATTGGATATTTCAATTATTGAATTCTTGGCAGTAACCGAATTGACAAACAATTTATATGATAAATAGCAAGTAGAAAAGAACGATTTGATCATCTAAAGAGTTCATGTAATACATGTCAGAGTAAGACTCTTTGAAACAGCATTAAGAAGTACAATAACTCAAGCAAGTCGGGATATATTTGTTTTGATTGTTTCTATTGCAAGTCAAGCTTTAGCAATGCAATCTCTTGTTCAACAAGAATTAACTTGGCTTCGCAGATGTAAATCGGATACAGGTGGAATCTGCCTGGCTGGTTTTAAGTTTCTCCGACAAAAACCAATTGAGTCAACGAAAGAAGAGAGGGGGGGGGGAACAAAAAAAAAGATAATGACAGGCCACAGTGAACGTTTTGATGTTTACTGAAAAGAAAGAGATTGTATGTTTGTAATTTCTTTTTGAATGCGTGCTTCTGTGTGTGTAAAAATGGCTTCGTACAAAACAAAGGGAGAGAATTCATCTTCTATTTCCGGTTACTTTTTGTGTCTTTTCTTTCTTAATTCATATTTCCATTTCGTCATTTCTTTAGGTTCGCTGAAGTGTTTCATCCTTTTTTTCTTTGTAATTTGTTTTCTACATATATCTTTTTTCTTTTATCCAACATATAATTTTTGTCCGCCTCGCAGGAAAATGAAAGAGAAGAGATGAGATGTTTTTCTTGCACATCAATTCAGATCGGAAATCACACATTTAAACAATCAACCTCCATCAACACTATCAGTCTATCAATCAATTTTGCTACGTATCATTGCCAAACTTGCATTCCTTCTTTTTTATATCTATCTAAAACAATCGTTTGCAGTTTTATCGAAAATTGATCAAAAATATCTATCTATCTATCTATCTATCTATCTATCTATCCTTTTCTTCCTGCCTTCCTATTTATTCTTTCTTTGTTTCTTTCTTTCTATTCGTCCAGTGTTTCTTTCTATCCATCCATATTTACCAGCCCCTCCGCTCGGGCAGGATGTGACACGAGGTCAATTGTTAAGCGAGGTTTAACAGGTTTGAATTTAGAGTTTTCCTTCTCCTCGACAAGGTTCCTCGCCAAGGCTGAAGAACACAGTCTGCCCTACTATTTACCCATAGCTGGAGGGAGAATAATTGGATTCATACATTTCCTAAGGGTATTAGTGCTATGTGAAATGCAATCAGTCTCGTCCAGGATTTGAACTCGTGTCGTCGAATCTCTTTCCTACGACGATAACCATTACACAACAGGCATCTATCTATCTATCTATCTATCTATCTATCTATCTATCCTTTACATTTCTAGTTATCTATGAATTTTTTCTTTCTTTCCTACTTCATATCTGCCTATTCCTTTCTTCTTTTCTCTCTATCTATTTATACATTTCTTTCCTTCCTATCTATCAATTTCCCCTCCCTCCCTTCCTTACCATCAATTAATCGATTGTAGTGTCACTATGGCTGTCCTATTCTATTCCTTATCTATCTATCCTTTCTTCATATCTACGTATTCTTTCCTATCTATTTATCTCAGTGTATCTCTAGCTGTCCATTTCTATTCCTTATCTATTGTTCTATCAACCAATTCCTTTATATATATACATTTTTTTATGTATTATTCAGTCCAGTTAAACCTGAGACGGGAATAATTCCGTCAGGACAATAAAATAATTTAACTATGAACATTTAAATTTTCCTAGTAAAGAGCTCAATGTAACTGACATCACAGAGCAATAATACCATTAAGAAAAACAAAAACCGGTCACATTAGTATTATACATTTATTTCCATCCTGTTATGGGTATTGATATGAATCATTAACACCAAAAATAACAGGATTTATTCAGATCCTATGGATAAAATAATTACTGTCAGAATAGGGAAGGGCAAATGGGGAGGAAACTCTTCACCCCTCTTCTACCCACTTCCTACTCTACCCTCTGTGTCTATCCTGACTGTAATTATTTTATTCATTGGATCTGAAGAAGTCCTGTTACTTTTAGTGTTACTGATTCATATCAATATACATAACAGAATAGAAATAAATTTATAATCCCAATGTGACCGGTTTTTGTTTTTCTTAAAGGTATATATATATATATATATATATATATATATAAACTGTCACTGGTCATAATTCCCAAATTTGAAAAACATTGTTAATGGATGAATATAAACGACCCCGAGTGTTCAATTCAAGTGGCCTTTTCCTAAACTAAATTGAACTTACTATGCAATAACTCCGTTTCATAACTGTTGTTGCATTAGCTGGTAAATTTTATACACTTACAAGTCAGATAAAATGTCAACATTTTATATTTCCTTCCTTAATGTTATTTTTTGGGATCATCGACACTAACAACAGCAATATCAATAACTCCTTAAAGACAAAAAAATTAAGAAATATGAAGATAAACTATTCAGAAAATGACCGCATATATCCATGTATGGGTCGACTTTTAAAGAGCTAATTTTGAGGCCAAAATTTGACATCGACGTATAGATGAATAATAAATTTTAAGCCTACAATTCAAATATAACAGAAGAGAATTGAAACGTTTCTTGGCCCTGAGAATTAATAATATTAATTAATAATTTTAGAATACGAGAATCAAGGTCGATCTCTAGATGATAACATACCGTGTTTAAATGTTTGAACGACTTCGAAAGACAAAAAGTCCTACGTTTGTAATAGTTTGAGAAACTAGAAGTTATTTACGAAACGGTGTTGAGTAGAAAGTCAGAAGTATGATCAACCTAATGATCAGCGAATCTAGTTTGCTAACCTTTTTTGCGTCTCGCAAAAAGATTCGATTTCTTAATTGCATATTCACCCTGAACAATTTTTAAAATGGCTAACGTTTCAGTTGAGTTTTTACCAATCTTCACACAAAGCTTGTTTGATTATTGTTGTATTAATGTGTTGGATAGAAGTAATAAACAATTTTCTGTTTCAAATAAATAACCGTCGACATTGCCTTCTGGGAAAAATGAATCGTCTGATTAATACTAAAAAGTCAACTCATGTAAGCCATTTAATGCGTCTTCTCTTGTAAGGAGAAGAACATTTTGTCGATATTAAATTTTCTATTTGGAGTTAAGTTTTTGGAACTTTACCCTTTTGGACTTAACACTAAATTGGATAAAATATTCTTTATTGGTTCGGGACTTTACGCCGATCATTTGTGAATAAAACTATTTTCAAAGTTTATTTTCTGTATTTTGTATAACCGTTTATATGTCATATCTGGCAACAATTCGCCACTGAAGAATCATTACACTCATGTTCCATTAACAGTACATCTTTTCATACTGTTCGAAAACGAATGACCATTCAAGACTTTGTCTCAAGAAAGCGAAAGATTGAACAGGTATGGACCTGCTCGGGTTGAAATGGTTGCCTGATTCGTTAACCCAACGAGACGCTACGGCCAATCCAGGAGTTAACTTAGATTCTCGTATGGGATTTGAAAACCTAAGTTAAAAAGTAAATTAGGTCCTAGTATTGTTATGTAAAGCGGGCCATGGGTCTAATGAGTACAGTGTTCGCCAACGGTCCTTGAGACCAGGGTTCAATCCCAGGTCGAGTCATACCAAAGACTCAAAAAATGGTATTTGATACCGCCTTGCTTAGCACTCAGCACTATAAGGTAAGGATTAAGGGTAAAGTAGAGAAATCCAGGAAATGGAGTAGAGCTCTCCTCAATACCACGGTGTAGTAGCTATTGAAAAGGGAGCCTTCAGGTCACTCTCGGCTAAGGTCGCCAATTTATATTGTTATGTAAACCGGGCTATTGGTCTTATGAGTAGAGTGGTTGCCAATGATCTGGGAGACCAGGGTTCAATCCCAAGTCGAGTCATACCAAAGACTCAAAAATGGTACTTGGTGCCGCCTTGCTAAGGTAAGAATCAAGGGTCATTGGAGCAATCAAGGGAATGGAGTAGCGCCCTTCCCTATGATTACCAACTTTTTTGTTATGTATCATTAACAATTCAGTTAAACGGCAGTCATTTGTTTATACACAGTTAAATGATCAAACAGTTCTATTTCTAACAATTCTGTTTTGTAGAAGTTAAAGTTAAATGGTTCCAAGTATTGCTATTTATCACTAGCAATTCAGTTGAACATCAGTCAGTTGTTTACAAACAATTAAATGATCAAACACTTTTATATCAAGCAATTCAGTTTAGCCTAAGTCATTTGTTTGCACTCAGTTTAAATGTCAAACAGTTCTATTTAATTCATAGATAGGAGCCTTCAGGTGCTACCAATCCGGGTCAGAGTGGACTATGGAGCGATGGCAATGAAGCGCTACTTCGACTCCCCAAAGCCCCGGCATTACTGAAGCCTCATGATCAGATTGTTTAGTGTCATACACAAGACACTCTTTGGGGTGGGTAGGTTTACCCCTTTGTGGAGATGCAGTCGATGTATTTTACAGCCCCAGCCGATTGGGCTGCGTTATGATTTGAATTTTAAATCAAAACTCTGAATACTCATAGCCTCTCAGAAAAGAAGATTAATGTTTTAAATTTTTTAATTGGAATCAAGTTTTTGAATTTCATCATTTTGTCTTTAATGCTAAATTAAACTCTCGGTTTTGAAATTGATTTTAAAATCTCTGCCGTATAATTGGATATATTTATGGCTTCTTTCTTTGTTTTTCAACGACACATACACAAAACCCGTGTGCACATCCACACAAATATGCGTGTACATACAGATATTCATACAGAAACATGAATTTATAATCACGTGTATTCATACTTCGTATATTTTGAGAGCAGTTATTCTCTTATGTATGTTTCATTGAAAACGAAAACAAAAGAACTTTTTAACAATTTTTAATTGATTGGTTTATTTTAAAATTTTAGTTCACTTCTATATGAAAATTAACTATCCTGATTACAACGTTGAAAAGTCTGACATAATACTCGATTAACTTTAGAAATAGTTGAGAATAAAAATCTTGTCTGTGTTCTTTATTCAATGCGTGTAAGGGAATATATATTTTCTCTCTAACACACACACACACACACACAGATATTATTCAATGTAATGGTCAATATGCGATAGAGTTAGCGAGGAAGAAAGAAAAAGAGTGGTTAGAGGACGATAGGATATATTGTGAAGAAGAATTTTTGGGAGAAACAGAGTGGAAGAAATTTGAAATATATATATATATATATATATATAGAGAGAGAGAGAGAGAGGAATGTGGGGAGCGAGTTCAAACGCCCGTCGTGCTATTATGTTCGCTTTCATTCTCATACCTTTGGAAAAGGTACGGGCACCTTATCAGCCTAGCGATTGGTTAAACAGTGCCACTACTGTTCTTCTCTAAGAATGGCATTGGTATAACCCTTTGCCCAGTCGGCCGGGGCTGTAGGATACACCTACTGCACCTCTGCCGAGAGAGAGAGAGAGAGAGAGAGAATAAAAGGCTAACCTTTAAAAAAAAATACAGAGATGAGAACAAAAAGAAAGTACAATATGGGAACACCTGAATAAGTTCTGGTTTCTTTGTACAATGGTATATCAATTGTTGTGGGTTATTTGATTGGTTTGGTTGCTTGGGTTTTATGGCATATCAACCTTTGTACGTTATTTAATGCCAAATCCATTTTTATACAAATAACCATTTCTTTTCCAAACAATTCAGTTTAGCATGAGTACACAGTCTAATTGTCAAAAACGTTTCTATTTTAAGCTATTCAGTTTAGTCAAACAGTCACAGAGTTAAATGTCAAAAGAGTGTTATTTCAGATAATTCAGTTCAGCATAAGTACACAGTTTAGACGTCAAAACAGCTCTATTTCGAGCAATGAAGTTTAGCATAAGTATGCTGTTTAAATGTCTAAACAGTTCTATTTTAAACAATTCAATTTAGCATAAATACGCAATTTAAATGCAAAAATCAGTTTTGTGAAGGAAGCACGGTTTAGTTCTATTTAACCCATAGACAGGATCCTTATCATGTGCTACAACTCCAGGTCAGAGTGGACCTGGGGAGCAATGGCAATGAAGGGGTACTCAACATTCTCAAAAGCCCCTGCATCATTGGAACCTCACCATCAGATTGTTTAATGTCATATCCAGAACACTCATTGCAGTCTGTGTATTGTACAGCCTCAGCCAACTGGGCAAAGGGTTATTTGATACCAATGGCATTCTTATAGAAGAATAGTAGAATAGAATCGTTGGGCTGATAAGGGATTCATACCTTTTCTAAAGGTATGAGAATGAAAGTGGCGTTTGAACTCGCTTACCACGATTTAAAAAAACAAGCACTTTAACTACAACTCCTCTAAAACCCGAATAATTGTATGATAAAAGCATTCATGATAAAAAATATAAGAGCAAAATATCGATGAACTTGAAATTGAAATAGAACTGAAGGGGCGGGAGAAGAAAGGTAAAGGTCGTGAAATAAAATAAAATCTCATACGAAAAGGCTAAGATAAAGAAAACTTAAGAGAAATTGAATCTCTTTAAAAAGCGATACAAAACTACGCCATAAGGACCAACTATTTCAAAGACGAAGCAATATAGAAAGTGTAATTTATATGGTGATCGAGACGAAACGATCAATCATATAAGAAGCAAATTCTGCAATTTAGCGCAAAAAGACTGGGTTTGGACGGTAATCCATAGAGAAATGTGTAAGAAGTTTAAATTTGACCCTACGAACAAGTGGTATTCACAGAACTCAGAATCTGTCCTGGAGAATAAGACACACAAATTTCCGTGAGATTTTGATGTATAAACGGTTCGCCTAATCTCGACCAGATTCAGTAATAGTCAGCGTCCCCACCAAAAAAAAAAAAAAAGAAATAAAAATTGCGGAATAGTGGATTTTGCCATCCCGACAGACCACTGACTAAAATTTTTAAAAGTGGAGAGACTTTGCTTGAGAACTGAAAAACTATGGAAAATGGAGATGATGGTGATAATAATTGTAATCGGTGCGTTTGGAAAATAAGATACAGAAAATCCTTTGGGATTTTGAGTTACAAACGGATCCCTTAATCACGGTCAAATGACCAGACCCAGTGATAACAATAAAAAAAACAACAAATAAAGAAACTGGAAAACAGTCACCTTTGTCGTTCAAGCTGATCACAGGGTAAAACTTAATCAAAGTAAAAAGAGAGATAAGTACATTGACTTTACTAGAGAACTCAAAAAACTATGGAACATGAAAATGACAGTGATGTAGTTTGCAATTAGCGCGCTCAGTACTGTCACCAAATAATTAGTACAGGACTGGAGGACTTGAAAATAAAAGGACGAATGAAAAACATCCAAACTATAGCATTTTTGAGATCGGACAGAATACTGAGAAGTGTCCTGGAGATTTGAGGAGATTTGCTGTCACTCGAACCTCAGTGGAAAACCATCTGCTAACATTGATGTAAAAAACTATCAAAGGGAATTGGATTATAGTGAAATAATCTATCTATCTATCTATCTATCTAGACAGCGAATAACGACGTTTTTTTTTGCATAAAAATTGTACTCGCTGCTATAATAGCAGAACAGGTATAAACTTATATGTGTTCGAATTTTTGACACAATAAGTCCGTTATTAAAGTTTCATGTGTTTGTTACTTCGTCCAAACATATCTTGCAAATAAAAGACGTAACGGGAAAAGCTTATATATATATATATATATATATATGGCTAAATCTATCTCAGTGTGTCTGTTGCTATCCTATTCTATCACTTATATATATATATATATATATATATATATATATGTGTGTGTGTGTGTGTGTGTGTGTGTGTGTGTGTATATCACAACTCAACACATATTGGCCAATCCCCGATGCTCTAGTGCTTATAACACCAGTATGTTTTCTATACTTGACACTTCTAATACTGATCATCAATTGTCCGTGTCTAGAGCGATTTATTTGACTATATGTCAGTTGAATCTTTGTAAACAAAAGGATTTTTATAATCTTCCAAAATTTAATTTCATTGACTATACCGTGACCATACCAGCATAAAGAGCGGTAGAAGGAACAAACCAAATGGGTAACTTTTATCTTTTAAATTCCCCCCATTGTGTTTTTTTAAATTTCAACTACTGTTCTCTGTATTCCTCTTAGTCGAATGCATTTTATCACGGTGTTTTCTATCAAGACGTGATAGAAAAAAGTTTTTTTCAGCACTTATAATCTGTAATCTATTTAAATGGACGCTCTATCTAAAGTCTTACTTACCAACACACACACACACACACACAGTTTATGAATTCGTCCTTGCTTCTCTAGCAGTGCTCTGCATGTATTGTTCGTCTTATTTTGAGTTTGTGAGATGGGAGGTAGGTGGCTGTACAAACAAAGGGACTTTCTTTTATTGGTATTTATTTGCTGCTTGCTCTAGGCTCTGCAGTAGAGATTCTTCTTGGGATAATGTATTCGCGAAAACACTAGATAGTCTGCGTCTGTCATAGTTTCCACGGAATATCGTCTGTTTCTTAACTTTTTGGTTTAAAACCATTTCGATTTATCGGCATTTAAAATACCTTGTCTGGGTTGACTATAAACATATATAGTGCTAATGGTATCTCCTTGAAAGACTCCATCGAAAATATCGGGGAAGTCAGAGTCCAGCTCAGGTTACCTTTCGAGTTTTGGAAAGAATGAATGTCATTTTTGAAATGTTCATTTCAATTCTGAAGTCTTCTTTTTTCTAGACTAGTAGCCTTTAGTTTTACTCTTGAGGTCCTCTTCCATCTGTTCCACTTCACTAACTGTCTGACATGCTCTTCCTGATTGTCTATCTTCAACCGAATTTCTGATTTTATAAATTTGGCCTTGAATATATACTGGTTGTTCTATTTAATAAACGTTTTTTTTTTTTTTTTTTTTTTTTTTTTTTTTTTTTTTTTTTTTACTTTCTGAATTTTCTGCGCAGTGCCATTTGTTGGGTTTCTTTTTTGAAGTAGGTATGTTTTTTCATGTTATCTCATTTTTTTCTATCTACTAGTGACTGTTAAAGAACTCAACATCTTATTTTCGTATTCGTCATTTGGAGTCTTTCAGATGTCTCTTGAAGTGTATCAATTTTTTTTTTAATTAACCATATATTTATTGCTTATATTGGTAAATGAAGACCAGTTTGAAGATGTGGATTTAATAGTTCGTTTCTTATTTTTGCGTAGACTAAGGCGTATCTTTGCCGAGCCGATTCTGTGATCAGATGACATATAAAAATAAAAGTATGCCTCATATTTCAAAGTACTATTCATCCACTTCTTATTCATGAGAACATAATCTAGCTGTTCTCTCGTGTTACTTGGGTAGGTGTAGGTCCATAGTTTTCCATCCCTTTTTTTTTTGGAATTCATTATTTTGGCATTTCAAAACTGTTCTCAAGAGAAGAATCTCCGTAGATATTTGACTTTTCTGTTAGGTAAGACGTGTAAGCAAAATCTTTGTTTGCTTATTTGATCATTCTTATCGTCAACAATAATTAGAATCTTATGTTTGGGAATGTTTCGACAAGGGAAGATCGGCGTTGTAAATTGTGGTGACATTCGATTCATCACTCTCATTGGTAGGACTATAGTAAAAGATAATTAGTGTGTAAGGGTTGCAATTTGATGGAGCACATATAATTTTCAGTTCTCTCGATGGTATATAGTAATTTCAAAGCTCGAGGTCTGAGAAGCATTCCTATACTTACTATGGTAGATTTAAAGGAGTTTTTTTTTACGCAAATGCCATTTGTCCAACTATAACTGGTATCATAGTATATCACGTCTATGCATAGCCATTTGTATCACCACCTGCTTAATCACATTTATGCTTATATCGCTATGTCCTAAGTAATAGTCGCACCTTGTTGTAACTTCACCGTGGGAAAAGTTGAATAATACACAAAACTCTGTATTAGTTCACTAACACAAAAGTTTACTCACTTTTACACTTTTTATGTCGTCGCCGGGAGAAAGAAACAACGAATAAATGTTGAGTCCCCTGTATTAGCTGGACAAAGAGGAACAATACGTCATACGGAGAGAGAGAGTAGACAGACCTGTAATTTCTTCCTTGTTTTCTCTTGTAGTTCTCACATGTTTCTTCGTTGGTTTCGTCTGCACACATTTGCGTCTGGTCCGCATTTTTGTCTGTTCTTACATTTCCCTATCTTGGCTTCAACTGACTATCTTTACCTCATCGTGTCCGGATGGTACGTAACTTTCAAAAATGAGGCGTCTGCTTACTTCCGCTCGGTGTCGGAGGAAGGACCACTCAGTTTCAGGTGGTTCCACACACGCGTAGAAGATTTGGGACCTCCGGTTTTTTTAGGCCTTTTTAATTACCGTAGTCATTCACTCGTGGCTGGCTGACCTACAACTAGCACTTGAGCCTGAGTCACTCAGAGGTCAGGTGACCTTTTCCGTAGACTATGTGTGCTTTTTCTTCATGTCATTTTTCTTCCATCTCCCCTTGCAAGTTATCCTCTCGTTCTCTGATTAATTTGGACCTACCATATCACGTTACACAGTGTCTACATCATACTCAACTGAATATGTTTTAAGCTCAGGTAGCTGGTTTATTGTGTTTAAAGTCAAACGTTAAAAAGTGACTCCGTTAACAATGGTCTATTTTTAAGTAGTAATTTAATAAGTGGTCTGCTCAGATGTGGCACAAGGCCGTGTGAATGGGGCACACAATGAGAATTAAACTCACTCATGAAGGCTTGTTTGTCTAGCTTGAGATATCCCTGGTCTACATCTAAGAAAGTTGGGTTAGGTCTCTGGAGCTGATTTTTTGAACTGTGCGGCCAGAGCTCCAACCACAGCAGAGTGCACCCTTTATTTATTTGCGTGACGCGGGGCGCAATTTGTATGAGAAGCATAGTAATCTTCCGTTTGCTGTTTTTTTTTTCTAATCGGTAGACCTCATCTTTAGAGATAAGTGGAAACGATTTGATTCTGGTGAAGTGTGCTGTTGATCCATCTTTGGATTTATTCACCTTTCTTCAAATCCACAATCTATATATCATGCAACCGAATTCTTAAAAAATCTAAATGAACAATTAAAAGTCGTCTGAATTTCTTTGACGAAACTTGATGATTTTTATCATTCAGTGATTTCAAACAATTGTCTTCATCTTTATTGTTATATTCACAACGTTTCGGCTAACGTGCCCTCCGGTCTTCTTTAGGTGTTTGTAAAACTCGGGGGCCTATAGGTTCAATCCTGACTTTAGGCGAGTAACAATACAGAAATACTTGACACTAGTACCCAGTTATGGTTAGAGGGCATGGTTTGAAGTTCCATGTTGACTCCTGACAAAAAATACCTAAAGAAGGCCGGAGGACATATCGGCTGAAGTGTTGTGAATCTAACAATAAAAATGAAGACAATAGCCTGGAAACCCTAAATGATAAGAACAATTACATTTTTTACGACTTAGAATATTCAGATTATTGACTTTATCTTCATTGGTATACTCATAACGTTTCGGCCGATATGACCTTAATTTGATAATCTCAGAAATTTAGACAAACAATTCAAAATCTAAAAACAATATCTATGATTTGAAATAACACTCTAACAAGTTTCTCAACTGAGCAAATAAATGCTTAGACATGTCATTAAGT
>OY757924.1:67723053-67733053 GCA_963585895.1 Sepioteuthis lessoniana | reverse complement strand
AAAAACCCACTATAGAGCAGGCTAAATCCTAAAATAGATATTTTCTCTCCTCTTCATTTAAGTGCCATGACCAAGTTTCATGTATTTATTAAAAAAATGCACTCTTTTGCTGAAACATGAGAATAGTTTGGATGAATAAAGACAATATTCCGGTCTCTCGTTCATATATGTGTGTGTGTGTGTATTTGGGCAGCATTTCTTCATTAATGCATATTTCATTGAATAATATAGATATGTTTTGTCTGCATATTTTTGTATATGTATTTTCCAGTTGCCGAATTGATTTTATAGCATCCGGTGATGAAACTCCCATAACTAATTTTTACCCGAGTACTCTCTGATCTTGGGCCATCATCAGGAGTGTGTACATTGCAAAAGTAATGTGACTTTTGCAAGTACATGACTACTTTCTAAGTGTTTATTATCTATACTAGCGTGTTGTTGTAGCGTTTTATTCGTTTCTATAAGTAACAGCAAAAGCTAAATACATTTAAATCGAAATTGATTCTATTGAGTTTAGGTTGTTTCATTCTAATATGGAACGCCAGGAAAATTTGAAATTTTTCTTTGTTATTTCGTTGTTCTAATATTGTTATGTTTTCGGTAAGAATTCTCCAAACTCAGTTTTTTAGACAGCAATGTTTTTTAGATGTTGTGTTATTGAACTGGTATCAGACGCACTGTGAGTCATCTTTATAGGGTAGTTGAGGTAACGTATTATTCTCAGATATACGATCTCCTAAAGTACATTTTAATTGATATACAACGTTAGTTATTTTTACAAAACCCTAATCGATGAGGAGGAATTATTGTTAATAACTAAATTGGAGGTTTTGAATTTGTTATAGTATATGATGAATTTTATTTTTATTAGGATCAGTGGGGAGTATATTTTTCAATCAACATTTTAAAAATATTTTTATATAACTGTTGTGCATTTGGTTGTAATAAAAAGTTTAATAAATTTTTATTCATTGGTTGGAGTATTGCAGTGTTTATTTTATTGGCTTACATTTCTGTTTTATTTGTTCATCAACAATATAATTAGGGAACCCATTTATTGGCTTACATTTCTGTTTTATTTGTTCATCAACAATATAATTAGGGAACCCATTACTGATGAGAGTTTATCATTAAGGATTTTCGGACTATTTTTTCTTCTTTATTGTTATTTCCACAACGTTTCGGCCGATATGTCCTCAGGCCTTCGTCAGGTGTTTGTCGAAGTCGAGAACCTACACGAAACTTTGAACTACCTCCTTTATTGAATCTACGAGGGTCACCTATTCTTATTCTGTTAGCCATAACCACGTACAAGTGTTAAGTATTCCTGTATTGTTACTCGCCTGTCGTCAGGATTGAACTCGCAACCTCCAGATGATGGTCTCCTTAGAAGCTTAGGGAATGAACACCTATAACCGTTACGCTATGTTATCCTGCTGGACACAAAGCGTAACGGTTATAGGCGATCGCTGTAGGTTCCCGAGTTCGACAAACTCCTGAAGAAGGCCGGAGGGCATATCGACCGAAATGTTGTAGAAATAACAATAAAGATGAAGTAAATAATCCGAAAACCCTTAATGATAAAAATCATCAAGCTTCATCCAAAAAATTCATACGACTAATGAGAGCTTGTTTTACATTTTCTGATTCTTAATAAAGTATTGTTTTCGAGAAGATCTAAATTCAAACCTGTTAAACTCCGCTTAAAAAAATTGACCTTGTGTCATATCCTGCCCGAGCGGAGGGGTTGAGTATATATATATGATATCTATCTATCTATCTATCTATCTATCTATCACGGTTGCTTCATATCTATCTATTTATCTACTTCGGACTGTTCATATCAATCTCGGTCAACTCCTATGTGTTTGTTTTGGTCTGTTCATATCTATCAATTTAAGTCTGTTCATATCTATTTATTTATTTCAGTTTATTCATATCTATCAATCTATTTCTGTTCGTACATATCTATTTCGTTCTTCTAATATCTATCTCTTTTTTTTTTACTTCCTTTCTCTATCAAAATCGACCCTGTAGCATTCAACCTGCTATGAGTTTTCTGTTGATTCAAGTACCACTGAAACTCATTTTGATATTTTATGAAATGATACTGTCGGATTTCTTTCAGTACCCAACATCTCTAACTTTAACCATTGAGATGAATTTTCAGTTTTAGAAATAAGTCTTACGTAGCTACGTTTGATGAATATTTGGTGCAATGTTGTAAAATAATGTTTGCTCAGTGTGGATAGATAAATAATGGAAGAGAAAAAAAAAGAAGAAAAAAATAAAGGTCCACAGCCAGAAGGAAGAAAAACTGACACCGTTCAAAATCTTGTATATAAGACTAACACTAATGAGATATACTTTATGTGGCATCCCGTTTTGACAAAAAAACAAAACAAACAAAAAACAAAAACAAAAAAAACACCAAATAAGCCAAAAACAGCAATTAATGAAAAGTTGCCCCAATCATTTGAATTTAGTGTAGAACGAGAGAGAAAGAAGCACAGAAAGACCTTAGAAGATTCGGTTGACAATTCGCTTCGGTTCGTTAAAAAAGAAGCTTCAAACTTTTTACTGAGGAAAATAATCTCTTTTTCTATTTCACGTGTCTTACCTTAAAAAAAAAATCGAAGAGCAAAATAAATACATCTATTTACCAAGTGTGCCACGGGGAGAGTCCCAATTTACATTCGTCAATGACATCATCCTTCAAGAGATTTTTTATCGTTTAACGTGTCACTTAGTACAACTGTGTCGGTCATTCATGTCAACCTGTCGAATTTAAGGCTATGACCTTTTCCTCTCCGTATTTGACGCATGTATTTTATGACTTCGCTTCCTCCGATACCAGGTCGGCTCTCTGGTGCCCAAATTCGCGCAACGCTTACTGCTCTGAGTTCATCATAAGGTGCAAACCTTATATGATAGAGGGTTCTATATTTGGGTCGAATTACAGATACACTTCATGGGTAACTTGTCCTTAGAAATATTTCTAGGTGATTTTGACAAATAAAGATGTTCATCCTCTGTCTTTCTTTCTCTCTCTCTCTCTCTCTCTCTCTCTCTCTCACGTTTTTATTTACCCGATGCCGCTGGAATAAGCAGGAGACGACACGAGTTCAATCTTTTAGAGAAGTACGGTTAGTTTGAATACTGTCGAGGTTCTGTTGTATATTGTACTTGAATGTAGTTCACACGTATGGAATTACGCATCGAGGTGAATACTGACTTGAGCACGAGGAAGGGAAGATTATATGCACATCGGGGCGTTCTACGATGTGCATGTGGTCTAGTCAATTCCCTGGGCAGTGATTGGCTGCCAGTCTAGGAGTGGTTATGCTATCATGCATATATACTGGCCTGCTCATAGTCATATTTTTGTCTGCTAGCCAGACACCAGCCGGGCCCCCAAGCTGGTAAGTGTTGTCATTATTTTATCCTGCACGTTAGGCATTGGCTTCTTCAAATACAGTTTTATTTCTAACAGGTTGTCATTCTGAAGTTAAAGAAAACAGTCTGTCTAACTATTTATCGTAACTGATTGAGGAATAAATGTATTAAGGTCTTTCCCAACGGCATCAGCACACAGTGAAACACAACGGCCTTTCCAGGGGTTTAACCTGCGTCACCGATTCCATTTCCTCCAACGGTAACTAAATGCGTCAACACACACACAAACACACATGCATAAAACCTTCAATATACCAAAGATAAGTTGAAACAGTACAATACTCTACCCTATAAAGAACCATTTATCAAACATTTATCGCAACCAAATGTATGACATTTATAAGTTAGATCCTATTTACCAACCCCTCCGCTCGGGCAGGATATGACACAAGGTCAATTTTTTAAGCGGAGTTTAACAGGTTTGAATTCAGAGTTTTTCTTCTCCTAGACTAGTTGTCTTACCAAGGCTGAAGAACATAGTCTGCCCTACTATTTACCCATAGCTGGAGGGAGAATAATTTGATTTATACCTTTCCCAAGGGTATTAGTGCTATGTGAAAATGCAATCAATCTCGTCCAGGATTTGAACTCGTGTCGTCGTGTCCATTTCCTGCGACGATAACCATTACACCACGATTTATAAATATTTTATAAACGTTGATTCAAAGAGATCTACTCTCTAATAATCCTAATAAAAAATTAAAATTTACACACCAGTTCTATAGCCCAACATCTACAAAAATTATTGCCCTATAATTGAATTTCGAATTTTTTTTTTTTTTTTACTGAAAAACGACAATATTAGACCAACAAAATACCAAACATAAATCAAAGATTCTCGAAGCGCTCCACATTAGAAAAAAGCATCAAAAATTCAATAGAATTAATTTTGAATCCAGTGCTAATGTACTTATATGTCTTTAGCTGCTGGTGCTGTTTATAGAATCAATTTTAAAAATAAATGCTTCAAAAATATACCACTATAAGCAATAAACATTCGATTCTTACAAAGTAGTTATGTAACTGCAAATGTCACCTCGCTTTTACAATATACACACCTCCTGACAATGACCAAAGATCGGGTAAAAATTACTAGTGAACCAATTAATTATGGACAATTTATTAACCAGTTCTCGCCGGATATTATAAAATCGATACGGCAACTCGACATGATGAATATATATTTTATGATTTATTTATGAATACAGCAAAAATATATACTTTTTTGTATTCATAAATAGTCTGCAATATCATTGATAGATCTTATATAAGTTAGGATAAAGAACGTATAAACTCAACAGCACTTGGTATCAGTTCGCTTCTCGTCAATGGAATCGCAAAAGCGAGAAATGGACCGCTATTTAGCGCCCTTACCGATATATATAAGTTTAATATATACGACAGTAAGCGCGTTGGTCACCCGTAAAATATTTCTAGCGTATGAAGAGGAAGAGTGATATTACAAAATCTATCAAATAGAAAATGCGATAAAAAATAGGATAAAAAAAAACATAATTTAGAGTATCACACTTTCAATCTTTAGGTAAGCGAAAATTCAACTCGTTTAACTTTCTGAAAAAGAGCAGAAAACCTCAAAAGTTTTGCATACTAGCTTACCTTAGGAAAGCGTGAAACTCTCAATTGGGAGCTTTTATCCTGTTTTATATATTCTATATGAAATGGGGGTGTCCTCGTGGTGTAATGATTAAAGCGATAGACTGTGGATTCGTAGTAAGAGAGTTCGAACTCCAGTCACGCTATTACGTTCACTTTCGGATAAATACCCTTGGGAAAGGCATGAACCCCCCTTATCCTCCCACCTATTGGTTAAATAGTACCACTACTGTTCTTCTAGGAAAATGGCTTGGCATAAAATAACTTTGATATGCCATTAAACAAAGAAACCAAACCAAACACATATATGACATTGTATATATAATTAAATGCTGTGGACTAGATAAGATCTAAAACATTTGTCAACAACGGTAAAAAAAACCTGAGCAATATACGAAAGTGCCGACCAAATATCAGTATTACACTATTTGCACACAATAAGAAATTTGAAAAAGCTCAGGGTGTTACAAGCAATCGATCTTCAGGGTAGTATATTTAAGGACGTCCTAACACACACGTCATCTACTGTCTTAACTGTAGAATCGAAAAAATACTGTGCGTACTTTTAATGCGACGAAATTATACCTACCTTGAAAATCAGCTGGAAACAACCTAGCATATACATATCTCTGGTGCTTGTAAACAGTGGCTATAAACCTCACCTACCAAGCTGAATTCAAAAAACGCTTCGTCGAAATGCTACTTGATGGTTTGGTTTGTTCAGTTTTATGGCATATCAACCTTTGTAGGTTATTTAACGCCAAATCCATTTTTATGTAAATAATCTGTTCTATTTAAAACAATTCAGTTTTGCATAAGTACACGGTTTAATTGTCAGAAACATTTCTATTTCAAACTATTCAAGCAGGTATATGTAACAATTCAGTTAAGTGTAAATACAGTTTTAATGTCGAAAAACAGTTCCATTTCAAATTATTCAGTTAAGCACAAGCACGCAGTTTAAATGTAAATACGGTTTAATTGTCAAAAACATTTCTATTTCAAGCTATTCAGTTTACTCAAACAATTTAGTTTAGCATAAGTATGCTGTTAGTTCTATTTAACCCATAGATAGGACCCTTATCAGGTGCTACCACTCCGGGCCAGAGTGGACCTGGGAGCGATGGCAATGAAGGGGTAGTCCGCATTCCCCAGAGCTGCAGTATTGCTGTAACCTCACCCTCAGATTGTTTAGTGTCATATCCAGGACACTCGTTGGGTGGGGGGTGGGGCTCTTACCCTTCTGCAGAGAAGAAGTTGGTGTATTCTAAAGCTCTAGCCGACTTGGCAACCTACTAGAACACTTCCTATACTTGAGTAAGCTTTAAAAAAAACATGTCATGTTCTTACTTTGATTTAAACAGTAGAACAGATAAAAATGCAGATGAACTTCGATACAACCCCCCCCAGAAACAAAGACATGGTCAAAGAACACCATGCTATTGGTAAGAGAGGAAATCGAGAGTTCTTTCTCTATTTGATTTCAATAATTCATAAAAGGACAATCGTTCCATGGTTGAAAATTTCCACAAAAGGTTTTAAAAAAAAAACAACTCGATCTACTTAGTGTGGCGTTATTAGTCATAATGACTCATTAAGCTGTTGACATAGCAACAAATCCTTTAAGTCATCCATAGTTCTGTTTTTATCAAGGCTTTTTGCTAATATGAAGATCCATCTGATATAAATCTGCCTGTCATTAGGAATTTTATCTTTGTTCATTGGCTAATACCAGAATGTTGCTGCCTTTTTGTCCAATCGTGTTGTCATAAAATATTTAGAAGATCAATACATGATCACATATTTGTGTGGGAAGTGAAACATTTATGTTACTTGCGTTTGAAATAACTTTTCAAACTCTTTTTCTCACAAATAATGCCAGATCAAATTGCAGCAAGCCTAATACCTATCCATCTATCAATGCCATTTATTCCTATCTATCTCATTTTTATTCTGTGTATTTAACTATCAATGCTTTTTTCCTATCAATCTATGCCATCTTATTCTTATGTATTTAACTATCAATATTTTATATCTATCTCATTTATTCCTGTCCTATTTATCAATCTATCTATCTCATTTAGTCCTATCTATCTATCTATCTATCTATCTATCTCATTTAGTCCAATCTATCTATCTATCTCTCTCATATAGTCCTATCTATCTATCTCATTTAGTCATATCTATCTAACTATCTATCTATCTATCTATCTATCTGTCTCATTTAGTCCAATCTATCTATCTATCTATATCATTTAGTCCTATCTATCTATCTATCTATCTATCTATCTATCTATCTCATTTATTTCTATCTATGTATCTTTCTCATTTATTCCTATCTATCTATCTATCTATCTCATTTAACGAATTAGTTCAATTTTCATATTCGCTCAATTTTATAATAATTCCCAATGGATGTTGCATTATTTTGCGAACTTCCCTATCGAATCCCTCAGCATTTGGGAATGATTCCATGTTGAATGATGAAACTAGCTGGCTCGTATCATTGTGTCTATTCTCTGGAAACTACGAATCTACATAATCGTTACCATGTCACAAAGAAATGGGATATAGTCCAACATTGTGGAGATAAAATAACATGATCACGTAAGAAAACTGTTGAGTTTTATCTCATTAAAATTAGAAAACTCATGTCGATAACAGCGTAAATCTTGAACTGAGATTGTTAATCGATTGAAGGAAACCAATGTAAAGAATTTCACAACAGCACACATGATTCCTTTGTTTATCTGCACGAGGTAACAGAAAAAGAAAACAAGTCATTTAAGATTGAACTATGGCAGAACGTTCTTTCGACTTCACGCACTATGTCTTGAGGTCGACATTTCGTCAGTTAATTAGATTTCTTCCATCATTGCATTAACTTTGACTGAGAAGTTGTGTATATGACAAAGGACTAAAGAAAAAAAGGCTGCATTTTCCTCTGACAATCTTATATGTAAGAAAACTAGTAAAAGTTTGTTTCCAAGTCAATGGAGAGAGAAGAATACGCTGTTTGTATCCCTTTTAGAGGATTGGTTGGTTGGGTTTTATGGCATATCAACCTTTGTAGGTTATTTCATGTCAAATCAATTTTTATACAATTAATCAATTCTATTGCAAACAATTCAGTATAGCATTAGTATACAGTTTAATTGTCAAAAACATTTCTTTTTCAAGCAATTCAGATTAGTCAGTTCTAGTTTAACCAATTCCTTTTAGTATAAGTATAGATCTTGTTTACATACTGTTAAATGTCAAAACAGTTCGATTTCAAAAAACTGATTTTAACGTAAGTACAGTTTCAATGTCAAAACAGTTCCATTTCAAACAATTCAGTTTAGCATAAGTACGGAGTTTAAATGTAAGTACACCGTTCAATTGTCAAAAACATTTCTATTTCAAACTATACAGTCAAATCAAACAGTTCTAATTGTAACAATTCAGTTTAGCGTAAGTACAGTTTCAAAGTCAAAAACAGTTCTATTTCAAGTAATTTGTTTAGCATAAGTACGCAGATTAGTTGTATTTAACCCATAGATAGCACCCTCTCAGGTCCTAACATTTCGGGCCGTCGAGGTGCAGTCGGTGTATTCTGCAACCCCAGCTGACTGGGCAATACACAGAGTTAAATGTAAAAACAGTTTATTTCATATTATTCAGTATAGCATAAGTACACAGTTTAAATGTCAAAAAAGTTCTATTTTAAATAATTCATTTTAGCATAAATACGCAGTTTAAATGAAAAAAACTGTTAAATCTCAAAATCACGGTTTAGTTCTATTTGACCAATCGATAGGACCCTTATCAGCTGCTACCCCTCCGTGTCACAGTGGACCAAGGAGCGATGGCAATAAAGGGCTACTTCGTTTTTACCAAAGCTCAGCATTACTGAAGCCTCACCATCAGATTGTTTAGCGGCATATCCGGGACACTCATTGGGGCGGGATCTTACCCTTCTGCAGAGAAGCAGTCACGGTATTCTACTGCCCAAGCTGACAGACCAATACTCAGAAGAAGGGGTATAAACTGCACCTGATGGTGAGACTCTAATTATGAAGATTTGAGGAGTGTGGAGTACTCGTCGTAGGCCTACACTGACTTTTTTTTGGTTTGGTTTCTTTGTTTAATGGCATATCAACTTTTTTAGGTTATTTAATGCCAAAGCCATTCTCCTAGAAGAACAGTAGTGGTGCTATGGAGGATAAGGGGGTTCATACCTTTCCCAAGGGTATTTGCCCGAAAGTGAATGTTATAGCGCGACTGGAGTACGAACTCACGTACTACGATTCCGCAGTCCATCGCTTTAACCATTACACCACAAGGACACCCCAAAGATATTTTTAAATGTTATCCATAGGACAGAATAGAAAATAAAAATCTCTTTAGAAACAAGCACGCCAAAATCTACATGTAATCGTACAATGAATGTGATTCCCAAGTATTCGTGATAAACACTAAAAACGGGATGATGTACCATTGCAATAAACCTATCATAATCTGGTGCCATCGCAACGTATTGCTAGGGGAAGTTGTGGGTCAATAAAAATCGGACTTTGAGTTTAAAAGCATGCTTGACTCATGAGTATTCATTTGATGAAAGCTTTGTAGTAGTCTGTGTATGGAATTTTAAACACAAATACATAAATATACGGTGTTTCAATATACGTAGGACCCATGTGACTGCTAATAACTCTAAGAATAATAAAGATGTATTCTTTTTTTTTAAGATTCGAAAATAGTATGCTATAACAACTATTAATCCTCATCAGTAGGAGTTTTCGGACTATTGTCTTCGTCTTTATTGTTTTTTTTTAGAACTGTAGAATAACAATAACACATACTTCCGCATGGAGGTGCCCGTGGTGTAATGGTTATCGTCGCAGTAAATGGACACGGCGACACGAGTTCAAATCCTGGACGAGAC
>OY757924.1:67700553-67718053 GCA_963585895.1 Sepioteuthis lessoniana | reverse complement strand
AAGACTCAAAAAATGGTACTTGATGCCGCCTTGCTTTACACTCAGCATTATAAGGTAAGGATCAAGGGTAAAGAGGTGCATTCCAGGGAATGGAATAGCACCCTCCTCTACACCTCGGTGTAGTAGCTATTGAAAAAGGGGCCCTCGGGTCACTCTAGACTAAGGTTGCCAACTTACCTTTATTTGTAAACACATTTGTACACACAGTTAAATTATCGAAGAGTTCTATTTCTCACAATATATTTAGCATAAGTCGACAAATCTACATGGTTTCAAGTATTGCTATGTATCACTAACAATTCAAACAAATATCAGTCTTTTGTTTAAGCTCAGTTAAATGAACAAACAATTCTATTTCAAACAATTCGGTTTAGTATAAGTCATTTAGTTACTCTCAGTTTAACATAGTTTAAATATCAAATATTTCAAATGTTTCTATTTATTCCATAAATAAGACTGTATCCAGTGCTACCATTCTGGGTTAGAGTGGACCTGGGGGGAATGGCTATTAAGGGTACTCCACATTCCCCAAAGCCCTGGCATTACTGGAGCATCACCATTAGATGATTTAGTGTCATATCCAAAACACTAATGGGTGGGTTGGGGTCTTACCTATCTGCAGAGATGCTGCCGGTGTATAGTTATAAAAAACGGAATTATTTTAATTAGAACTATTTGACTTAAGTGAATAGCTGGAAATAGAATTGTTTTCACAATTAAACTGTGTACTCATACTAAACTGAATTGTTTGAAATAGAAGTGCTAATTGTATACAAATGAATTTGGCATTAAATAACTGTTATGGTACACAACCTGCAGACAGTAATGAACTCTTCCCGTAGCTATTAATACCGGGAGAATATTCATCTCGGTGTTGAGTGCTCCCCAGCTACGGTCGGCCGTGGATCTGGCCGAGTGCTAGTTTGTTGACTCACAATTTCCTCCGGCCTCAGTGGACCATCCCCCAAGGATTTTACCCATTTATAGGAGGTTAGGTTTATTGCCTGGCGCCTAAGGGGCCCCTAATAAGGGAATGCCGACGGGGTCGAATGTATTTTTGGTAATGCCGGACGCGTGTACGTTGTGGCCCTGCGGCCGGACCCACCTTAAAACGGCCTTGTGCCATACTTGTCTGGTGGTGGGACGGAAAACAAATACTGAGTTCTTCCTGGCCTCACACTTTGGCAGTTAGACTGACGTTCAACACCTTTTTATGTTGTATTATACTTTCGTTAATATACTTTGTTCCATGTAAACCTGAGTTCGTGTCTTTCTTCCGGACCCATTACTGGTTCACAACAATAACCAACAAAGGTTGATATGCCATAAAAACCAAACCAACCAACCAACCAATCTAACACAGGTTCTTTGCACATAGTATTATGATTCCTAATATTCCAATCTGATACAGAAACTTTGCACAGAGTATTATCATTATGTCGTGCTGGTAGCACGGATATCCCTGACCCTCTCCCGCCACTTTTCCCTATCGTTCATCGCCTCAGGCGGGTCTTCTGGACAACATTCTGTATCCTCACATAGTTGCTCAATGTAAGTTCGTGCTGGTCGTCCTGCTTTTGCACGGCCATGTGTGGGGGTCCATAAGAGTACACCATTTATGAGTTTGTCCCTGCTTCTCCAGCAGTGTCCTGCATGTCTGAGAGTATTATATCAAGTATTAATTTCTAATACTAATAATTCAATAGCTTCAAGAAACTATTTCTAAAAAAAAAAGAGTGTCCTGTGTATTATTGTAGTGAAGCTACAATTCTGGAACTCTCAGTAAGTTCATCCCTTTCATTGAAATTACTCCCATGACCACTCTAACCTGGAATAATATTAACTGTTAGGGCCCGCGGCAATTTGCCAAATAATTCTGTTCGAAAATTATCGATATTAAACAGGAATACTTTAAATAATAATTATTTGTCAGAAGATTATCAATTGTAAGTCATACAATTGCTTGAAGTATCTGTAACTATATAACTGTGCAACTTATATGTATTAGATAGTTTAGTTGGTTGGTAGGTTTTTATGGAATTAAAACCCTTCTAAGTTATTTAATGCTAAATTATGATAATACATATATAAAGTATTCGATTTGTAAACAAATAGTTTGTACGTAAAATCTTAAACAAGTCAGAGCTCATTTCTTTGCATACAGTTAAATACTTTCAAGTATTGCTATGTAACAATAATAATTTTATTTGCACCGAGATAAATGTTTTCATGTATTGCTTTCTAATACTAAATATTATATTCACTACTAATTATTTGTTTGCACACAGTTAAATACTTTCAAGTATTGCCATGTAGCAATAACAATTTTTTTTACACCGAGGTAAATGTTTTCAAGTACTGCTTTCTAATAATAAGAATTATATATGGTACTAATTATTTGTTTGCACACAGTTAAACCCTTTCAAGTATTGCCATGTAACAATAGCAATTTTTTTGCACTGAGGTAAATGTTTTCAAGTATTGCTTTCTAATTCTACGGATCATATTGGCTACTAATTACTTGTTTGCACACAGTTAAACACTTTCAAGTATTGTGATGGAACAATAATAATTTTATTTGCACCCAGGTAAAAGTTTTCATCTATTGCTTTATAATACTAAGAATTATATTTACTACAAATTATTTGCTTGCACACAGTTAAATACTTTCTCGTATTGCTATGTAAGAATAATAATTTTATTTGCACGCAGATGAATGTTTTCAAGTATTGCTATATAAAATTAACATTTAAATTTAACATGTCAATTGTTTGCAGATTGTTAAATGATTAAACAGTTCTATTTAACCCATAGGTGCAACCCAAACACGTACAACCACGCCGGGCAGAGTGAAGCTGGAAGAAATGGGAATGAAGGTATACTCCAGATTCCACAATACTCCACGTCTGAAGCTTCGACATCAGATGGTTTCGTGTCATATCCAGAACACCTGCTCGGGGGTGGATCTTTCTCCTCTTCTGATATGCAGTCGGCCTATTCTTCAGCTGGGTAGTGTATTAGTGCCTCGGGTGGTGTAATGGTTAGCAAGCTAGACTAGCAAACCTACACGAGTAAGTTCGAGACTCATTGGACATCCCATTCATACAGCCTTGTTTAAAATCTAAACAACATTTTAGTAAATTGCTATGAACAAAAACTTCTTAAGAAATAAAAAATCTAAACGTAAACGTGTATTGAACGCAATTCCTCATCCTCTGGGTATAAAACAACCTGAGATGGGTGGACGTGCCGTTAAAAGAAATCAAATAATTTTAAAGGGGTAGGAATGGTTAAATAAAAAATGTTTAAAAAGCACGA
The DNA here is from genome assembly GCA_963585895.1 of Sepioteuthis lessoniana. Lineage (NCBI taxonomy): Eukaryota > Metazoa > Mollusca > Cephalopoda > Myopsida > Loliginidae > Sepioteuthis > Sepioteuthis lessoniana. The sequence goes on along the minus strand of OY757924.1, from coordinate 67,714,735 downwards.
TGTAAAGCTACGTATAAAGCAACCCGAGACGAGTTGACGTTCCATTAAAAGCAATTAAACAATTGGAAAGCTATGTATAAACCAATCTATACTTTGACTGAAAAGAACATCAATCTGTTTAATCCAATAACAGCAACCCGGTATCCTTTTTTGCTGTTTAAGGATAAAAATTGATTAAAAGATAGTCGATAAGCTGAGATTTACAAAATGATGGATTGTTGAATTAGCATAAAAGATAATTCATCCTTTTTTCTCTCTTTTACATCCGAGTAAGAAAATTTGCCTTGATGAATTTCAGAATCTGGCGACAAAGATGTCTTCATCGAATCTTTTCTTTATTTTCATAGGAAATTAAGAAATCAAAACTTGTTCTGCCACGTAGAGATCAAATTACTTTTCTACAGTTATATTCCCAACAAGGATCGGCGAAATCAATTATAATATTTTATTAAGATGAAAAATTATTTTTTACAGAAATAGAAGGCAGATTTTGAAAATCCAAAGACGCCTCTTCCAGTAAAACTCATTCTTAAAGGCCATTAATTTTTGTAATGGCAGTCGTGCCACTGAATTATATATTTAAGAAAATATACAGTGGGTTAAAAATTTTCAAAGTCTCAAAAAAATATGAACTGCCATAAATAGAGGATATTAAGATATTTGCAAAGAATGAAAAAGAAGTAAATATTGGAATGGAACAGAAAATGTATCCTGCTTATAATTAAAGAAAAAAAAAAAAAGGAAAAGAGAATAGACCAATCCATAAAGTATCAGAACTCTTTAATATAGAAAACTATTGATATCTCGGAATATTAGATGTGGGCACTATCAAACAAACGGAGATCAAAGGGAAAATAAGAAAGTAGTACCACAGAAAAAAAAGAACCCATTTCTGAACACCTAATGTTTTTGAATGAACCCTTTTCGCTGTTTTTTTTTTTTAAATTGAATCTTTATTATTTCAATTTTTCCATATTTTCATTATTGAAATAATGATCAAGATCCTCTTTTCTTTTTTAATTCTATTTTTCGATTAAATTCCCTAATCTCTTTAATTATGACACATTGCTGCTTCTATGAAAAAGCCATCGAATATAGTTTGCGGTTATAGCTATCTAATACTTTCGATTATTTTCCATATTCAAGATTTGAGTGTTTTTTCTTAAATCACTGAACCATTATAAGAAAATTGATTATTCTTAAATCAAAATTAGTGATGAAGATCTAATTTTTATAACTCGTCTTGAGCATTTCTCTTTTTAACAACACTCGGAGTCAAAATTTATGTCAGGAGAACTTTTTCAAATTAGCGTATTAAAATTGATTATCTGTGACTGGAGGGCATAGCCCGATCGTTCAACTTATGTCAGGAAAATGTAATTTAGATATTACCTAAAAGCTCTCCTTGAATCTGATTGGTCCTTTAACTGGAGAATGTTACCTCGAGCAGAAGTTAAGAATACAACAACTAGTTTCTTTATTCAAATTCAGTTCTGTTACATTAATTCTCTAATTGGGAGCAGAGTAACTGTCACAAATAATATGATTATTTACGCATAGATAGTGTAATGGTTATCGTCGTCGGAAATGGACACGGCAACACGAGTTCAAATCCTGGACGAGGCTGACTGCATTTCACATAGCACTAATACCCTTGGGAAAGGTATGAATCCAATTATTCTCCCTCCAGCTATGGGTAAATAGTAGGACAGACTGTGTTCTTCAGCCTTGGTGAGGCAACTAGTCTAGGAGAAGGGGAAACGCTGAATTCAAACCTGTTAAACCTCGCTTAAAAATTGACCTTGTGTCATATCCTGCCCGAGCGGAGGGGTTGGTAAATATGATAAATATCGATAGATATTTCTGCTTGCCTAGGGGTTTCAGATGGTGGAAGCGGTTGTATTTTAACGCTAAGAATCATTGAAAAGTACTTTTGTGGTTTCTATTATTACAAGCCCCTGTCTATGTAAAGAAAAAAAAAGAAAAAGCTCTCTTAGCTTGAAGAACGCACGCGCGCATGCACGTGTGGTGTTTAGGCCGCTGTGCTGATAGCAGTCCCCGATTGGCTGTTTTTTGGGCTAATCACGGGGCACGTAAAAGGGGACTCCGTAAATAATTTCCTATACGCAGTGGGACAGTTGATCAGTCAGCATGAGATAGTTTGAGTAAATTATTCGATGAGTTAGTCGTTAGGTTGGGCAGTTGGACTGTTGTTGGGATGAGGCTTGGTTTTTGTGAAGAAGAAATGAAATCTAAGTAAGTGGACACAAATCCTTTAACCTATCTCTCTTAGTTCGTGACGACTACTGTGAAAGTTGCAGACCTCAATAAATTTTCGTTTCTAAGTACAAATGGGGTTGCTTTTTATTTGCGTGCATCGCAACCTTCATATTTCGTGCAGCAGTGTTACACTGTTTTATTAAATTACATTCAAACACGTCAATATATTTGTTGTGAATGTTTTCGTTAACTATTGCCATGTTATTACATAATAACATAGTAAATAGGTTGAAGTACTTCCATCTGTTTCCAAGGTTTTTCATGTATTAAAGAGACCGAGGTTGCCTGGATTCCGTAATATTTATCATGAAAAATAAAATGAACCTGACGAGCCAGGTTTGAATTTATGCTGGGGCTGTTCAGCTTAGCTTTCACTTAAAGGCATGGATCCATATTTTTTCCCATTAGCTAAGAGTCAATAGTAATTCTTTGGTCGGTCATTTGGTTGAGGATTTTAGTTCTGTTTGGTTTTATGGTATTTCAACCATTGTAGATTATTTAATGCCAAATCACTTTTGATACATATAAACAGTTCTATTTTAAACAATTCAGTTTTGGATAAGTATGTAGTTTAAATGTCAAAAGCAGTTCTATTTCAAACAATGCAGTTTAGCATAAGTACGTAGTTTAAGTGTCAAAATTGTTCTATTTTAAGCAATTCAGTTTAGGATAAATACCTAGTTTATTTCTATTTGACAAACTATTACACAGTTTATTTCTATTTGACCAAAAGATTGGACAATATCAGCTGTTACCACTCCGGGCAAGAGTGGACCTGGGAACGATGGCAATAATGGGGTACTCCGCTTTACCCAAATCTCCTGCGTTACTGGAATCTCACCATCAGATTGTTTAGTGTTATATCCAGGATACTGGTTGGGGGAGTCTTAACCCTCTTCTGAGAGATAGTTGGTGCATTCTACAGCTCTAGCCGACTGGGTCAAACCAATCTAGGAGAAAGAAACTCGTTCAAACTTGTTGATTAATTGACTGATTTTAATGGTATGTTTACCTGTCTAGGGTTATTTTATAGCTAGAGTTTAGGGAATTACGTTTATTGTACAAAAAAAAAAAAAAATCAAAGAAAATGGCTTCGAACTGACAAAGAAAAGAAGCAGAAGGTACTCCGCAAAAACAATTACCGACGCCGACTACGCCGATGGCATAGCGATTCTGGCAAATACACCTAACTAAGCCGAAACACTACTGCATAGTTTGGAACAAGCCGCCACTGGCATTGGCCTCCATGTAAATGCACACAAAACTGAATACATGTGCTTTAATCAAAGAGGCGACATTTCCACACTAGACAGAACCTCTCTGAAACTAATAGACAAGTTCACCCACTGAGGAAGCAGTGCCTCATCAACCGAAAAAGACATCAACACGCGGCTAACAAAGGCATGGACAGCTATCAATAAGCTATCGATCATATGGAAGTCAGCCATGACCGATATAATGAAACGCAATTTCTTCCAAGCAGTGGTCGTGTCGATACTGCTGTATGGATGCACTACTTGGACGCTAACAAAACCGCTGGAGAAAAAGCTTGACGGCAATTACACAAGAATGCTGCGAGCAATACTGAACAGGTCCTGGAGGCAACACCCCAAAAAGCACCAACTGTACGGCCACCTAGCTCCCATCATGAAAACTATCCAAGTTATACGAACCAGACACGCAGGACACTGCTGGAGAAGCAGGGACGAGATCATAAGTGATGTACTCCTATGGACCCCCACATATGGCCAAGCAAAAGCAGGACGACCAGCTCGAACATACATAGAGCAGCTCTGTGAGGATACGGGATGTAGCCCTGAAGACCAGCCAGAGGCGATGAACGATAGGGAGAAGTGGCGAGAGAGGGTCAGGGATATCCGGGCTGGTGGCACGACATGATGACGAAGGTACATATATATTTACATTTTTGGTAGAGTTGTTTTGTTGTATACTACCGCAGAATCTTGACAAACAGCGAGGAACACGTATATATAAATAAATAATCTCATATCTTATTCTTCGACGGTGACGCTTATGCGGGGCAGAAGAGCAGTTGGAGAGAGTTCACGCACACAAAGAAGCGGTTGGGAGTCATAACAGCCAGTGGCAACCTAATTTCAGTTAATTTTCTAGACTTTATATAGTCTTAAACTCTCACGCTATAAACTATGGAAATTTGTTAAGGAACTGGTGATCCGGTTTCACCGAATATCAGCAGCCCATTGGGGTCACGTGGTGTCCACTATAAAAAGAGCTCCATCTGAAGATTCTTCCTCTTTTTTTCCACTCCCACCGCTGTTAGCAACAAGTCCATTTCATAGTAGCCCTCGATGGCAAACGTATTTGGTACCTTCATCACCAGCCAGGAGCCAAGAGCGATGAACGCAGGTGCTGTGATAAAAGGAACCAGGACCACCGCTAAGTTCCTGTAGGAATTTTATCTGCAAAACCTAACCCTACAAAACCAAACCTTACAACCTAAACTTACAACCGCACGTAAACCTCACAAACCCCACAAAACCTTACCTAACTTTACTCTTATACACCTACCACCTATCAGAACATTTAACTCTTTTTGAACTCTTACAAATTCGTTGTTTGTTCCATTTGGTGTTTAGAACCCTGGTGTTTGTTGTATAAAGATTCTGTTACACAAAAAGTCATTCGTCTCCTTTCTTCAAAAGCTGTCACCCATCTCCCTACTGCGGTTGAAGTACGGTTGATTCTTTTACAAAACGTAGGAATAAACCGGGATTTTCGGGGCTTATAAAAATGCCCATAAAACATGGCAACATCTCCTCACCCACGCAATGCTTCTTTTTCATTGGCTATAGTTTACACCCAAGCAATGCTTGTTCTCCAGTGGTCACGGATTACACACATGCATTTCTATTTTGCTGGTAGTTACTTTTTGATTTTGTCAGTGACCGGATGTAACTGTCAACTACATCCGCCGGGTTTACAGCCGACCAAAGCAATATATTACAGTTTCATTGAGAATTTTTTTTCCTGCACAGTCACATGATATAACGTATTTTGATCAAATACAAATAATTTGCACACAGCTGAGAGGTTTTAAATATTGCTATTTTATACTAATAATTATATGATTTTAAAGAATTATTTCTATTTGATGATAGTCATTTGATTGCACACAGTTACATGATGACAAGTAACTAATAATAATCCTTTGTAAATAATCATAGCTTCAAGTACATTTTTTAATATAAATGAATTACAAATACGAATAATTTTAAACAAATATATTTGACCCCTATAGAGGACCCTAAAACTCAAGTTCAGAGGTGGACCTGAGAGTGATAATCAAATTTTACTCCATTCCCTAAAACTCTGGGGATTGAGCCTCACCACTAAATGCAGTTTAGTGTTATACCTAGGGTACCTCTCTGCATGGGATAGTCAGTGTATTCTAAGTCTCGCTGTTGTACGTTGGCTTTTGTTCACATAAAGTTTAGAACCAGTGCGTTTGGGTAGAGGTGTACTTTAACTGACCAGATTGATTAACGAGGGCTGGCTCAGTCGAGGGTGGAGACTTAGCAAACTAAAATCAGTGGGTCCGGCTCACTCGGGAAACTAAGAGAAAAGAAAAAATGGCAGAACGCCGATTCTACCCCATCTTTCGACACCTTCCCAGTAAAAGCAGTTTGAGAAAACACGTAAACATTGTTTATTATTCTATTGTTAATTCGGATCCAATCTCTTAGCTGAAAATTTTAACTGCCTAAACCAAAATGTTTTCGTTATTTTATATTCATTGCAAAAAAACCAAAAAAAAGAGATTCTTCATGTAATTTAAGTACACTTAACTCCTTATTCAGTGTAAAAAATCTTACTAGCTGAAAATGCAACCTGTATATATGTATATATATATATATATATATATATATATATATATATATATATATGGGGGTTGAGCACAATGCAAAGCTCTTCGAACGAATTGAGCACTCTAGTATCCGGTAAGCTATAAAATGTAAACGAACGAACGTTCCTGCTGCTGTTGCTACACAATACCTTATAATTCCCTTGCCGACATGGTACGCTTGTGGGCCGAGCGGTCTGATTCTAAGTCTAATGTAAAGTTAGGCGGTTTTCGATCCCAGCTTCAAGTGTCCTACTTGTCTAGCCACACTGAAGAGTTGTGATAGAACGAAACAGTCTGTCTGTGGATGATTATATATATATGTTGCTCATATAATGTAGTGATTCTTTCTCTTGCGCCTTTTTGTCCTGGGATTATATATATATATATATATATATATATATATATATTCACAGACAGGTGTGTGTACAAGGACCAAGCCTGAAAAAATAATCTCACAGTACCAGAAATAAGTGAGTCAGCGAGGAAAATCGGATTGATAAATTTTTGCTACAGAAACAGCCTCATAACAACGCCATTCCTTTAGCGACACATGTCAATCTGATTTCATTTTCTGCTCTATAAACAGTTTGTAAGAGAATGATTTATATAATTTTCTATTTGTGCATGAAATGTGTTTGCAAACCTGATATGTAAATAACTAATTACTTCCTCGAGGAATTTCTCGTTATTTTTTTTTATCACAGTCTCTTCCAGCAGCTGTGGAATTAAGTTTCATCACCTTACACAAATAATTTCACTAAGGCATTAGACAAAGACTATTTCGCTTAACTCTCAACAATAATCTATATACATCTGTAAATATCTTTCGATTGTGTCAAAGTTTCCATTAGAAATATACTTGTAGCTGCTTCTGCGAAACTAAAGGTTTTAACTGAATCTAAGGTGGCAGAAAGATACACAACCGACCCTATATATATATATATATATATATATATATACACGCACTACTAACCTCCATTATTTTTTTCTAAAAATTTAGAAAGTGAATAAATTTTCATGTCTTTAAATGTAATATAATTGCGGAGGGATTTCGTTTTATATATCTTGCCTCTCAGTTTAGTTAGGCTGAGAACCTTTCACTTAGTGCATGAGTTAGTTAGGTGCACATATTGAGTGCAGGTGTTCACGCGCGTGCGGGGCGGATGTGACAATCAGAGATGTTACAATAAAAACCCCAGATAGGAAATGTAACCGGGGACGTGAATGACGTCATGCCCGGAAGCGATGAGGATTTTGGAATTTGAAAAAAACAACAACAGTTAGTTGAGATTTAAACTCCGAACGAGTTAGTTGAGATTCGAGTCTAGGGGAAGGTAGTCGATTTTTGGTCTCGCCAAGGCGAGATCAGTTGGGGTCTACGAAATGTGCCGCGCGTTTATTGAAGAAATTGTGTCTCTCTCTTTTCCTGTCGAAAAACCTTAAACTCAAAAAGGTAAATAAAAGTTTCCTTCCTGAACCAAAAAAGAGAGTCGTAAGTGTTTCGTGTTTTTCGGATTCCTATGTTTATGAACATTCTATCTACATTTCACGTATTCCTATCTTGGTCGATCTCGTGGACCCATTGTATATTACATAAAGACGACAAATATTTTGTTAATGTTTGCGTACAAATGTGCCATAATTTAAAGTAGAATGATGATGATCATGTCATGCTGCTAGTATGAATGTCTCCAACTCACTCGAACCATTCGTTTCTACCATCCATCGTTTCCAGCAGGTCTTCGAGACCACATCCTCTGACTGAACAGAACTTTTGTAGATAAGTTCTGACTTGTCGTCCAACACTTGCCTGTCCGTGTGAAGGGGTCCATCGGAAAACTTCGCTTATAAGATCGTCTTTACTTCTCTTGCAGTGTCCCGCATGTCTTGTTTAATCTATATTTTCTTTTCATGAAAGAATCCATCACTGGCATTTGTTAGAGCCGAGCAAATTATGAGCACCATTTCTTGTATCTTAAAAAAATGTGTCCATAGAAGTGATTCCCAAGTAGAGGGGAAATAAGTAATCCTTATTTACCAACCCCTCCGCTCGGGCAGGATATGACACAAGGTCAATTTTTAAGCGGAGTTCAACATGTTTGAATTCAGAGTTTTCCTTCTTCTAGACTAGTTGCCTCACCAAGGTTGAAGAAACTAGTCTGTCCTACTATTTACCCATAGCTGGAGGGAGAATAATTGGATTTATACCTTTCCCAAGGGTATTAGTGCTATGTGAAATGCAGTCGGTCTCATGTAGGATTTGAACTCGTGTCGTCGTGTCCATTTCCTACGACATTAACCATTACACTACATACTTCTAAATAAGTAATCAATTCTTGCTTATTCCTTGGCAGTTTACTTCGAACAATCTATTGAAAATATTAGCTTTTGTTATGAACTTAGAAAAACAATTCAGGCTCCTATCAAACATTCGGTCAGTAGTGTGTGAGTATATATATATATATATAATTCATGGAATATATGAATTGAACGTTTACGAGGTGCCTTCAATAAGTTTCCAGACTTTTTGTACAGGCATTTAACATTGTCGTAGACTCTTGAAAATTCAGTATGTTATTGCTATACATTTTATAAGATGACAGACTAATTTTTATGATTTCAAGTTCAAAGGAACAGCAACAGCAGCAATTGGGATACACCCTACTAAAGTCTGATTGTCACAGCTGGTGAATTTCAATAATGCAATCAGACACTTTAGAAGAACTATATACAATAAAATTTGTTTTTAAACTTGGAAAAATGCCACAGAAACGTATGGAATGCTTCAGACTGCTTTTGGACAATCTTGCATGAATCGAGCATCAGTTTTTAAGTGGCATAAGAGATTCAAGGAAGGCAGGAAGTCTGTGAGGGATGATGAGATATGTGGGAGGAGTAAGAAAGTAAATAAACCACTGTTGATTGGCCAAAGGGTTAGGCTTAGGGTTACTATGTTAAGATTTTAAGGGAGTTCAGGAGGAGATTCCAGAACTCTTCAAATCAGGTCGGTGGCATTTCCACCAGGACAATGCAGTAGTCCACAACTCCATCCTTGTCACAGACTATTTGACCAAGATGGGAATTAAGACAGTTCCTCAGCCTCCCCATAGTCCAGACCTTGCACCCTGTGACTTTCGGTTATTCTCTAAGCTCATAGGCTGTCGTTATGAGACAAATGAGGAGATGAAAGAGACTGTGACGAAGTTCATTGACACGCTTACACAAGAGGACTTCCATGGGGCCTTGCAGAAGTTGTTGGAACGGTACAACATGTGCATTGCAGCCGGAGGAGATTACTTCGAAGGGGACTAGAGTTTCATGTGTGTACTATCAATAAAAGTGGCCATACGAAAAAAGTCTGGAAACTTATTTAATGTTCCACGTATATATCTAATATATTTATTATTATTATTATTATTATTATATAATAGCTCTATCCTAGATATGGAGCACTCTCCATATTTTATTGCACTTGGTTCGACACATACCCACAAAGTGATTTAGTGATAACCAACACTCTTATGATATATATATATATATCTCAGTGGCAACTCTAGCCTATTTTTGCTACTCGAGTCCCCCCCCCATCTGTCAACTTCAGTTCCCAACCCGTGGTTTGTGGACCCAAAGTAAGTCATCATAGTTGCTATTGCGTGATTCTCCATTGTATAGCACAGATTGACTAACGTACCTTGCATGGTGTTTTTTTTGTAAATACAGTAGATAAGATAATTTTTTTTTCCTTTCAGAAGTATAGAAGAAAAGAGGAGATGTTTATTACTATGACGAGAAAAATATATTTATTAGAATAAAGAAATTGATGACAATGACAACTAACCAGGTTAGCAATTAAGTCCACAACTCTCCAGGTCATTTGTCTCATGGAATTATAAAATAATTAAATGACTGATTTTTTATTAGCACTTCACAATCGTTTTTTTTTATTTTTTTTTTTTTATTAAGGAATGGTTTATTCGTGAATTTTGAATCATAAACACGCCGTTTAACCAACATTTACCATAGCGATGATGATGACGTCGGCGACGTCTATAATCAGAAATCCCCCCTCTCTCTCTCTGTCCCTCTCCCTCTTCCCAAGACACTAGCACTAGTCCCGTCTCCGCCCCTGATAAATATATATATATGAGAGAGAGAGAGAGTGGAGGGGTCATATTAATGTTGGGTGATAAAAGAGGAGGAGGAGAGAAGAACCGTTGGAGAAGGAGATGACGGTTATGTTTGATTTTAGTTTCTTTGTTTAATGGCATATCAACCTTTGTGGGTTATTTAATGCCAAAATCAACCTTTTAGAATAGCAGTTGTGGTATCTTAACTCATAGCTGCGAGGATAAGGGGTTTCAGATTTTTCCCGAAGGTAAATTCGCTTACTCCGATGTGGCAATCTAGCATGTAAGCCACTACACTAAGGGAAATTCCTTTTCCCAGAACGGATAAGACAGAGAAAGACAATGCTGCTGAGGAAATAAGGGAGAGCGAACAACTCAAGAAAATCTATGTATAACTATTCATCTACGAATCTTTCCAATGTCAAATCCATGGGTCACCCAGTGAGACTCAAGAGTTATGGTCAGCCAGTCTAGCATCCTAATGATTGCTGTTGCGTAGTCATCGACGATTATGTCCGTGATAGCTAATTGTTGGATTGGTTTGGATGAACACAAAAAACACAATTTTTCTTGATCGTTAGGACCTCGGCTGGTTTTCACTTCCTGTTAATTTGCTGAGGCCGTGGAAGAATGTTTTTATCCAAACCATTTGCAGGATAAGACTAAAGGTTAATTTCTAAAAAAAAAAGTTTAAAAGAATTGAATTCAGGAATAATAGAACATTTTGTGGAAAAAAAAAGTATAAAATAGGAGCATAGGAGCATATTAGAAGCAGAAATTATCAAGAGAACGAAAGAATCTGGAAAGAAAAATAAAAGAAAAGAAAAGAGTTACTCAAAAGAATAAGAAAACTTCTTGAAACTAAACTCTGTTCATGAAATCTCATCAAAGAAGGAATAAACACCAAACCAGTCCCAATAGTTGGATACTCTTGACCTTTCCTAAAATGGACACGAGAGAAATTAAGAATGATAAAAAAAAAAACCCAAAAAAGGAAATAAATGACGATGCAGAACTAAAATGTTTGAATTAGAACAGTTTGACAAAGAAAAAAGCTTGTTATAGAAATGTTTTTTGACAAACTCTGTACATATGTTGAACTGGATTGTTTGAAATAGAACTGTTTATTTGTATAAAAATGGATTTTGCATTAAATAAGCTACAGGTTGATAAACCATAAAACCCAAATAAACTAAACGTAACCAATTTTTATCACGTTATACAGGCTACTGATACAAAACTGAATACTAAAAGAATGTTATAACGTCTTCCCAATACGAACGAAATAAGTTTCACAGCTGCATTTTCGAAATGAAAGGAGGTTAGTTTGGTTTTTTATTTTAATAGAAAATCAGCCTTCATTAAATGCTAAATCAATCCCTGTTGAAGCACAATAGAAGCACACTTTAATTTATAGCAAAATAAGGGGGTTCATGCCTTTCCTGAAGGTATTAGTCCGAAAATGAACGTAGAAGCGCAACTAGAGTTCGAACTCGCTTATCACGATTTTGCTGTCTAGCATTTTAGCCGCTACACAGATGGGGACAGTCTCCAAAAGATAGGTGGGTATAGACAAGATGCAAGTGTAAATAAAACATTCATATTAAGTTATAAGAGTCGCCCTGCGCAAAAGGACAAAGATGAGGACGATGTTGAGAAAAATAAAAAAGGGTAAAAAGGAAAAAAGCAAAAAACCCGAAGAAAATTAAACCCATGAAGAACTTCATCTCTGCACAGGGCTAAGGCCACTCCAAACGAGTGTTCTGGATACGACATTAAACAATCTGATAGTGAGGCTCCTGTAAAACTGGAACTTTGAGAAATGTGTAGGTCCCCCATCGCTCCCCGGTGCATACTGATACGGAGTGGCAGCACCTGATTGGGTTCAATCTATTGGTCGAACAGAACTGTCAGACAATTAAACTGTGCGCAAACAAATGACTTATGCTAAATTGAATTGCTTGAAATAGAAATATTATTACATTTAACAGTGTGTAAACAAACAACTGATGGTTGATTGAATTGTCAGTGATATATATATAGCAATAGTTGGAACCATTTAACTTTGTTGATTTATGCTGAATTGAGTTGCTAGAAATAGAATTGTTTGATCATTTAACTCTGTATCACCAAACTGTTCTTACTGATCATATATTTAATAGATGTGTAAAAAAAGGATTTCGCATTGAATAACCAACAATGGTTGACATGCTATTGCACCAACCAAACCAAACAAATTTTCTTTTTATATAAATATAATTTTTGTGGATAATGCGAAAGTCGGGGCTGTTGATATTTAATTGTGTGTAAACGAAATCTGTACATATACTAAATTGAATTAGCTGAACTATAACTGTCTGAATAAACCGAATAGCTTGAAATAGAAATGTTTTTCACAATTAAACAGTGTACTCATGTTAAACTGAATTGTTTGAAATAGAACTGATTCTTTCTTTAAAAATGGATTTGGCATTAAATAACCTACAAAGGTTGATATACCATAAAACCCAAACAACCAACAAACTATTGCAAAAGTCACTTACGATGTAAAAATTGACCAGATTTTGATTTTAAGCGTTAACATGTTTTTCAATTAATTATAATTGTTTTTACTCTTGGAAATTATTTTGACCGAAACCAATACTTTTGAAAGAAATGTATAATGCAGTTTTTTAATTTTGAAACAAGTGATTATTTTTCAAAATAATAAGTGACTTTTGCTCCACCGTCTCTCAAGAACAAATGCATTGTTAAGCATTTTACAAAATTGTTATAGATTATATCACTATAACATAAAATTGTTACATATTAACCTTTGACAAGTTCGTGGGTTTTAAAAAAGAATATGCATCTGTATCATGTGGTAAACAAATGACAACGGAAATACCACGTGAATTGTGTTGGAAGAATGCATGGTCGTCCAAAAATTATATAACGACGGAAATTTTCAATTTCGGGCAGTCAGGAGAGTCAACAAGGAGCAGTGGTATTAGAAGTTACGCTGTCTTAAGAGAAATGTCTTAATGAACAAGATTCGTTAATGTTGAAAGCGAGTATGATCCCAATACGAAGAAGAAACTAAGATGATTAAATGTTTTAAGTCGGCTCAGTCCTCGCCTCGTGGAAGCACAGTGAAGAAGTATGGCTCTCTGAAGATCTATCTAAACCTGCGGCAAATCTTAGCAGTTCCAAATCTCTCTCTCACACAACAAACTTCGCCACGATTTCGTAATCAACAAGAGAGATCAAATTTTCATACAATAAATGTTATTGACCTTTTTTCCGGATATACAACTCAGTCAGTATCGTGTTCCTGCCACCTCACCTCTTTTTTTCACCCCTTCCTTTCTCTTCTCCCTTTATCCCTTCCCAGATCTTTCTCTCTCTCTCTCTCTCTCTCTCTCAACATGCTGTTTCTTAAAAACAAACTAACTGGGAAATAGGTGCTTGGTATTCGCCACACCCAACTTCTTCTCCATCCACAGCCTCGTCGAATGTTTGTACGTTATACCGGTAATTTAGACAGTAAAAATAGACTTTGTGCTTGTTCAGCTACTTCTGACCGGTACTTTATATGGCTTTTATGAGCACGTATTTAGTGAATGTTATGGCAAAGTTATTTGACCAAACAGAAAAACTCGATTTGTTGCATATTATTTCAAAGGGCATAAAGGGTTTTGAACAAAAAGAATTTAATGGAATTTTAACACTTAAGATAGTGTGAAGCAAACTGTATGTTCATTTACTTATGAGCAATCTCATATATAGTCAACCAACAGACATATATATATATATATATATATATATATATACACTACCTTTATATATATATATATATACACTACCTTTACATATATATATATATATACTACCTTTGTGTATATATATA
>OY757924.1:67690553-67698053 GCA_963585895.1 Sepioteuthis lessoniana | reverse complement strand
AGAGAAGTGTAAGAGAGAGGTAGAGGGAGAGAGAGAGGTGGAAACAGGGAGGGAGAGAGAGAGAGAGAGAGAGAGAGAGAGAGAAGGGACAAAAATGTACTGTGATAGGGAAACGCATGTATTCTGCTACAGGCTGAATTGAATTCTGGTGTCATTGTGCTACGAAAGAATGACAGTGAAGTGAATGTGGATTTCTTTTGTTTGTAATATTTTTTTTTACTTTTTAAGTTTTTTTCTTGCTAGATATTTAGAGAAATAGTACAACGAAGAATTATCAAAGTTTCCACTCAGGTCAAACCATATTTGACTAAGAATTTTAACAAACATTCTGGAGAAAAAGGGATGCTTTATGTGGGGAGCTTGTTTTATCGATTGGACAGAATAGATATTTGTTTTTCAGTTACAATCGTGGCCTTCACTTGCTACAATAGTGTGACTCGATTTGTAATATAATGGCGGAGGGATTTTGTTTATATGATCATTTTTCGTTTTATATATCTTGCCTTTCGGTTTAGTTAGGCTGAGAACCTTTCGGCTTAGTGCATGGGTTAGTTAGGTGCACACATTGAGTGCAGGTGTTCATGCGCGCGCGGAGCGGATGTGACAATCAGAGATGTCACAATAAAAACCCAAGATAAGAAATGTTACCGGGGATGTGAATGACGTCATGCCCGGAAGCGCTGAGGATTTTAGAATTTGAAAAAAAAACAACAAAAAAAAACAGTTGAGATTCGAGTCTAGAGGAAGTAAGTTTACTTTCGGAGCTCGCCGACGCCAGACCAGTAGTTTGCGGCGGAGGCCGCACGTGGTGGGTTTCAGATGTAAAAGTCAGCATAGAAAGAAATTGTGCCTCTCTCCTCATGTCGAAAAACCTTAAACTCAAAAAGGTAATAAAAAGTTTCGTACCAGAACCAATTTCGTGTTTTTTCGGATTCCCTATGTATATTTCACGTGTTCGTATATACTTGGACGTGAATATATTACAGATTTCCCTGTTGTTATTTTACTTTACCTTTAATATTACTTCGTTTCTTGCTTGTTTTTTTAGATCAGCATTAGTTGATGGTCTTTCACTGCTAACTGTAGGAAGGCAAATCACTTCAGGTCTTCAGGACTCCGCTGAGTATTTTAGCTGATCTCAACAATGCTTTCGTTTCGATAGTCTCAATTCTTCCTCTTATTTCTTTATACTTTTTCTTAAGTCTTTTGGAACTCTTCCTAGTATGCCAAGTACAATTAGTATCACCGTCACCTCCATGTTCCAGCTTTTTTTTTCTGCTATCTGGCAAGATCCACAAATTTCTTTTCACTTTCATCTTTCTTTCAGGGGTTCGCTAGAACAGCAAAATTCACGTGATTACATATTGTTTAATTTTCTTGTTAACTAGCACTACGTCTGATCTTGTGTTTAAAATTAGATCTATTTATACTTCAAAGTCTCTGAGAGTCTTCTGAGTCTCATTTTCTTGGAAGGATTTTGGTTTATCCCTATACCATTTGGTAATTTGGTCACATTTTAATATCTTACTCAATTCATAGTGGATCACCATTCCCACCCAGTCTTGCCTAGTCTTGTACCCCATTTCGTGTCAGTTGATATCATTCGCTAATCATTGTTAATCGTTTAATCTCTTTCCACATGACCTACACATGCTATTCTGCTACATGCTATGAATTTTTGCTTTAAGATAATAAGCCCTTATAGGACTATTTAGTGCTGCTATTAAAAGAGATTTAGTTTCTCTCTAGAGGTTTGCCCCTTTTTTTTCGCTAAATATATTACTCCTCGTGAGTTTTTCTCACTGGTGTTAGCTTCTGGTCCTTCTCTAGAGCCTGAGCAACAGAAAATCTCCTCAAATCTCGAGGACTCTCCTCAGTATTCTGGCTGACCTAAAAAATACTGTAGTTTTGATGGTCTTACCTCATCCTCTAATTTCCAACTCTTCCAGTCCCTGGGGATCGTTTCGAGCGTACCAATTATATCTGGTATAATCGTCACATTCATTCATTGCAAGTTTTTCAAAACAGTTTTAACTGTAATTTTTTCCCCTGTGAAACCACAGCGACAACAAGTGTCTTCAATTCTCCAGGACGCTTCCAAGTATTCTTGCTGAAACATTCCTGTGACCTGGATGGATTCGATTCTTCCTTTGATCACCAATTCCCCCACCCTCCTTTGCAAATGTTTGGTGAACGTTCCAAGCGCACCAAATACAATTGATATTACTGTGACCATCGTGTTACACAAATTCTACAGTTCTCAGTCAAGATTCAAAGATTCGTCCAGTTTTTTTTTTCCTTCTTTCCCATTCAATACGTGGTCTATTGGATTAGCAAAATACACACTATAACATGGTATTTTCTTCCTGTTAATCAAAACTAGCCTGGTCCTCCGACTTAGATGCTAACGGATCGTCGTATTTAAGTCCTATTTACCCATAAATAAGAATCTAAAAGATCCTCAAGAGACTTGGCGCAAAGTTAAATGCAATCAGCTTCATCTTGAATTTGAACTCAGACCGCTGATTTCATGCAGTTACACTAATCGCATATCAATTAAAAACATTTAGCATCCAATCTTCATTTTAATGTTTCTTTATTGTATCTTGATGAAAAGTTTTATAGAAGTTTAAACCTCGTTTATCAATCCTCACTCATACTATAAAGGATAGATTGATTTGTTTTTAATGATATATCAAACCGTCTAGGGATATTTTATGCCGAGAAGTTAGGGAAGTATGTTAATGTTTACTTTTTGTGCAGTTTTCTTCAAGATTTTTGGGACGTGATCTGATTAAACAGATCTCTTTGACCAACACTATAACTATTACGATCACTAATGAATCAGAATCGATTAGAGAGTAATGACAATTAAATGGCATACTCCACGCTTCCTAGATCTTTAGAACTGGAATCTCAGCATTAGATGCAGTTTTCTACCTATCGAGTACGCCCCCTTTTGTGTGCATGGAGTTTTAGCCCATCTACAGGGGGATATAGTCAGCGTATTCTAACTTGATTAACTGTGTTCGTATTTCAAAGATACCAGTTGAAGGGTTGAAACACTTTATTAAAAAATTGACAATATGATGAGACCTCCAAAGATCCCATAAGCACAGTCAAGAAGATTGTATTCTTGCGATCGTTCCTTAAGCAAAATTAAAAACATATCAGCTCTCCCAGATTCCCTTAGTATCAAAATGCAAAGTATAACACATCTAAATTAAATTACTTGCTATCCCTATCAAAGAAGCATCTTCATCCAAAATCAGTTTATAAGGACCCTTCTGCGTCTTTCAGTAATCCTACAGATATTTTTTTCGGCGGAAATTGTCATTCAGAGAGCTGTATGACTTTAAGCCCAGGTCACGCACATAATCTCAACACCACACCGCCGTCGCAACACAGAACCATAAAAAGGAAAGATGAGAATAATTGAACGAAATGTCTATCGGTTATGAAGGAGAAGACAACTCACTTATGGAAGTTGTCCGCGTTAGGTTTGTCCAGCCGAAGGTGTTACGGGCTTCGTAAAACCTAAACGTGAAAGGAAAAGGAAGTGAGGCTGGTAGGAAAGAAACGGTAATCTTATTAGTCGAACTGATTAAGATGCCTGCCTTAGTTCTTTGCAAAGTCTGAACGAAAGTAGACAGAGCTCCCGGGAAAGGAAGGAAGCAATCGTCGACGATGCAAGAAAATCAATGATTTACTATTCGCAGTGTAGGCAAATATTCGACTCAGGAATTACCATAATCCTGGGCTCGTATATATGAAAACCAAGGACTAAGAAATAAAGTTATGAAAACTCTCGAAATGAAAATAACATTCTCCAATATTTGGACAGGTTTTGACTTATGTACGAATTCATCATTAACACTTTTTATAAACACAAGCTGAATTTACCGAATCTTCACATTTAACTCACTCTGTACAAATAGTTATATATATATATATATATTGTAAAGCAACAAGTAAAAATATTCCGACATCCAACACAATTCGATTAAAATGAATAAAAATATGTTCTCATCTTCTGCTTCTTGAATTTGTGTTCTTTTGGTGTCCTCTATTTGAGAAAAGAAATGAAAAAAACAATCTCTTATATTAGGACAGGACGACCAGCTCGAACATACATACAGCAGCTATGTGAGGATACGGAGTGAAGCCCTGAAGACCTGCCAGAAGCGATGAATGATAGGGAGAAATGGCGAGAGAGGGTCAGGGATATCCGTGCTAGTGGCACGACATGATGATTATGATGATATTTGGACAGTTTATATTCATTGCACTTTTGTACCTTTTTTGAGTTTATATTCATTGTACCTTTTCTTGAGTTTATATTCATAGTACCTTTTTTGAGTTTATATTCATCGTACCTTGGTACTTTTTTGAGTTCATATTCATTGCACCTCTGTACCTTTTTTGAGTTTATATTCATTGTACCTTGGTAACTTTTCTGAGTTTATATTCATAGCCCCTTTGTACCTTTTTTGAGTTTATATTCATTGTACATTTTTTGTGTTTATATTCATTGCACCTTTTTTGAGTTTATATTCATCGTACCTTTGTACAATTTTTGGGTTTGTATTTATTGTAGCTATTAAACGTGGGATTACAGCGTATTACGCTTGAGTTTATAAAAAGAGTTATTGATAAATTCCTGCGTATATCAAATCCTGTCCAATTATTAGATATTTTATTTTCCTTTCCATAATATATATATATATACATTGTGATGCCGACCAAAAAAAGACACAGGGAAAACAAAAGGGTTGATAGAAAAACATATATATTCAAATAACAGAAACAAGATACAAGTGAATCTAGTTAAACAGTACTTAGTTGATAGGAAGCTCAGAGTCCATTGTGATAGTGACAATCCGTCCACTACGCAAATGGCAACACACGTGATTGTGTCACGCTGATTGGTGCACTCCATTGACGTGTATTTATGAAGAGGGCGAGTCTATTATGTAGGGAGTACAACATTATATATATATATATATATGATTGCTTAAAACCTGCCATAATTTGTTTAGGTGTAATAAGTTACTGTGGCATATTTGACATCCAGGCAACAACAGATGCCTCTCGATATATTCAATGTCTAACACTATGACACATCCTTTTAAAAGAGTAATTACTTCTTTGTACAAGACTTCATCATTTATGAGGAATGAAAATCATAAATATCAATAGCCAAATTTAGCCTCTCTCAGTGTGTGTGTGTATATATATATATATATATATATATAAACCATCCCTCTGCACGGGCAGATTGGGGTAAGTAGTCAGTTTTTTAAGTGGAGCTTAACAGGTTTGAATTTAGAGCTTTCTTTCTCCTTGACTGGTTGCCATACAAAGCTTAAAGTTTCGGACTGTCTTACTATTAAGTTAGAGCTGAAGGGAGAAAAATTGGGCGCATAACTTTCCCAAGGATATTAGAACTCTTTGAAATGCAAAAAGCCTCGTCCCTTTAACTAGGGTCACTGTGACCATTTCCAGTAATGATATCCATTACACCACACGTGCCTTATGTATATATATATATAGGGAACTGTTTTCCATATTAAAAAATGTGTTAAATTTTGTGAAAAAAATCAGCTCTAAAAGCTGAAAAGTTTGTGTCTATATTTGCATTTATCGACCAATTGGTGCATTTGCGCAAGTTTTTAAATTTTAAGATGCTTCGCTGACGACAATATTTGTTTAAAATACAATGTTTTAACTAATTTTGAATCAGTTAAATCATCAACCTATTCATCTAATTTTCTGCATATCCAAATAGCCTTACTAAATGTAGAAATGAATATGTCTTCAGCAAGTATGGAATTATTGCTTATTCAACTAGAATTCAACAATGTTATTTATTCTCTTATCAACTTAAAGTTTCGTTTTATTTCGTTTAAGTAAAGATCTACATTATTTTCATTCAAGAATACTTTTAATTTCGACATCGTTTAATTTTTCTAGAAATGAACAAAGTTTCGTTTACATTTTTACTGCGTTGATAATATTCATCTGTCTTCTTCTGCGGATAAAATCTGAGCAGCAGGCAGATATACACGAAGGCAAAAAATACATCTTCTCTTTCGCAAAATGACAAATTATTACAAAGACTTTTACCTACGCAAAATATATTACTTTATTTTAAACAAACAATTACTACTATACTTAACATCACAAATCTTCTCAATCAGTATTAGAAAAACCTACGCGATGAGTATTATTATCTTTGCTTGAAAGAAAAAAATATTGTGCTTTTGTATTTCTGAAAACGTTTCAAACAATTTAAAGAAATAAAATTTATGAATATTTAGATCAGAGTTTTATGCAAGTATTTTATCTCTTTGCCCGAGATTATATATATATATATATATATATATATATATATATATACGTATATACACACACAAACCTTCAGATAGATACATATATAAAAAAACATATATGCATATACGTATGCATATACATTTACACACACATATATGCATTTACATTTATGCACACGCACACACACGGGGATGTCCTCGTGGTGTAATGGTTAAAGCGATGGACTACAGAATCGTAGTACGCGAGTTCGTACTCCAGTCGCGCCATTACGTTCACTTTCGGAAAAATACCCTTGGGAAAAGGTATGAACCCCCTTATCCTCCCAGCTATGGGTTAAATAGTACCACTACTGTTCTTCTTGGAGAATGGCTTTGGCATTAAATAACCAACAAAGGTTGATATGCCATTAAACTAAGAAACAAAACGAAACCAAACCACACACACGCACACACATAAGAGTAATGTCGAAATTAAAAGTAAATGAATATTGGTACTGACTAAGATGGCAGTAGAAATGTATAAACCCAAAATGATGTTCAAGAACTGGAAGTAATCGTAATAAAGAAGTACTCAAAGTTCAATATATCTCCACAACTGCTGTTTTGATATCGTTGGCAATTTAGTGACATAGCCATGACTCCATTTTTGGGGTTGGATTTAGTCCAATAAACTGGTTACAGTTAGCCTATTCTAAACCCCGCCGACGGGTCGTTGTAAAATTTAAGAATAGAAATGCCCAAAAATAATGCAGATGAAAAATGAAATCAAAACTTTGCATCCGGCAGCGAGGTGTGAATCAAGGTTTCATCAATCTAAACTGGATCACTTGAAAGCTGAGTGTGATGCTGGAAGAGCCAAAACTCTCAGGTAAAAAGTTTAGGGCTGTAGAATACACCGACTGTACAGGGGTAACAGCACCTGCAACGAGTGTCCTTCACATGAAATCAAACAATATAATGGCAAAGCTCTCTCTCTCTATATATATATATATATATATAATGTATACTTAGGCAGCAAGTCGTTATCTAAACATGTTTGGTTGCGTACCGCGGATTGTTTGTTTTTTTTTTAAATCTTTAAGTGAAGACGTTCGAATCTTCTATTTTTCTGATGTCTGGGTAAAGAGGGTAAAGAAAGTATCCTATTCTCGCTCAAGAGCTTTCGACC
>OY757924.1:67648053-67685553 GCA_963585895.1 Sepioteuthis lessoniana | reverse complement strand
AAATTCTAATCCCCATGATGAAAAAAGAGCCATAATTGAAATTTTTTGTTGCGGCAACAAAATTCCACTAAATAGAAAAACTCATTCGCATTTATATATGTGCCTCACCTGCACAGAAATTAAGACCAAGGTGAGAGGCATGCGACAAATACAAAACCTAGGTGAAGCTATGAACATTTTGAAAGATCCGTATATATATATATATATATAAATATATATATATATATATGTGTGTGTGTGTGTGTGCGTGTATTTTGTGTGTATGTTTGTCAGTGTGTGTATGAATTTTTTAAACTAATTCAAATGCTCGTGTCAAGATAACTGACAAAGGGTTTTGCGCAAGTTTTGATATAGATTTTCTTGTGTTCGTCGTCTTTAACGAAATATGCATCAAACTGAGCCTACTGTATATATCTCATATTGTTGTTGGTCCAACTAGAGAAAAGTAAATATACTAAAATGAATATTATTGGCAAATGATTTCCAAATTGATATTTATTCTTTTTTAAATTCGGAAAGGATAAAATTCTATTTACTTTTGCTACACGTGTTTCAAACATTTCAGTCCTCATTAGTCAGTCTAGCAGCATTTGAACTATGGTTGGATGTTAAGTTTTCTTCATAGTAAAAATTGATTTTGTATCTATGATTTTGAAATACCTGATATAAACTTTCAAGATAGCGTTAAAAAAAATTATGCCCACCTTTACAAATCCAAAGACGATATCTAGCGTAATTAGATTTATAAATATAAAAAAAATATACATAGTCCTTGGAACTATTAATCTTTTCTATAATGATTTTTAGATTAAAATAATTTTAACTGCTTATTTTACTTCAGTTCATTTATATACATTTTATTTGCAAAATCTGATAACATTTCTTACATTAACAAAGAAAAAAATGACGATAAAATTACACGCACACGCGAAAATATCTATATTTCTATATCACTTTTATCAAAGATGACAGTTAAGGATTTTGAGTGGAATTATGTATTAGCCTTTTCATGTTAGCGAGCGATGAGTTAAAATTGAGGATGAAGGCTGTTTAGAAATTGTCCGGAATATCTGATGTTGACACCCGAATGAATGGATTTTTAATCATCGATTGTCATTGTCGAGAATTTGGGTTCGACCAACTGAAAATCCTTACCTGTCATCATTTACAAAAAATGCATACAAAATATCTACTGCCTAAATACACAGACACTATATATATATATATATATATATATGTGTGTGTGTGTTTGATTAAATACGACATACAAGAAATATTTATTCAAATTTTTTTTAAGTTTTTCATGCAGGCGAGTAAAATGGCGTAAAAATATAATGGGTAGAATATGAACTGTAACAAAAAAAAAAAAAAAAGGTTTAGAGTTTTTTTCTTTATATATATATTTGAACCCTATTTTCAGCATCTTATGAGCCGGCAAGAAAAACAGTAAAAAGGGAATTAAAAATGGTTTTCATTCGTATTTAAAGAAACATGCCTAAAAGAGAATTCACTATAAAGATCAAGTGTGTATGAATGAAAATACATGATTCTATGCATTTGTATATAAGTGACTTTTAAATAAGTTTTCTTTTTTCCCCTTGCCTGTCGAAATAGTAGATATTTGTTTTAAAGTGGGATCCAAATAAAGGAAATATATTTCTTCTCAGTTAATGCATTTCGCATTGCATTATATATATATAAATATATATATATATCAGCATAAAAGATGCATATTAAAAAATGTTTCATACCTTTCTGTGTATGCAATCATGTATGTATATGTTTGCATGTGAATATATCAAAAATATCAAAGAAAACAGAGTTACCTACCTTGCCTTTTCCTCGTTTTGGATCCACAATCTGTAAGGTGTCATCTTCCGGTACTCTCCACTTCCGTCCGCGTCCGCCACCTCCTCCCATTACAGATGAACTACCGGCATTCATAATGAATAGTTTTCCGTTCAAATAAATTTAGTATTAATATTTTAGAATATTACTAAAAAGATGTAATAAAAAAGAACGAAGTCTTTTATTTTCGATAAAGAATACCCGACTCTCAATACCGGTAGGGAATCTAGACGCTCTGGTTGTAAAACAAAGATGCTACGTAACAGCCGAACCTGGAACTGTTAGATTCACTGCAGCGTGTTTTGAAGAAGGCCAAGATGTCTTGTTTTAAATGTCTTTAACATACAAGAACTTCTTATTCGTTATGTTAACCTTTTTGCACAAATTGTGAAGAAGATGAATGGGCGGAATAGGAATAATTTAATTAATTTTGATTCCATTAATTTTTTTTTTGCTCCTGCAATGTCTTTTCTTTCTTTTTTTTTTTTTTTTCAATTCATGAAATTCAAAACTGAGTTCCTATTGAGTTTACTCGATTTACAGAATGAGACAACACAGAGAATAGCGCAAACTTTAACTGCCGATATGCAATACGGTCCATAGTCTTTGGAGAGAGAGAGAGAGGATGTGGTGTAGAAAGGAAAAGACGATGTCTGGTGTATTTTTACTTGTTTTCTATCAAGACCAGCACAAAATTAGCAGCAGAAAATGGGGTGGGGAGAAAGGCAGGGAGAGTGTACGACGGGAAGGTAAAAAAAGAAGGCGTAGGAAAAGTGATGAGCCAACTTGGAGCTTGTAAACCTGAAAGAGAAGAGAAAGAAATTATATTTTAGAAAGTTTGGAAAGTAAAAAGAAAAGACAAAGAAGTTCCGCAAAGAAAGCTAAAAAACAAAACAAAAAGAAATACAAAAGAAAAAAGAGCAACACCACAGATCTACAAAGTATACGCACTTGAATATATATATATATATATATATATGTGTGTGTGTGCATTTATCTAATATATATATATATATATATTAATGAAATAAAAGCGGATTTCATGGCCGTTTCTTTGCATTAAGGTCTGTTTTATAATACATTCTGAATCATCAGATACATTGAATTCACTTTCATATCTTCCAAGTGTCAGATCTGTCTTTTTTCTATCAATAAATTTGGAGTATAACTGTAGCGAGCAAAATATATTCAGAAGTACATGGTATATAGAGTCTTTAAAAAATTAAGAAAATATATATATATATATATATATATATATACACACATGTATAGTAATTTCTCAAACTTTCTTTCAATACTAAACGCTTTCAACGAATTAAGTATCACATACAACTAAACATTAGCAATCTCCACTAAAAAAATTGCCCTTGTCTCACATCCTGCACATCAGGAGAGGGTTGGTATATAAATATTTAACCTACAATCATCCTGAAAAAGCTGGATGGACATACTCAAAAGCGCGTGCAAGCGGAACCTACAACTTCTCCCGAATACAAAGAAAATGGCAACAACGCTAGAAAAATAAACAGATTGAAAACAAGTTCCATGGCCTTCATCCAATCTTGAATAAACTATATATATATATATATATATATATATTGAGAGAGAGAGAGAGAGAAAAGCGGACAGAATTTTCTCTTTTAACAGTTTTGATTGCTATTCATATATAATGAATAAATACTCTTACAATATTTATATAATACACACACACATTCATATGATATAAATATATGTAATATATATCTATAATATATATAAATACAAATATATCTTTATGTACAAATAAATATATATATTACATGTAAAAGTAAATAAAGTCGGCGACGTTAGTCGAGGGTGACCAGAAGGCTCCCTTTTCAATAGCTACTACACCGAGGTGTAGGAGAGGGCGCAACTCCATTCCTTGGATTACACCACTTTACCCTTGATCTTACCTTATAGTTGTGAGTGTTAAGCAAAGCGGCATCAAGTACCTTTTTTTGAGTCTTTGGTATGAACCGACCTGGGATTGAACCTTAGTCTCCCGGACCATTGGCGATCACTATATTATGAATATTTACATGGACATTATATGCACACACACACACACACACACACACACATATAGTGTGTGTATATATATATATATATATATATATAAATATGCATGTACATATAGCATAGATATTTATGTACATTTACATATATGAGTACACTAATATTATACTTATCAGTACATATGTGTGTGTATATACATGTACAATTATTACAGATAAGTATATTCATGATATTAAAACATATTATACATATATGTGTATCCAATATAATTATTCGCACAGAGATACACACAAACACACATATTATATATATATATATATATATATATATATATATATATATATATATCAATCATACAATTTTGGTTGCCAGATGAATGACTGCTCAGCTACCAGGATCTTGTCCTCAATCATCGTCTATTGCCAAGTGCGTCTCGCTCGTAGCCTCGTTTGGATATGTGATCTTACTGCTCTGTAGAGGTACAAGTGATGTATTCTACAGCAATGGCAGTTATGGCGACAGAGAATCTTTTTACCAATTCAGAGAAATCTCTACAGCCTCAAACTTTTATGGAACAATCATTAGACAATGACATTCCAATTATTTTATTTTTAAAACCGACAATGAGGAAGAAGCTGCTCTCTTCACAATTAGACTCGATGTAATTCTGAAAGCAATCAATTTTTTTTTTCTGGATGCATTTCTAAAATTAGTTTCAGTAAAATTTCAACAGAAACGATTCTTTCTTCTTAATCAACAGATATGTATCAGGTTAATCTCATTTAAACGCTAATTTCATTTGCAATTTACTTTCCAATGAACTGATTAAAGTTTTCACAAAATTAGGTTTGAACATTTTTACACACGCACTCATAATGATATATATATATATATATATATATATATATATATATATATATATATATATAAGTATCTTTATGAGGGAATGTTTGTGCATTTTAAGCTGAGAGGTTAGGTTAAGCATGAGCTACATAATTTTGAATAGAGTAATTATTATTCCAATAAATTTTTTGAACAATTAGTTTTATTCATTTTTTGTTACTTTTATTAGCACAATGTTTTATTTACCTTTCCTCCTCGCTTAAAGGCAGGTTCCACACAAGATCATTTTTTTTTTAGATATAGAGACTTTCTTGTGTACAGGTGGGTGGTCCAAAAATAGCTTACTCTTCCCATGCATGGAATCCTCAGGTACTGACCCTGATCTAACTATCTTTTAGCGATATGAGGTAGGAGCTACCTGCAAAGCCTGCAGACCTCTGAAGGTGGTTTACCAGGCTGTAGAAAACTGGTGGATGATACCTTTTCGACTTTACTATAATTCCAAGTGTTGGACTTAACTTTCTTGATTTTTTTTGGTCATCAAAATTTTTGGGAAATCTTTGGGGAAGGCATGAACCCGACTGTTCTTTCTCAGCAATGTGTAAGTAGAGTATACTGTTTGTTTTGGAGTTGGGTCAGCTACTAGTCTAAGAGGGGGAAAAAAGAAAGGAAGTTTGATTTCAAACTAGCTGATAATAGTTTACAGCATATCACATTCTCTCAATAGCAGAGGGATTATATATATATATATATATATGTTTCTTTTTTAAATGAATATCAATCATCGTTGGATATTTAATTCCAAAGTCATCACAAGAGAAAAAAAAACAGTTGTGGTAATATTCAACGAATGACTTGAAGGATAAGTGGGTTCATAAATTTGTCAATGGGTATTAGTTCGAAAGTGAACGTTATAACACGACTGGAGTTCGAACTCACTCGTAGTCCAACATGTTAACCTCTACCCAACAAGGACTCACCACATATGAGTGTGTGTTCGATATCCCAAATAGTATATTTTAACCCTTTTTAAACGAATATAACTGGTTATTGATTTTAACGGCATCTCAACTCGTTAAGGGTTAAGGTGAGAGGTTAGGGAATCGCTGACTTTATATATTTTTAGTACATTTTTGCGTAACATCTATTTGACCCATAGATAAGACCCTAAAAGGTACTACAGCATCGAATTCTTGTGGACCTGGGAGTAATGGTAATGAAGGGATCCTCCAGGCTCCCCAGAAGGTAAGAACTGGTGCCTTACCCTCAGTTGCACTTTACTGTCCTATCTAGGACACCGTTTTTGATGATGGGGTCTTACTCCGCTGCTGTGAATACAGTCAGTATATTCAATTTTTTTAAAGACTTAACTGAAAATTAAACAATCAAAACGCATATCATTGGGTATTAATTACTGAATACTCTAGGGAGACCTCATAGCATTGTGGATATCGTGGTGGACTGTGACATCGTAGTCGGCGAGACGATCTCCTGTCACGCTATGTTCACAGTCGGACTAATGCGCCTCTGAAAGATATCAACTCTCTTATCCCCTACCAGTCATTGGTTAAATAGTATCACTATTATTCTTCTCTAAGCACAGCCCTGGCATTAAATAACACAAGGAGGTGGATATGCCATTAAATAAAGTAACCAAGCGAATCCTATAAAACTGAAAGTTTGTAACCAAAAACTTTCCGACAACTTTGTACAAAAACTGTGTGTGTGTGTGTGTGTGTGTGTGAGTATTTAAGAGGCTTACATACTTTTAGATGGTAACATATTCGTAATCAAAGCGTGAATAAAATCTGGTTTCCACAAAACAGCATCTGTACGTTCACCTACCTCCTATCATTAAGACCATTCAGATCAGAACAAGACATGCAAGACACTGCTTGGGAAGTAAAGGCGAGCTAATAAGCAACATTCTCCTATGAACTCCTCCACACGGACGAGCACGTGTTGGAAGTCTGGCTAGATATTTATCTACAGAAGCACTGTAGAGACTCAGGATGAAGTCCTAAAGGACCTGCCGAAAGTGGTGAACGATAGAGACGAATAGAGAAGGAGAGTCAAAGTAATTCGTGTTTGCAGCACGACATTATGATAATATTATATATATATAAGGCTATCCATAGACACACTATTTTGTTATATCACAACTCTTCAGTGTGGCTAGACACGCGAGACGTTTTTAGTTGGGATCAGAACCCGCCTAACTTTACGTCACGCTGATGATATACCACTAAGCCAGCATGCGACACAACGCATATATATATATATATATATATATATATATATATATATATATATATAAGCAAGTCGTACTGATAAGATAGAGGCATAAAAGTTAGTCAGGAAGTCAGAATACCAAGAGTGCGAACAGATTTTATTCCCGGTCAAAAGAAATCGGACACCCAAGGACAGACTGGAAACTAAACCAGAGAGGCCGAAGCAACAAACACCTTGGGATAATAATAAATTGCATTTGCTGAAATTTTCAGTATTTCATGCCGTTATCACAAATGAATTATAACTCTTGCTTTTCCCTTCTCTAACGGCCTCTTAAAAAATATCAAATGAACTGGTTGTTGTTGATCTGCTTCTCTATGCACTAATCAGCTGTCACTGGTGTGACGTCAGAATTCACAATGTTTCAGTATTTAGTACAACGAAAATGGATTTACTTCTGGTTGGTTGGTTGGCTTGTTTTACGGCGTATCAACCCATTTCGGGTTATTTAATGATGAATTAGATTTCAATAAATTCAGTTTAGTATAAATATAGTTTTTGTTTACAAACTGTTAAATGTCAAAAAAGTTCTATTTCAAACAATTCAGTTTAGTATAAATACACTTTTTAGTTCTATTTGACCCATAGATATGACCCTATCAGGCATTACCACTCCGGGACAGAGTGGACCTGGGAGCAATGGCACTGAAGAAGTACTCTGCATCCCGCAATGTTCCAGCATTACTGGAATCTCAATATCAGATTGTTTATTGTCATAGCCAGAACATTCATTGAGGCGCGGTCTTATTCTACTGTAGAGATGCAGTCGGTGTATTCTAGAGCCCCAGTCGACAGAGCAAAGACTTAAATTTTGTTTGCCTATATTATAGAGTATCGTGTATCCTTGAATTCTCCAGCTGTGACTAGCCGTAAAAATACTTCATTATAAAAGTCGTATTTAGAGGAAAACGGAGTGGGGTGGTAATCGAAAACGGCCTTTCTCTGGTTCAAATAGATTAATTAGTATAGATAATTGATTAATTAGTATTAGACAGGAACACAAACATACAAACTTTGTTCAAAGAAAGTGTTATTATCATTATTATTTTACTCTTTTGAGTGTTTCTCATACCAGCGTTAGCTGATGGTTTCTCACTGGAGTTTGAAGAGTGACAACAAGTCTCCAGGACTCTTCATATGATTCCGGCCGATCTTTAAAAATCTGTAATCTGGATGGTCACTACCTTTCCGCTGTTTTCTAGGTCCCTTTATCAATACTTTCGAGAGTGTTCTAAGCGCACCAATCACAATTAGTATCACCGTCAACTTTAAGTTCCATATTTTTGTTTTTAGTTCACTCGCAAGGTCTGGATATTTATCACTCATTTTGCTTTAATTCTACTCTATGGTCTACTAGAATGGTGAAGTTCCCTATTTTGCAGGTTCTCTTTTTTGTCTGGCCAAGAGTAGGTGATCTATTTGTATCTCAAAATCACAGAGAAGTTTGTACGTCCTGGTGCCCGTGGTGTAATGGTTGTCGTCGTAGGAAATGGACACGGCGACTCGAGTTCAAATCCTGGACCGATTGCATTTCACATAGCACTAATACCCTTGGGAACGGTATGAATCCAATTATTCCCCCTCCAGCTATGAGTAAATTGTAGGGCAGACTATGTTCTTCAGCCTTGGTTAGAAAACTAGTCTAGGAGAAGGAAAACTCTGAATTCAAACCTGTTAAACTCCGCTTAAAAATTGACCTTGTGTCATATCCTGCCCGAGCGGAGGGGTTGGGTAAATATGATAATGGATTTAGGGTTGAGCATATACCACTTGTTTGTCTGGTTAAAATTAAATTGATTGCACAATTCCTAATGGATCATCTTTCCCAGCCAGTCATGTCTAATCTTATACTCTTTTTGTGCTAATTTGCTGCATTCGCTTATTATGTGTTTGTTCGATTTATCACTATCACAACATAATCTATATTAGCTATTTTGTTAGGTCTTATCTATTCATTATTATTGTTTACTCCTTTAGAGTTTTTCACATCAGTATTAGATGATGGTTTTTCACTGGAGTTTGAGTGACTGTTAGTCTCAAGTCTCCAGGACTCTTCTCAGTATTCTGGCCGTTCTCAGTAATGCTGGCGTTTGGATGTTCCCTACCTGTCCGCCAACTTCCAAGTCATCCAGGCCTTTTACTAATCCTTTAGTGATTGCGCCAAAAGCACCAATCACAATTGGTACAATCGCGACTTTCACGTTCCATAGCTTTTTTAATTCTCTAGCAAGGTCGGGGTACTTATCCTTCTTTTCACATTCTTTCAGTTTTATTCTGTGGTCAGCAGGGACAGCAAGGTCCATAATTTTGCAAATTATCTGTTATTATAAGGTTTGGTGCTGGTCGTCCTGCTTTTGCGCGGCCGTGTGTGGGGATCCATAAGAGTACATCTTTTATGAGTTCATCTCTGCTTCTCCAGCAATGTCCTGCATGTCTGGTTCGCCTAACTTGAATAGTTTTCGTGATAGGGGGCAGGTGGCCGTACAGTTGGTGTCTTGTGGGGTGTTGCTGCCAGGACTTGTTCAGGATTGCACGCAGCATTCTTGTGTAATTGCCATCTAATTTCTTCTCCAGCCGTTTTGTTAGCGTCCATGTAGTGCATCCATATAGCAGTATCGATGTGACCGCTGCCTGGAAGAAACTGCGTTTCATTTTATCGGTTAGGTCTGATTTCCGTCCCGAAGACCTGCCTAGGGCGATGAACGATAGGGAGGAGTGGCGAGAGAGGGTCAGGGATATCCGTGCTGCCAGCACGATATGATGATGATGATGATGATAAGGTTTGGTCTTCTGGTCGGGATTAGGTGATCTGTGTGTATGTCAAAGTCCCATAAGAGTTTATGCGTGTTATTTCCTAGGACAGGCGCTAGGTTGTGCTTATACCATTTGTTTGGATGGTCAAATTTAAATTTCTTGCACATTTCCCAGTGGATCACCTTGCCTATCCAGTCGTGTCTCGTCTTATACTCCTTGTGCGCTAATTTGCTGCATTCGCTTATGTGATTGATCGTTTCGTCTCTGTTACCGCATAATCTACATTTGCTATTTTTTTTAGTCTTGTCTATTCTCGCTTTGATATGATTGGTCCTTATGGCGTTGTCCAGTGCTGCTATTAGGAGAGACTCCGTTTCTTTCTTAAGGTTACCTTTCCTTAGCCAGGTCCAGGTTTTCTGGTGTGAGGTGTTGTTTATTAGTCGTTTAAAGCGGCCATAGAGTTGTTTTTTCCCATTTTTGTTTCCTAGTCATTGTCATTCAATCGTCTGTCGTGTTTTTGGTATCGTTTCTGATGGCTGTAACTAGTCCTCGTTCGCGTTTTTCTATGTAGTTTTCGAGCCGTTGTATCGATGCATCAACGCAGTTTTCGATGCTTGCAAGTCCATTTTCTCGTTCTCCTGAGATATTCCCTTTGAATTTGGTCTTTCATTTCCACTTGTTTGATGGTGTCAACCTCCAAGATAACCAAGTATTTGTAGGTTTCATTTTTTCCGAGCGTTCTAATTTTGTCGTGATTTGGTAGTTCCATTCCCTCAGTCATATGTCGTTTGCCACTTTTCATGACTAGCATGGCATGTGCTATGTGAAATGCAATCAATCTCGTCCAGGATTTGAACTCGTGTCGTCGTGTCCATTTCCTACGACGATAACCATTACACCTCGGGCACCTCCAATTACTATTACTATTATCATCCTCATGTTTGCCTTATCTCCACTCATTACTCGAATCAACCCTAAAAAATATATATCCATTTAATTCGATATTTTTATTCTGATCAAATTCTGTTTGGTAATTCATCCGACAGTTCCCAAAAATTCCCTTTAAAATTCTTTTCCTGATGATTTTTTACTGAATTTATACAATTTAATCTTAATTCTTTTAAACTATCGCAGTTTTTGAACCTAATAGGTAATTTGTTCAAAATATATTACTCGGTTAAAAAAACATTCAATTGTTTAGTAAACTAACTTTATGAAATCTCTTTCGGAAAATTTCAAATTGGAGGAGAAATATTGAAAAATGTCTGCCCTAATTAGATATTCCATTAATTATTTTGAAAATTTCAATTAGATCACCTCTCATTCTTCTTTCTAATTAAGTAGTTAATCCTCTTTTCTCCAATCTCTCACTGAAACTGCAATCTTCAACTCTTTTTATAATTTGTGTTACTCCTGTTTTTATGTCTTGCACTGTCAATATTAAACTCCAATTTGCATCTCTCAAAACTGGAACCCCGAGTTTTATCTTCTATATAAGTTTTTATTAGGGTTTTTATGCAAATAGATGATTATTATTATCATCATCGTCATTACCATCATCAATAAATGAATAGTTATTATAAACCATATACAATTTGAAATCGTATTAAAGAGAAATTATGGAGGAAACGTATTCGACAGAAATACTTGAAAATATAAAAACTTTATGCAAAAAATTATTGATATCATTGAATAGTAATAGTTACTTAATTTAGTTGTCTGAATTTCTGAGACGAAGTTTCATGATTTTTATTATTAAGGGTTTTCGGACTATTGTCTTCATCTTTATTGTTATTTCCACAACGTTTCGGCCGATATGTCCTCCGGTCTTCAGGTGTTTGTCGAACTCGGGAACCTTCATGGAACTTCGAACTACGTCCTTTATTGAATCCATGGGGGTCGCCTGTTCTGATTCCGTTATCTATAACCGGGTACAAGTGTTTTTCTTCCTTTATTGTTACTCGCCTGCAGTCAGGATTGAACCTGCAACCTCCAGATAATTGTCTCCTTAGACGCTAAGGGAACCAACGCCTATAACCGTTACGCTATGTGTCCTGCTGGACACATAGCGTAACGGTTATAGGTGTTGTGGAGATAATAATAAAGATGACAATAGTCTGAAAACCTTTAATGATAAAAATTACTTATTTTAATATAACTGCTTGCAAATTCTTATTAGACAGGTATACTGGAAAACCTGCGTGAAAACTAAATATTCTTAGCCTAGAAGACACCATGTAGAATACACCAACTGCATCTCTAGTGTTCTGGCTACGACAATAAACAATCCGATGATGAGGCTCAAGGAATGCTGGAACTTTGGGGAATGCAGAGTTCCCCTTCATTACCATCACTCCCAGGTTCACTCTTGGTTGGAGTGGTAGCATCTGATAGGGTTCCATCTATGGGTCAAAGTGAACGGTTTAACATTTAAACTAAGTGCAAACAAATGACTTATGTTTAGTTGAACTGTTAAAAATAGAAGTTTGATCATTTAACTGTGTGTAAACAAATGCTGCGAGCAATATTGAACAAGTCCTAGAGGCAGCACCCACAAAGCAACAGCTATACGGCCACCTACGTCCCATCACGAAAATTATCAAAGTTTGACGAACCAGACATACAGGACACTGCTGGAGAAGTAGGGACGAGCTCATATGTGATGTACTTCTAATGACCCCTTCACATACCGAGCAAAAGTAGGGCGACCAGCTCGAACCTACATACAGCAGCTCTGTGAGGATACGGGGTGTAGCCCTGAGGACCTGGCGGAAGCGATGAACGATAGGGAGGGGTGGAGAGAGAGAGAGAGGGTCAGGGATATCCATGCTGATGGCACGACAAGATGATGATGATTTTTAATTGAATAACTATTAATACATAGCAATAATTTGAACCACTTACCTCAGTGTAAATGAATGAGTAACGTTGAGTAGAACTGATACTATTGAATAGCAGGACTTTAAAATCTTTATCCATCTGCCTAAATTGATTGGTTTGGTTTGGTTTCTTTGTTTAATGGCATATCAACCTTTGTAGGTTATTTAATGCCAAAGCCATTCTCATAGAAGAACAGTAGTGGTACTATTTAACCGATAGCTGGGGAGATAAGGGGGTTGATACCGTTCCCAAGGGTATTCGCCCGAAAGTGAACGTAATGGCACGACCGAAGTACGAACTCGCTTACTATGATTCCGTAGTCCATCGCTTTAACCATTACACCACGAGGACACCTCCAGCCTAAATTGAATTACTGGTATTAGATAACAATACTAAACAATTAACTCTGATTTATATCAAAGAGCATTATTAGTGTTAGATAGCAATACTTTAAACCGTTTAACTGTGTTGAAACAATAGCAATAATGATGTGTAAACAAATTATTTTTTAACTCATTTGAAGGTTAAATTACTAACAAACTGTGTGTGCAAAGAAATGACTGATGTTAAATTTCGCCTTTTATATAATCATCATCATCATCATCATCATATCGTGCCGCTAGCACGGATATCCCTGATTCTCTCACGCAACTTCTCCCTATCGTTCATCGCCTCTGGCTGGTCTTCAGGGCTACATCCTGTATCCTCAAAGAGCTGCCGTATGTATGTTCGAGCTGGTCGTCCTGCTTTTGCTTGGTCATATGCGGGGGCCCATAGGAGTACATCACTGATAAGCTCGTCTCTGCTTCTCCAGCTGTGTCCTGCATGTCTGATTCGTATAACTTGGACAGTTTTCGTGATGGGAGGTAGGTGGGCCTATAGTTGGTGCCTTGTGGGGTGCTGCCGCTAGGACTTGTTCAATATTGCTCGTAACATTCTTGTCTAATTGCCGTCTAGTTTCTTCTCCACCCGTTTAGTTAGCGTCCACAGCGAAAAAATGCTCTGGCTAGTATTAAAATGTTATCAACAAAATGTGTTAATAAATCATTAATATATATTTATAAACAGGATTTGGTATTAACTAACCTAAAAGGGTTGATATGCCAAAAACGCAACCCTACCAAACTAAGATATTCTTATTCTAATTAAAATGTTTATTTGTTGTAGGAGGGGAGTCCCTGTTACTACCATTGTTGTAGGGGAAGTCCCCGGGGTTTACGTTATTGTTGGAGGAGATCTCTGTTGCTAATGTGGGTGATGCGATATCGTAGTGAGTGAATTTGAATTCTGTTCATGCTATTACATTTACTATACCTTCGGGAAGTATATCAACCACTGGTGTTCTTCTACAAGGATGGCTTTGGTACTAAATAACCAATGTAAGTTATGGTTATATAACAAAGAAACTGAACTAACCCTTATTTTGTTAAAGATGCTCAGGAAGACAAAGATTTCAAAATGTTAATTCATATTTTAAGCAAAAGCTCATAATATTAGGCAAACACAGGAAAATATTACACCCCAACATAAAAACAAAAAACAGAAAAAAACTAAAACAGCAACAGCAAATGTTGTTTTGCGTCTTTGATAAAATTTGTTTAAAAACAAAACAAACAAAAAAATGCAACAAACATACTAACAAAATCTCTTATCTTAATTCCTTGCTACCGGGCAATTTTCAAAAATCACAATATTTCGGATAACGAAATGATATGTCAAGCACTATGCGATATTCGAAGAGTGGAAAAATTACCGTGTCATTATCCTTAAAAAAATTGAATACTTCTCTTCTCCTCGTTAATGGAGAGGAGATTGGACCCTCTGAATGGTTTCAACAAACGATCCGGGAAAAGAAAAATTCTAAATTCAAATCCTCTACCAGCATCACGGTATAACCTCAAGGGGTACAGTGCTAAAACCAGCGGCTGGAATTCCTAAGGCATTTTAAGTATTCTATACATAAATACACATGGGCGCGCGCGCGCGCACACACACAAGTATATATGTGTGTGTGTGTGTCTGTCCATGTATATTCATATATATGAATATACATATTGACATATGTCATCATCATCATCATGTTATGCCGCTAGCACGGATTTCCTTAACTCTCTCTCGCCATTCGTCTCTCTCATTCATCGCTTCCGCCAGGTCTTCTAAACTACATCCTGTGTCCGTATAGAGCTGTTGTATATAAGTTCTAGCAAGTCGTCTAGCACGTGCTTGTCCATGTGATGGGGTCCATTGGAGAATCACTAATGAGCTCGGCCTTAATTCTCCAGCCGTGTCCTGCATATCTTGTTCATCTTATCTCGATGGTCTTTGAGATGGGAGGTATGTGGCTGTACAGCTGCTTTTTTGCGAGATGTTTCTTTCAGGATTTGTTCAATACTGCTTGTAACATTCTCGTGCAATTGCCGTCAAGCTTTTTCTCAATATGCTTCATCAACGTCCATGTAGTGCATCCATATAGTATTTGTACACGACCGCTACTCGAAAGAAATTGCGTTTTATTTTATCGGATAGGTATGACAACCATATAACCTATCGATAGCTGTCCTTGACTTCTCTAGACACTTATTGATGTTGTTTTCTGTAGAGGAGACACTGCTTCAGAAGTAGGTGAACTTGTCCACAAGTTTTTGAAAATGACTATTTAGTGTGGAGATGTCACCTCTTATCAAAATATATGTACTCCATTTTTTCTGCGTTCACATGGGGGCCTATGCCACCTGCTGCCCTTTCCAGACTCTGCAGCATGGATTCGTCCCGGGTTGGTGCATTTGCCAGAAGCGCTATGTTATCAACGTAGTCCGTGTCGGTAATAGTCTGTGCGGGAGTATCGTCTGCTTCTCGCTTTTTCCTAGGGTAAAACCATTACCTTTCATCAAATCTATCGACGTTCGAAATACATATTCAAGGCAGATTATGAACAGGTATGGGTCTAATATGTCCCTTTGCCGAACACTTGCGACAATGTCAAAGAGGTTTGTGTCTCCATTACTATGATTTGATATCTGTACATGTATGCATTTATACACAGATAATTGCGCGCACACAAAAACACATACAGGATATGTAATCTCTTGAGTTTCTTATCTCAGTAATCAATCATTGTTATATAAGAAACTAAAAAAAAGATTGCATATCTTGGAAGCTGATATAATAACAATTAAAAAAAGACATTGATTTGATGTCTCTAGCTCAAAGGATGCATTTTTTACTGAACGTGTTCCAAATGACCGCCATTACGCTTGTCTCGGTAATAAATCATGATCATATTAATAGGCTGCATCTATTTTGATGCACACTGTAAGGTATGGTTTGGTTTCTTTGTTTAATGGCATATCAACCTTTGCAGGTTATTTAATGCCAAAGCCACTGAAAAACAGTAGTGGTACTATTTAACCCATAGCTGGGAGGATAAGGGGGTTCATACCTTTTCCAAGGGTATTTGTCCGAAATTGAACGTAATAGCGCGACTGGAGTACGAACTCACATATTACGATTCCGCAGTCCATCGCTTTAACCATTACACCACGAGGATACCCCCACTGTAAGGTAAGGTATGTTACGCAAGTACATCCATGAGAGCGTGGTATTGATACTCGCTGAGGACTCCTTTTTATGCAAATGTGAAGAAGTTGACTGTAGAATTCAAACGGAGCAGGGAATTACTAACGATGACCTTAGGTCAAGTGGTCCAAAAGCCTTAATCACTGATAAACTTGTTCATAAGGTTTACCGAATGGTTTTAGATGATAGACGTCAAACTGTTTAGATAATAACTAAGTCCGTTCGCATTATTTTTTGTTCGGTCAAAACTGTTTTAACTGATATCTTAGGGATCAGCAAGCTGTCTACCAGATGTGTCCCAAGAAAGCTGAGGCCTGAGCACAAGTTGATAAAGTTTGACATTTCTTGGACACTTTTGACTCTCTTCCAGGCTAACGTTTAGAATTGCAGATTAGTAACTCAACATGAAACCTGTGTTCATCACTTTGAACCTGAATCAAATACTCAATGAGCAGTGGAAGCACACTGGTTCTTCACCCTCGTAGAAGTTCACGAAGGATACCGCTATAGGCATGGGGCTTTTTTTTTTTTTATTCAGAAGGCGT
The DNA here is from genome assembly GCA_963585895.1 of Sepioteuthis lessoniana. Taxonomy (NCBI): domain Eukaryota; kingdom Metazoa; phylum Mollusca; class Cephalopoda; order Myopsida; family Loliginidae; genus Sepioteuthis; species Sepioteuthis lessoniana. The sequence continues at coordinate 67,668,778 of OY757924.1, read as the reverse complement.
AATCATAATATACAGCCTGGAAAAGGGAAACAAACTTTTAACAGTACTATGCATTAGAATTAATAAAAGTGAAGGAAGCAATCCAGCCGAAATCCAAGGGAAGTTGGGAGTCGGTGAGCCCTTGTTTCAGGATAACGCGTTCGTTCGTACTCCTCAGGCTGCTGCAACTGAAGCAGTCAACTTTGAATTGCTACCTTATCCTCCCCCTTACTCACCAGACATAGGTCCATTTGACTTCGTCCTGTTTTCTCAACTCGAGTATGTAAGTGTGGTCAAGATTTTGAAAACAATGATGGAGTCATTTTTTCCTGTGGAGGAGTTTTTACGGGATCAGGGGTGGGGGCACCGTCTTCTGTGATGGGATTACATTATTTTAAAACTGTTGGATCACGAGCGTTGATGTCAAAGAGAAATCTATTAAAAATAGTTAATAGTTTCTCTGAATCCCGCTGGAGTTTTCTTCTTTAAAAATCTTTTTGTTTGAACGTTATTTATTTTGAGAATTTTATCTATAGATATAAGCATATTGAATTCTAATGTTATTTTTTGCGTTTCAAAAATATATAAATGAGAGAGAATAGAGGGAGAGAGAGTGAGGGGATAGAGATGCTTGGTTTATTTTTTAACATATCTATTAAGGGTTATTCTGTGCTGAAATGTGATTCATTTCTAAATATTTCTTTGTAATCATAAATATAAATATTTGTCTCTGCTGCCTCCCACTAGACAGGACTTGTCACAAGGTCAATGACCCAAAGGTCGATTACAGTCGGGATTTAGGGGAAGAAAATCTCGGGCACGAGCTGATGCTCGAATCCTGCTTGACCATGCTGGTCATCGACCCACTTACTGCAATTCAGGCCTGATGAGCCTAGCTGGCCATGGACCCAAATCTGGATCCAGGCGCATATGCCTGATTTTAGCTTAAACTTGACCATGGGGTCCAGTGCTATACAAGGGTGACAAAAGGTGTTAGTGATGCAGCTTGCTCACCCTAAGGTGGCCCAGCTAAAGCTGGGACCCTTCGGCTTTGAGTCTGCCTTGATGTTCAATGCCCGGCCGGCATGAATGCCAGACGGCCCTGCTAATGCCGGATGAGTAAATCCCAACTATATTTTCAATTTTCATTCCATTTCCTGTTTTTTTTTAATTGATGTTTGTTTATAATAATTTTTTGGCACACAATTAATGTCAATGGTTGGTTGGTTTCTCAGTTTTATGGCATATCAACCTTTGTAGGTTATTTAATGCCAAAGCCATCCTTCGAGGTACTATTTAACCCAAATCTGGGAGGATAAGGGGGTTCATACCATTCACAAGAGTATTTGTCCAAAATGAACGTAATAGCGCGACTGGAGTTCGAACTCGCTTCAGTACGATTCAGCCGTTCATCGCTTAAACCATTACCCCAGGAAGACACCCCCAATTAATATGAAGCATTCCTAACAAATTCTAATGATTCATACATAATTTTCAGGTTCCACGTAACTGCTCATTGATAGATTAACAATCATTTTTTTTTCACTAAGTCACATGGTATCAAATATTTCTATTTCATGATACACAATTATATAATTCACAATAACTATTTCTGTTTGATTTGTCTGCACGTTGTCATGGTTTTTATCATCACCATCATCATGGCGTTCTGCTGGCACTGATTTCCTTGAATCTCTCCGGCCACTCGTTCCTATCGTCCATCGCTTTCGGCACGTCTTCCATGCTACATCCTGTATCAGTGCAGTGTTGTAGAAAGGTTCTAGCTGGTCGCCCTATCCTTCCACGTCCGTTTAAGGGGGTCCACAGGAGTACATCGCTTAAGATCTCGCCCTGACTTCTCCATCTGTGTTCCGCATGTCTTACTCGTCTAGTTTAGATGGTTTTTGAGATGGGTGGTTGGTGTCCGTATAGCTGATGCTTTGTCGGATACTGCCTCCAAGACTTGTTCAATACAGCTCGCAGCATTCTTGTGTAATAGTCGTCAAGCTTTCTCTTCATACGCTTGGTCAGCGTCTATGTAGTCCATCCATGGAGCAGTATTGACAAGACCACTGCTCGGAAAAAAAAGAACTGCGCTTTATTTTATCTGATCGGTCTGACTTCCATATGATCGATGGCTGCCCATTAATAATCCGTATAAATTAATTATAGCATTAAATAAATTAATTTGAATAAAAAAAGCAACAACCGATCATTGGCCTAGTGAGTAGAGTGTTTGCTAATGGTTCGGGAGACCAAGGTTCAGTCCCAGGTCGGTTCATACCAAAGACTTTAAAAATGGTACTTGATACCTCTTTGCTTAGCACTCAGCATTATAAGGTACGTATCAATGGTAAAGTGGAGCAATCCAGAGAAAAGAGTAGCACCCTCCCCTACACCTCGGTGTAGTGGCTATTGAAAAGGGAGCCTTCAGATCGCCCTCGACTACGGTCGCCATCTTTACTTTTACTTTGCCTAATGAGTTCAGTGTTTGCCAATGGTCTGGGAGACTGGGGTTCAGTCCCAGGTCGAGTCATACCAAAGACTAAAAAAGATGGTACTTGATGCCGCTTTGCTTAGCTCTCAGCATTATAAGTTAAGGATCAAGGGTAGTGGAACAATCCTGGTAATGGAGTCGGGCCCTCCCCTACACCTCGGTGTAGTAGCTATTGAAAATGGAGCCTTCGGGTCATCCTCGATTAATGTCACCAAATTTACTTTTACTTATGTGGCATCAAATACTCTAACACATATATAACTTTCGAACATATCGATTAGTTCCACAAATGTAACTCTAACGTGTCCTACCAAATTGGATCTGTTTGTGTTGGTTTCATTTTTATTGAAATCGTGGGTTATGTTATCCCAACAGCCCTCCATGTAGAAGAAAAGTAGTGATATCATTTAATACATAGCTAGTGGGTTAAGAGTTTATACCTTTCATAAGGGTATTAATCCAAAGTGAGTTGAATGATTCGACTGGAGTTCGAATTCGTTTATTATGATGTTGCAGCCCACTTGATTACCTACTCTGTCATAGGGATTCATACTTCTTCCGGTCAGAGTGGACCTAAGAGAGCAATGGTAATGGAATGGTATTTAACACTCCACACAGCTTTAGAACTCGACCCTCTCCAGCAGCACCAGTTTACTGTAGTACCCATGACAGAGAAAGAGAGATGGGTCAAAAGAGTTGATTTATCGTCTCAGTTTTGAAAATATTGGTTTTAGATTAACGAAGCTAAACAGAAGAATATTAATATTTTCCTGTAAATTGGTTTGTTGGTTAGTCAACCGAGAATGATTTACTCTTTGGGTAAAACTTTTCTTGAAACATTAATAATTAACAGAAAAATAATGTCAGCAAAAGGGTTCTAATAATGAAAAATAAAATTTCAAAAATATGAAAGACGATGTAAATTATGATCTGTGTACAGCATAAAGCTGTGAAGGAAGTAGTAGACTTTCTGGAAAAAAGTTCAAAAGTCTTTGTCCATCTTGTGACACAGTAATACTTAAACCAGTGCGCATCCTTTGTCTCAATTTTAGGTTCTAATACAAAGTGCATACAAATGATAAATACTGAATAGAATTATAAGTGTTAGATAGCAGTAAGGGAAACCATTTAACTGTGTAGAAACAACAGCAATACTAGTGTCGAAACAAATTAGGTCTAACTAATTTAAGAATGAAATTACTGACAAACTAATCTCTTACATATGTGTATCTATTTAAATGTGAGCAAACTGATGTTAAATTGTTACTCTTATTCTGCAATACGTGAAACCATTTAAATGTGTGCAAAAAATGAGTCCAAGTTTGTTTTGAAATTTTATCAACAAAATGTGGTTACAAATTATTTATATTCAATACATATGTATGAACAGGATTTTGCATTAAATAACCTACAAGGATTGATATGCCATGAAACCTGACCAACTCCTCCGCACAAGAGGGATGTAACAAAGGGTTATTTTTTAAGTGGGGTTTAATTGATTTGAAATCTGAGTTTTCCTTCTCATTGACTCGTTGCCTAACCAAGGTTAAAGGGCTCAGTTTTCTCCATTATTGGGACATTAATTTTTCCATTATTGGAACGTTAATTTTCTTTGAAATACGACGTAAGTATCCAGACTGAAGCTATATTTACCAAGATAAAAATGAGCTATGAATGAAATGTTTTTTTTTTTCTAAATATGAACTGACTTGAAAATGTATAGAGACTGATCATTATTTTTCTTCCAAATACAAGGTGAGTCAGGATAAAAGCTGCTTTCAAAATACAAAGACAAACCTCTTATTAGATCCTTATATATAAGTGCACAAAAGCATACATCAATATATTAACCTGTACCTTAAGTAAGACATTGAACTCCATCTAATGGTGGCAATACCGTCTTAAAGTTTACGAAATGTAGAGTTAACCTGCATTACTATTATTTTCAGGTACTCTGACCTGAATTATCAGAACGATTTAGGCCCCCATCTATGCGTCAAATAGAAATATGTAATCATTTTTATACTTGAAAGCATTTAACTGTGTACAAACATGACTGATTATAAATCGAATCATTAGTATCACATAGCAATATATAAAACCATTTAACTGTGTGCAAATAAAACTGTTAGATAGCAATACTTGCAACTTGTAAATGTATGTAAACAATGATTAGTATTTGTTAAAATCCTTGTCGCCATTAAAGGAGTTTTGTTGTTCTGCTGTTCACAGAATCTTGTGTTGGTAATCCTTGTCTGTTGATTTTTCTCAAGTGTTGATCCAAAAGATAGGTCTTACAGGCAGAAAGAAAGTTCAACAAGCGTTTGAGAACAGTTGCAAAACGATCCTAAATGCTTTCAGTCTTCGTCTCTGGCTAATTTTTACCAGAAGTGCCCGCTGTTTTGGGGAAAATTCATCAATAGAAATGACGATTTTGCGCACATCTTATACCAGAGATAATCTTACAGTATTAAATAAAAAGGATTACAGTAGGATATCAACTAAAACCATTAAAGTGTGTAAAAAATGAGACTTTGTTCATTCAAAAATGTTAATTACAAACTATTCACACACAAATCACACACCCATATTTATATATAACTGGAATTGGCATGAAATAATATTCAAAGGATGATATCCCATAAAACACCACACAACTAACGTAACCCTTAAACCATTTAACGGTGGGCAAAACATGCTTTCTGGTTCGTTTAAAGAAAATGTTACTTACAAAACCTGCAAGTGTTGATATGCTATTAAACGCAATCATTCAGCCTGTAGATCTAATTAACACATATCTATCACTCTATCTAACGACACACACATAATCACACGAACATATGACAAGATTTGATGAGCTCATTTACATAAGCTGTAATATTGCGAATACAACGAAAGATTGCATTAAAAAGCTGCCCTTATATCTGGCGTTTCTATATGTGACAGAGAGACCAACAATCTTCGATGTTATCAGAGTACTGATTGAGAAATCACAATAGGGGCAATGATGCTTTGACCCCGAAACCAATTCTGGGTCCAGAGTCATCATTTAATCAGAGCATTGTTGACGGCACATCTTTTCTTTTCTTCAGCATGATTGTTCATATATATATATATATATATATATATATATATATGCATTGGTGGTGTAATGGTTACCGTATTAAGAAAAAGGATAAGGTGACACGAGTTCAAATCTTGCCCGAGAATGTTTGCATTTGATATAGCTCTAATACCCTTAAAGAAGGTATGAATCCAATTATTCCCCCTCCAGCTATGGGTAAATAGTAGAGCAGACTAAGGTTTTCAATCTTGGTAAGGCAACTAGTGTAGGAGAAGGAAAACAACTAAAACCAGTTAAACTTGACCTTGTGTCAGATCCAAATCGTGCGTATATATATATAATTACCCCCAGTTAAAATTCTTATCGCAATTTTGATCATTTGTTCACAGAATCCAGTGTTGGTTATCCTAGACTGTGGATTTCCTTTGGTGTCAAAATCCAAAAGATATCTTCCTGGTAGAAAGTTCAACTTGCAATTAAGTGGGTTATTCGATGATAGTTGCAAATGATCTTAAATGCTTTCAGTTCTCGTCTCTGATTGGCCAACTTTTTCCGGAAGTGCCTGCTGTTGTCGGCAAAGTTCATGAACATAAATGAATATTTTGCATACAGCCGATACTAAAGACGATCCAATATGCACAGAAATATAAACTTGATTATTAAGCATATATATCTATCCATCTATCAACACGCACAAAAAGATTCTGTTCTCATAGATTTAGACAGAGACGCTTGTAGTGTAAGGGTCATCGTCGTAGAAAAAGGCCACTGTCACCCAAGTTCAAATTCTGGACGAGGCTGTTTGTGTTTCATATAGTGCTATCACATTTAGAAAAAATATGCATCCAACTATTCCTTCGCTAGCTTTGGGTGAATAGTAGGTCCAACTGTGCTCTTTGATCTTGATATGGAAACCGGTACCAAAAACCAACAGACACCCAACAATACCCCCAAATCAGAAGCCACCACCCCAAAAACTGTATAAAATCCATCCCTTACACACAAGCACGGATAATACGCAAAAAAATCACCGAAAAAAACCTAAAAATCACGACTCAAAGAACTACACACAACCCTACACCAGAGAGGATATCCAACAACACTAATAAATAAAGGGTTGGAATTAGCAGAAGAAAAATACCCCTAAGAGAATTAAGGAACCCGAAAAAACGCAACAACCAAAAAGCCCTAGCATACGTCACAACCTACAACAAAAATAATCCAGAACTATTCACAGAAATAATAAAAAATCTGGTAGGAATTGAAAACAAAGAGAAAATCAAAGAAATACTAGACACAACAAAAATAAAAGCCAGAGACAACCCAAAAATCTAAAAAGAATACTCACCTCTTCAACATTCAGAAAAACACAACACAAGGAGTTACCAAATGCAAAAATAAACGATGCAAAATATGTGATATAATAATAGAAGGGAAATCCTACACTTTTAAAAACCCTGAAACCAAATTCAAAATAAATAAAAACTTAAGCTGCAACTCAAAAAACGTAGAATACATAATTGAATGTAACGAATGCAAATAAATATACATAAGGTCAACACAGGCACTCAATACAAAGACATCACTTCACAAGAGTAATATAAAAATAGAAGAAAACAGAAGATTAAATGTCTCGAAACACTTATACCAATGTAGCAGAGGAAAATTTAATCTTATGCCAATCTATGAAAACGACTACACGCTACTTCAAATAAAGGAATAAAACTTTATAGATAAATTCAAACCCAAGTTAAATAAAACATGAACCATACACACACAAACAGAAATAAGTATATATATATATATATACCCAAAAACATAAATAATTAAAAACCATTCAAACTACAAACACTAGAGAATTAAATTCTCATTTAATACCCATTAAGAAGACCTTATGCCAAACATGTCCTCAGACGAAAGAAAAAAAAATCAAAACACACGCACACATACACAGACATATGTATACATATACAAAAAAAAAAGGAGAAAGAACTACCTGTAAATTTAAAACCACAAAACTCCCCATGATACCCACTGACACACACAAAAAAGCCGTTAGTGAAACTCAAAACCACTCTAACACGTGTACACATCTATAAACATATCAAATATCAAAGACGAGTAAAGCAAACCAAAGTAAACACACTCCAGGAAAGAGGAAAAATGACTCCTACATAAACCAGTTTGACCAACCAAGGGCCATTTATACTGGACATAAGAGTGAGTTAAAGTCTCATTGAGTACCCCATTAAAAAGGCCTGGTGCCACTCATGTTCTCTGACGAAAACAACAAACTGGAAACATACATATATATAACAGGTATGTAAGAACAAAATGAATTAATCAAGAAAATACAAATCTCTTCATGGACATTCTTATTTTAATATACGTGGAACCTTCAATAATTTTCCAGACTTTTTTTTGTACAGGCCTTTAAAATTGTCGTAGACTCTTGAAAATTCAGTATCTTAACAGCTACAGCAGGAAGTGGAATACACCCTACTAATGCCTGATTGTCACACCTGGTGAATTTCAAAAATGCAATCTGACACTTTAAAAGAACGATATGCAATAAAATTGTGTTTTAAACTTGGAAAAATTGATGCCACAGAAACGTATTCAGTGCTTCAGACTGCTTTTGGAGGATCTTGCATGAATCGAGCATCAGGTTTTGAGTGGCATAAGAGATTCAAGAAAGACAGGGAGTCTGCGAAGGATGATGAGAGGTGTGGGGGGGGGAGTAATGAAGTCAATACACCAGAGTTGATTGGCCAAAGGGTTAGGTTTAAAGTTACTATGTTAAGGTTTTAAGGAGGTTAAGGAAGAGATTCCCTCGGAAAGGGACAGCACTCTTCATTTAGGGTCAGTGGCATTTCCACCAGGACAATGCACCAGTCCACAAATTCATCTTTGTCACAGACTATTTGACCAAGATGGGCATCAAGACAGTTCCTCACCCTCCCTATAGTTGAGACCTTGCTCACTGTGACTTTTGGTAATTCCCTAACCTCAGAGGCTGTCGTTATGAGACAATTGAGGAAAGAGGCTATGACGAAAGTCATTGATACGCTCACACAAGAGGACTTCCATGGGGCCTTCCAGGAGTTGTTGGAACGGTACAAGTGCATAGCAGGAGGAGGAGACTACTTCGAAGGGGACTAGAGTTTCATGTGTGTACTATCAATAAAAGTGCCCATACAAAAAAAAAAAGTCTTGAAACTTATTTAATGATCCCTATATATATATATATATATATATATATATATATATATATATATATATATAAACATTTATTCATATTCTTATGTGCATGATGAAATGTTGAACAAACAAACATAATCCAAAATTTGATGAATTTATGATGAAAGTTGACGGCGGACATTTAGGTTTTGATAGACTTCTACAGGACTTTAAATTCATCAAAAGTTTTGTTAAAATAGCAATGTATGTTTGATGAAACACCCGGAGAAAAGAAAGAGTATATATATATATATATATATATATGTAGATATTAATAGGAGTTTCTATCAGATAATAACGTTTATAGAAATCCTCACTTTTGGTGTAAAGTTCATTGACAAAACTAATTAGGGAAACTTTTTGGAAAAAACAGAATGGACAAAAATAAGACTTTAATTTAATATATTCGTAAATGGTGTAGGAGACCGAGATTTAATTCCAGGTTGAGTCATACGAAAGACCCAAAAGTACTTTTTGCCCCCTTGCTTAACACACAGCTTTATAATGTATGGAATAAGTGTAAGTGGAATAACCCAGGTTAAGGAGTAGCAATTCATTGGGTGCTACATTCATTCGGCCTTGTACCACATCTAAGCAAAAACTCTTTGTAAATCACTTCTTAAACACACACACACACACACACACACACACACACATATATAACTTAATGTTTGCAAAAAACATTTAAACATTAGCGAACAATTCAATATAAAATACTTTGCACAAAGCCCTGGCATTTTATTCGAAATAGCTCAGTGATTGATTTTAATGACCCGTCAATCATTAATGGATTTTTTTTTCTAACTAGGGGTCAAGAAACTGGGTTTGTTGTTAGATTTTTTTGTGGTTGTTTTTTTCTTCTAATTTAGGGCGCACGGTCCTATCGAATATGAATGATTCTCAAACAGATTTACTGAAACTGTAGATAGGACCCTAAAAAACTCTACCAACCCAGGAGTAATGGTTATAAAGAGTCACCCCACTCTCCTCAGAGCTCCAGAACATGATCCTCACTCCCAGATGTAGTTTAATATTATACACAGGACATAGTAATCATTTCAGAAGACGTCCAGCCTTCTACCCCAACTTAGCTAAACTAAGTAAATAACTCACACACACACACACACATATATATATATATAACGCAAATAGAAGAAAAATTACCGTACAGTCAGCGTGCTATTATAAATTGATTTCTACGAGTGATATCACGGCTTTTCAGATGGGGTAAAAATTTGCGGAAAAAAAAAATCAAGAAATATTGTTTATATACATAAGAAAAAGAATAGGGAAAAATTAAAAAAAATATTTAAAAGATAGACAGGCAGCAACCAATTTTTAAAAAAATATATAACAATATTTGTTGATTTCTCCGCAAAATTCTCACGCCATCTGAAGTACGTTGAATTTTCTTCGATTTACTTTACAGACATATTCGCTCGTTATGTGAGTGTTTTATATATATCCCAATAGAGCTATTAATCCCTAATAGCTGTACATTGAGCACTCCTGTTGAATTATATGAAATTTCTCATATTTCCCGTATGAATACTCCAAACTCATAGTCTCTGGACACTGACTTGATATAACTAATAATTATATACTCATATAATATTATTTACCATCTTCCCCAGATGAGAAAGATGCTTTCAGCGGAGTTTAACCGGTTTGAATTCATATTTTTCCTTCTCCAATATCCTATTTACCCAACCCCTCCGCTCGGGCAGGATATGACACAAGGTCAATTTTTAAGCGGAGTTTAACAGGTTTGAATTCAGAGTTTTCCTTCTCCTAGACTAGTTGCCTAACCAAGGCTGCAGAACCTTGTCTCCCCTACTATTTACCCGTAGCTGGAGGGAGAATAATTGGATTCATACCTTTCCCAAGGGTATTAGTGCTATGTGAAATGCAATCAGTCGTCCAGGATTTGAACTCGTGTCGCCGTGTTCATTTCCTACGACGATAACAATTACACCTCGGGCACCTCCATCCTTCTCCAATATCAGCTGCCATATCATAGTTAAAGATCGCTGTCAACCCCACAATTTCCCCATTGCTGGAGGAATATAAGTTAGATTCATATCTTTCCCAAGTTTGTTTAGCTTTGTGAAATGCAAACATCCTCGACCAGGTTCAAACTCAGGTGGCTGTGTTCATTTCCTAAGACGATATCAATTACTCCAGGAACGCCTCATATATATGTTTTTGCTGTGACAAATCTGTACTCGGAAGATAATTTTATGAGACTAGCGAACGCATAGACTGCTATCGATAGGTTATCGATCATATGGAATTCTGACCTATCCGATAAAATAAAACACAATTTCATCGAAGCAGCGTTTGTGTCAATCCTGCTATATGGATACACCACATGGACGCTGACTAAGCGTATAGAGAAAAAGCTAGACGGTAATTGCACAAGAATGCTACCAACTATATTGAACAGTTCCTGGAAGCAACATCTTACGAAACAGAAGCTATACGGCCACCAACCTGCCATCTTAAAATTATCCAAATCAGACGAACAAGATATGAGTGACGCTGCTGGAGAAGCAAGGACAAACTCCTAAGTGAAGTTCTCCTGTGGACCTTTTCACAGCGTTAGCTGACAAAGAACTTATCTGAAACAGCTCTGTACAGACACAAGATGTAGTCTGGAAGACCTGCAAGAAGTAATGGACGAATGGCGAGAAATAATCGAGGAAATCAATGCTAGCAGAGTCACAGGATGATATCTATATCTTTATATTTGGGGTTCATAGAACACCTCATCCTCACAGCTGCCTTGGGTTGCCGACATATTCTGGCTTCCATAACGGCTGAATGATCGGGTCTCAGAGTGCAAGATTAAACGAATCATTTTCTAAAAAAGTTGGATTTTATTAACTCAGCTCTCTACCGCTGGCTTTCCCTTGATAACCCGGTACTATTTTCATAATGCTCACAGGATTAGAGAAGAATATATAAGATTCCCATTAGTTTGTATTTTAACTCACAAAGCACAGCTAAATAGATGCATTGTTATCTTTAAAGGATACAAATCTTATTTCTTTAAATGCTAATGTCTAACTGTCAAAACAAATTCATAAGAAACAAATAACAAACTGTTCAAATATATACATGTAGTTGTACTAAATATATATATATATATATATATATATATATATATATATATATATTGTGTGTGTGTGCCTGAGAGATAAAGTATGTGTGAATGAGAATGTAGAGAGATATACTTGGTAAAAAAACGATGAATAAAGTACAAATCCTCAGCTGTCTTTTGAACCTTCAGAAATATTTTTCTTTCTTTGGCAAATGTCTATAACTGATAGGCCAAAAATGAGCAAGATCTTTGAAATCACTTGGGTATATAAGCTAACCTGAATAGTTTTTCGTTTTTATTTCAAATATAACCCACTTACGAGTGGAACTGAACTGAAGCCAAGCGTTGTCGGCGTAAGTACCGCAGAACTTTTCATAAACTCCATATCTGACATTGGTTTCTATAGTAACCAGAAATATTTAGCCGATGAAATTTGATTGTTAACCTTCAGTACGATAAGTAGCTATGTTCTTTCTATTGCATCAGCTGCCAGACATCCCTAAACACGTCAAAGTCATGGCGGCTTTTCGACCACAAATTGTTAAGATGAAGACTGATGGAATGTTTCAGCTGTTTCAAGAGAGGTTGGCCTGACTAAAAGCGTCATTTTGTGGCTTTTAAAATAATACAATGAAAAAGAAAGGCTTGTCGTCTGGAGGACAAATTAATGAAACAAAAATCCTGTATTGTATCTTTAATACTGAAGCAAGAATTTTGAAATTAATCTCAACGAGAAACGGAATGCAGACTGTTCCCCTGCAGAGGGGTGAGACACACATCTCAAAAGGGGTATCATACTGCGTATGATGATGAAGCTCCAATTCTGGAGATCTGGGGAGTGTGGAGTACACCTTCATTGTCATTACTTCCAGGTCCACTCTTACTCGGAATGATAGTACCAGTGATTCAACCGTATGAAATCATTTGTATTAGAGATGAATTTTTCATACCAAATAAGCCTTCACTATTTGTAAAAAGAATAATTATGTGAAGCTATGATTGTCTACTTAACGTTATGATTAATCATTTGAAACCATGTAACTGTGTAAAAAAAGTACTTGAAATCATAATTATTAGTATTAGATTGGAATACTTGAAACTGTTTGTAAAAACTGTTTGTATTAGATTGGAATACTTAATATAGCTGTAAATTATTTATATTAAGAATAGTTATTAAGAAACTTTTTTTTTTTACTTAGGATTATTATTAGGTACTTGGAACTTCATAAATGACTAATTGATATTTTATAGGAATACTTGAAACCGTATAATTATACAAATTATTTCTATTATCTAGGGATGCTTTTTGATTCTGCTGTATGGAAGCACTACATGGACGCTAACTACAAGGCTTGATGGCAACTACACAAGAATGCTGCGAGCAATAGAGAACAGGTTCTGGGGGCAGCATCCCACAAAGCAATAGCTGTACGGCCACCTACCACCCATCACGAAAACTATCCAAATTAAACGAACCAGACATGCAGGATACTGCTGGAGAGGTAGGGACAAGCTCATAAGTGATGTACTCCTATGGACCCGTTTCAATGGCTAAGCAAAAGCAGGGCGACTAGCTCGAACCTTCATACAGCAGCTCTGTGAGGATACGGGGTGTAGCCCTGAGGACCTGCCGAAAGCGATGAACGATAGGGAGCGGTGGAAAGAAAGGGCCAGGGATATCCGTGCTGATGACATGACATGATGAGATGAGATGAGATATAGGTATATTTGAAACCATATAATTGTAAAAATTATTTCTATTATGTAGGAATACTTGGAACTATATAATTGGGTAAGTTATGTTCATTAAGATTTGTTATGTGAAGCAGTAATTGTTTACGAATAATAAGTAAAAGTAAAGTAGGTGATCTTAGTCGTGGGTAACCCGAAGACTCCCTTTACAAATATTCCTCATCATCATGTCATGCCACCAGCACGGATATCCCTGACTCTCTCTCGCCACTTCTCCCTATCATTCATCGCCTCCGGCAGGTCTTTAGGGTTACATCCTGTGTCTTCACATAGCTGCTGTATGTAAGTTCGAGCTGGTCGTCCTGCTTTTGCTTGGCCATATGTGGGTGTCCATAGGAGTACATCACTTATGAGTTCGTCCTTGCTTCTCCAGCAGTGTCTGGTTCGTCTAACTTGTATAGTTTTCGTGATGGGAGGCAAGTGGCCGTATAGTTGGTGTCTCGTGGGGTGTTGTCGCCAGGACTTGTTCAATATTGCTCGCAACATTCTTGTGTAGTTGCCGTCTAGTTTCTTCTCCAGTCGTTTAGTTAGCGTCCATGTAGTGCATCCATATAGTAGTATCGATACAACCGCTGCTTGGAAGAAACTGCGTTTCATTTTATCGGTCAGGTCTGATTTCCATATGATCGAGAGCCTATCGATAGCCCTCCATGCTTTCGTCAGTCGTGTGTCGATGTCGTTTTCGGTTGATGAGACGCTACTTCCTAGGTAGGTGAATTTGTCTACTAGCTTCAGAGAGGTTTCATCTAGTGTGGTAAAGTTGCCCGTTTGGTTGTAACACATATATTCAGTTTTGTGTGCATTGACATGGAGGCCAATAATCATCATTAATTATTTGAACCTACGTATTTTCTTGTCAGAAAAAAAAAGAACTGGTCTCGTATCACATCATATTACTGTGCACAAAAACAAACAAAACCTCTTAAAAAAAGTTGTCTAAATTTCTGAGACGAAGCTTGTTAATATTTATCATTAAGTTTTTTCGGACAATTGTCTTCATCTTCATTGTTATTTCCACAACGTTTCGGCCGATACACAAAGGGAAGCAAATTTTTTCTAACATATGGTCTCCCCAAAGCGAACTGTCAAAGCCATAATGATGCTATATAAAACCATGAAATAAAAGTTCGCTTACAGACTTGTTTGACATTGCTGTTGGTGTTTTGTAAGCCTCATATCTGTTCATCTGCCTAGATTGATTTTTATCATTAAGGGTTCTCGGATTATTGTCTTCATCTTTATTGTTATTTCCACAACGTTTCGGCCGATATGTCCTCCGGCCTTCTTCAGGTGTTTGTCGAACTCGGGAACCTTCACGGAACTTCGAACTACGTCCTTTATTGAAACCACGGGGGTCGCCTGTTCTGATTCCGTTAGCCATAACCGGGTACAAGTGTTAAGTATTCCGGACACATGGCGTAACGGTTATAGGCGTTAGTTCCCTGAGCTTCTAAGGAGACAATCATCTGAAGGTTGCAGGTTCAATCCTCACAACAGGCGAGTAATATACAGGAATACTTAACACTTGTACCCTGTTATGGCTAACGGAATCAGAACAGGCGACCCCCGTGGTTTCAATAAAGGACGTAGTTCGAAGTTCCGTGAAGGTTCCCGACTTCGTCAAACACCTGAAGAAGGCAGGAGGACATATCGGCCGAAACGTTGTGGAAATGACAATGAAGATAAAGACAAGAGTCCGAAAAAACCTAATGACTCTTAAAAACAATTACACAAAAAATGTAAATACAAATGTTCAATGAACGGGATTTTCTGACCTCTAAGCACAAAATGATCTTAAACGGGATGACATGCCGTTAAAATCAGTCGGTCTACGAGGAATTAAGCGGGTGTACAGTGTCTCGACTATAGGACGAATTTTGATTAAAATCTGCCGCAATTGAATCTATCAAGAGTAAATTGAATGAAAAGAGTGAAACTTCAATATGCAGGAGGACACGTTGCTTGGAAGGATAAGAATTAGCCTAATGTTGTTTTCGGTGATGAAAGTAAATTCAATTTAGTTGGATCTGACGGCTAATCGTTTGTTCGACGTCGCATAGGCAACAAATTTAAACCAAAGTGCGCCAGAGAGTCTGCCAAGTTTGAAGGGGTATGAGGAATGTTCGCTGAATTGGTTGAAGCTATTGTGATAATTAATAGACCGATGTCTAATCTGTATCTAAAACTTAGTGGAGCAATATATCGCTCCTTCTTTCCAAATATTTCTCCTATCAAACAACCATTTTATACAGTACAACATCCTCATTCGTATTGTAAAACGATTGACTGATTTTTTTTAGATAAATATATACCTTGAATTCATAGGATGTCTTGTAAAAAGTCTCGTATCTATAGAAGTATTCTTTCTGATCAAGTCAAGGTGATTTATGATAACCTAGGATCTACCTTCACTCGTTGAGAATATAGCTCCTGCTGCAAGTATGATAAATATTACATTCAATATATTACATTTAGTTAGTTGGTCGGTTGGGTTTTATGGCATATCAACCTTTGTAGGTTATTCAACGCCAAATACATTTTTATGTAAAAATCAGTTCTATTTTAAACAATTCAGTTTAGCATGAGTACACAGTTTAATTGTCAAACACTTTTCTATTTCAAACTATTCCGTTTATTTAAACTGTTCTAATTCAGTTTAACGTAAGTATAGATTTTGTTTACACAGTAAAATATCAAAACAGTTCTATATATAACAATTCAGTTTAGCTTAATCTCGCAGTTTAAATGCAAGTACAGTTTAATTGTGAAAAACATTTCTATTTCAAGCTATTCAATTTATTCAAGCTGTTCTAATTCAGCTAATTCCATTCAGTATAGGTCTAAATCTTGTTTATACACAGTTAAATGTCAAAACAGTTCTATGTTAAACAATTCAGTTTAGTGTAAATACAGTTTCAATGTCAAAAAACAGTTCCCTTTCAAATAATTCAGTTTAGCAAAAGCACGCAGTTTAAAACTAAGTACGGTTTAATTGTCAAAAATTTTCTTTTTCAAGCTATTCAGTTTAGCATATGTATGCCGTTAATACTATCTAACACATAGATAGGGCCCTATCAGGTGCTACCACGCCGGACCAGAGTGGACCTGGGAGCAATGGCAATGAAGGGGTGCTCTGTATTCCCCAATGCCCCAGCATTACGAGAACCTCGCCATCAGATTTTTTTAGAGTCATATCCAGGACACACATTGGGTGGGGAAGTCTTACCTCTCTATAGAGGTGCAGTCGGTGTATTCTACAGCCCCAGCCAACTGGGCAAATTACACTAAGTGTTTCGATGCAAAATAATGGAAAAGGTAGTTTCTTGCATTGAAACTCCATTGAAAATTATGGAAGATACTAAGAGACAAGATTAGGGAACTCTAACTTAAGATCGAAAATCAATTTATTGGAAAATCTGGAATGCTTAACGGAAATATTACCGGGCTAGAACTGGATATGATATTGAACGGCATCCGGTGGTGAGGCTCCAGTTCTAAAGCTCAGAAGAGTTTGAGTACTACTTTAATGCCATTGATCGCAGGTTCACTATGAGATGAAGTGGTAGTACCTATAAAGGTGTTGTCTATGGGTGAAGAAAATTGATTCTTATTTGATTGGACCGCATACAAAAAATCATTAGAAACACACACACACACACACACACACACACACACACACACACACAAATGTAAATATTGCCCAGTCGGATTGGGCTGCAGAATACACCGACTGCTTCTTTGCATAGGGTTAAGACCCCCTCCTCAACGAGTGTCCTGATATGACACTAAACAATCTGATTGTGAAGTTACAGTAATGTTGGAGCTTCGGGGAATACGAAGCACCCCTTCCTTGCCATCGCTCTGGCCTTGAGTGATAGCACCTGTTAAGAGTCCACTGTATGGGTTAAATAGACCTAAATCGTCTGTAAAGAAAATCTCTACTTATACTTAGCTGAATTAGAACTGTTTGAATAAACTGAATCGCTTGAAATAGAAAATTTTTGACAATTAAACTGTGTACTCCTGCTGAACTGAATTGTTTGAAATATTTGCATAAAAATGGATTTGGCGTTAAATAACCTACAAAGGTTGATATGCCATAAAATCCAAACAAACAAATATGAATGCACAATGGATGTGATTCCTTCTATGCAGAAATTAATCATAGAAGCGTAGACATATGTTGTCATATGATGATTCACTATTTTATTTATAAATCCGATTGTTGTCCTTGCAATAAACTATGTAAACGTTTGCAATAACAATCTATATAATACTTGAAAAACATCATTTATCCGTATTAAATTCTGTTGAAACTGCAAGATCAATATGTAGTTGAATATTCGATTTTGTGGCTAAATGTTTTGCTTGTATTGTAGAATCTTTCGGGCTCTTTTTTTTACTTTTCAATTTTTGGCTGCTTGATTTTGGGGCTTATCAAAACGTCAGAGCTCCTCGGATCCTCGAAGCGCATCAGATCTAGTGCAAAATAAAGTATAATAATCTGTTTACACTAATAGCTAGTGAGGAGGGATGAAGTTAGCACAGGGCAATTCTATCTGAGTTGAAGAAACAAATTCTATGTAGAAGCCTATTCCAATTGATCTAGGGCAGAGTGGAAGACTATCCCACTTGGCTGCAGGGAGGTTATATGGATGAGATTAACGTGTGAACAGACGAAACGCAAGCAAAAATTACAATATTAAGTTTTTGAAATCGTAAAAATGTATTGAAAAAAAAAAGCATCAGGTTATTTTTATCTGAAATCATCATTACGTCGGGATGACAGCTGGGATTTCCTTGAGTCTCTCTTGCCATCCGTCCCTATCATCCATCGCTCTTGGTGCGTCATGCAGACTACATCCGGTGTTCTCACATAGCTGAATTATGTAAGCCCTTGCAGATTAGCCATAGGTAGGAATCCATTTGACAACGTTGTTTATAAATTAATCCTTACAACTCAAATAGTGCCCCGCATGTCTAGTTCGTCTTATTTTGATTCTATTTACCCAACCCCTCCGCTCGGGCAGGATATGACACAAGGTCAATTTTTTAAGCGGAGTTTAGCAGGATTGAGTTCAGAGTTTTCCTTCTCCTAGACTAGTTGCCTCACCAAGGCTGAAGAACCTAGTCTGCCCTGCTATTTACCCATAGCTGGAGGGAGAATAATTGGATTCATACCTTTCCCAAGGGTATTAGTGCTATGTGAAATGCAATCAGTCTCGTCCAGAGTTTGAATTTGTATCGCCGTGTCCATATCCATTACACCACGGGCACCTCGTCTTATTTTGATAGTTTGTCAAATAGAAAGTAAATGGCTGTACAGCAGCTATTGTGTAGGATGTTGTTTCGAGAATTTGTTCAAAACAGAACCCAGCAGTCTTGTACAGTTACCACCCAACCTTTTCTCCATACATTTCGTTAACGTTCAGGTGGTGCATCCATACAGTAGTATTGACATAGCCAGAGCTGGGATGAATTCCCGTTTCATTTTATCAGTTAGATCAGATTTCTGTTTGATCCATAAACTATCAATAGCATATCCTGGACCAGGCTAATTGCATTTCACATAGCACTAATACCCTTGGGAAAGGTATGAATCCAATTATTCTCCCTCCAGCTATGGATAAATAGTAGGGCAGACTATTAGTTCTTCAGCCTTGGTGAGGCAACTAGTCTAGGAGAAGGAAAACTCTGAATTCAACCCTGCTAAACTCCGCTTAAAAATTGACCTTGTGTCATATCCTGACTGAGCGGAGGGGTTGGTAAATAGGATAAACTATCAATAGCAGTCCATGTCTTTTCGAGACATATGTTGACATCACTTTCAGAAGATGAGGTATTGCTGCCGAGGTATAAGAACTGGTTTACTAATTTCTCTTGAAAACGAGATGGATCCTTATGACGAGTATTTGCCGCAACTCCGCTTTTTCATATTTTGTTTAGAGATTAAATAGTTATTTTCTAAGCTTAGCCTAGTGGTAGCACAAGTTCAGGATTATAATGATCCTAGTTTAAATCGAACACATTAATAATAATGGTTTGTTCGTTTACCTTATTATGCCACTATAGGTTTAGAGACGGAATAGGTGATACATAAAAGTCTTTAGCAAAGACTTTGGTTTCTTTGTTTAAAGGCATTTCAACCTTTCTAAGTTATTTAATACCAAAGTTAACATTTTTTTTAAACCTTAAATGGCTTGATAAGAGTGGCTCATACCTTTTCCTTGGATATCAGCCCAAATCTAAGATAGCGAGTTCGAATGCTAGTCGGATAAACAATGATGTCGCAGTCAAGCACGTTAGCCATTACGCCACAGGGAATCCTTTATAAAAACTTCAGAAACATAAAATTATAAAATGAAGTTTGAAACTAATTCGTTTTTTCTTTTTGCTTTTATTTTCACTTTTGTAGAAATTATTTTCTTGAAAAAAATAATCCAATGATCCTGTCAATTTGCTGAATCATTTTACCGACCCACACAGTTATTTGTGGATGATCGTGCGTTTTCCTTGGGTCCTTATCTTATCAAGTCAAAAGCTACCGTTGATGTCATTATATATACATACACACACAAATAAAAAAATCAATCTTTCAATATGTAAGTTAAACGAAAATCAACGACTCTGCAAAAAGATAAGTTTCTGATTATTTTCTTCTGATTTATATTTGGTAATATAATATTTCAGCAGGGATCTCTCTTTCACACACATATAAACATATATCAGTCGTTTCATCTGTCCCTCTCTTTCACACACACACACACACACACACACACACATCTTTTCATCTCTCTCTCTCATATATATATATATATATATATATATATATATATATATATATCTTTTCATCTCTCATATATATATATATATCTTTTCATCTCTCATATATATATATCTTTTCATCTCTCATATATATATATCTTTTCATCTCTCATATATATATATATATATATATATATATATATCTTTTCATCTCTCATATATATATATATACATATATCTTTTCATCTCTCATATATATATATATATATATATATCTTTTCATCTCTCATATATATATATATATATATCTTTTCATCTCTCATAT
>OY757924.1:67623053-67645553 GCA_963585895.1 Sepioteuthis lessoniana | reverse complement strand
TTTACTAAAAGCAGCTATATATATATATATATATATATGGTTGTTTGGGTTCTAAAGCATATCAATCCTTGTAGATTATTTAATGCCAAATCCTGTTTATACATACATATATAAAATACATAATATTTGGTTAGATTTTAAGCAAACTAGGGTTCATTTGTTTGCACATAGCAAAACGCTAAGCGATTTAACTATCTAATATCAATAATTTGTTTGCACACAGTTAAATGGTTTCAAATATAGTTAAGAATAAGAATTAAATTTAAAATAAGCAATTTGTTTCCCGGTAGTTAAATGGTTATACAGTTCTATTTGACGCAGATATGAGACCCTAACAGTTGCTAGTATAAAGGGTAATAGTGTACCTGCAAGTAATGCCAATGTAGGAGTAGCCACAGTGTTTCAAGCTCAAGTACTGCAATCTCACCATCAGATGGTTAAGGGTCGTATAGGAGACACTCGTGGGCCATTGTCTTACTCGACTGTAGAAATGCCGTTGGTGTGTTCTACAATCCCCTCCGATTTGGCTGCACTGACGCGAAATACCTTAAAAATTCCCTTAGCCGACGTGGTACGCTTGTTGGCCGATCGGTCTGAAACTAAGTCTGACGTAAAGTTGGACGGGTTTCGATCCTACATGTGTAGCCACACTGAAGAGTTGTGATGGAATGAAACAGTCTGTCTGTGGATGACTATATATATATATATATAGGGTGGAACGATAACATTGTCACCCTAGAAAAGACGACATGATTCCATTTCCGTTTAATGAAAACCGGTTTTCTTTTTTTGTTGCAGACCATCTACTAGTTGGCCAGTTTTGGCCAAATCCCAAGAGCGATAGGAGCCTTCTATCATGTATGAAAGTGACACAATGTTCAACAAGCGATATCGGAGATGCACCGCTGTACAACTCATGCTCTCTACCGATCAAAGTTATGACAACAGGTCAATTGCCAGCACCCTCAAAATGCAAATACGGACGGTTCACCACTTGAGGGCACAGCTCAACGCATCAGACGACCCTTGGAAGGTGGTGGAGCGTAAGGACACCGCCAGGAAGACCCGGACCAAGGAGTTCATCGAAAAGGTCCAGGCAATCATTGATGAAACTCCCCAGCCGCCTATTCGGCAGATTACCAGAGATTTAGGCGTCTCACACACATCTGTGAATGTACGTGTGAAGGAGGACTTGAAGTGTTGGTCCGACAGGCGCCAGGCAAGCCAGATCTTGACTGAGAAGACAAAGAACCTCAGGCTAATCAAGTCCTTCAGGCCCCCTCCTCCTTCGACCTGAACCCGCTGGACTACTTCCTTTGGTCATACGTCGAGAACATCACCAACATGACCTCCCACAACACCAAAGCCAGCCTGATCGCCGCTATCCACTGACGCTTGTGGAAAAGGTATGCTACCAGTTCCGGATCTGTATCGAGGCGATGATTGAGGCTGAAGGCAGAATCAAGTTACCTGAAATGATTTTTTCAATAAAGTTTTAAAATCAAGCTGTAGTGTTTTTTTCTTTAGGACAAATATATATATATATATATATATATATGGTCCGTAAGCCTAGCGGCTGAGTGTTCGCTAATGGCCTGGGAGACCGGGGTTCAATCCCAGGTCGAGTCATACCAAAGACTAAAAAAAAATGGTACTTCATTCTTCTTTGCTTCGCACTCAGCATTATAAGGTGAGGATCAAAGGTAAAGTGGAGCACGCCAGGGAAAGGAGTAGCGCTCTTCCTTACACATTGGTGTAGTAGCTATTGAAAAGGGAGCCTTCAGGTCACCCTCGACAAAGGTCGCCAACTTACAACTTATATAATATATTGTCAAAGAATACATTAAAATTTAATTGGTTGATTTTAGAAATAATAAGAAAAAGAATTTAAGATGGTATTTTTGGAAACTCTCAAATGAATTACTTAACAGAATATAGATAGAGTATGAATCATGAATATGTTCTGAGTAAAGATATTTTTTAAAAAAATGATGTGAGAAGATAACAAAGGAGGCACTATAATAATAATTATAATATTAGATAAGAGGCAACAAAATAGCAAACTCAAGTTATGTGGTGATAGAATCGAAACGACCAATCAAATAAGCGATTCCAGCAAATTGGCACAAAAATAGTTTAAGACTAAACATGATTGGGTGGAAAATATGATCCACTTGGAAGAAATTTAGATTTGTCCATACGAACCAATGGTATATGCACAACCCAACCCGGAGAATGAGATGCAGAAACATCAATCGGATTTTGAGATACGAACGGATCAATTAATCTCGGCCAGATGATCAGATCTTGTGATAGTCAACAAAAAAGAGAACCTGCCGAATAGTGGACTTTTCTGTTCCGGCTGACCACAGTGTAAAACAGAAAGAAAGCGAAAAGAGAGCCAAGTACGTAGGACTGAAAAAAAACTATGGATTATCAAAGTGACGGTAATACCAATTGTAATTGACGCACTCGGCAAAAAGTATTCGTATTCGATAGGACAGTGTGCAAAAATACTCTACGTAACAGTTAAACAAAAATGTAAATACGATCACGGTTCTCTATTATGTGGGCATAAAATAAACCAAGATGGTTTGACGTGCTGTTAAAATTAGTCAATCAATTCTTCTTGCTGTTAACACCACAGAGAGTTTTCCTCACCAGCGTTAGTTGATGATGTTCTACTAAAGGTTGAGCGTCAGTAAGTCTCCAGGACTCATCTCAGTATTCTGGTCGATCCGTGGTTTGAATAGTCTCCACCCGTGCTCTTATTTTCAATTCCTCTTTTAACAAGCCTCACCATCAGATTGTTTAGTGTCATATCTAGGATACTCTTTGGGGATGTCTTAACCCTTCTGCAGAGATGCAGTCGGTGTATTCTATAACCACAGCCGACTGGGCTATGTATAATATGTTAGATTCAGTGTTGATTTCTAATGTATGTTTATTTTTAACATAGATAGCTTCGAAGATTTGTCGGTATTTTTGCTGCTATTCTTATTTATGATTTCGGTGATATAAGTGAAGATTTTTCGCATTGCAGCAGATGTAAATTTATTTGTTTTTGCTCGGTGTTATTGTATATTATTTGATAGCACTAGTATTACAGAGGTTATAAAGATGAGTTGGGAATAATTCAATTAGATAATATACAAGAGGATTCTTATAAATCTCTAAGAGGGCTCCATGAATGATAATTAATATTATTAAGTTTTATACAAGATATGAAAAGTGACCAAATTAGTTTTATTTTTCAACGTAGTTCTTCTTACAGTGACACGCTTGTTTCTTCGGTATAGCAGCGCTTTGATCCTATTTGTTTAAAAAAGTAATTAATAGCTGATATGACGTCAGCCGATAAACTTTTCAGTCCACACTCATATATACTCATAGGATTAACCAACCTTTCCCCCCAGCTATTACCTTTAATATCCTCCCACACGCCTTAGAAAGTGTTCCTATTTCCATACAATAAATGACTGGATCTTTGAAGTCAACGCAAGAACGTAAGTGTTATGAAGTCTATCTGCGTGTTCATCTTGTCAAATTATAATTAATCTCCTGTAATATTCTATCAGAGTTGATATAAAGACTGAGACTGAAATAATTTGTCTGTATTATACAGTCCATTATGAAGATTTTATATTCATATACCCATCAATATTCTTATTTGGAAAGAGTGTAATTATTTAGATCACAAGCGTCTAGTCTTGTAAGTGCAGCCGGCTTCAAAGTGAAGAATATTACAAAATTATTGTAATTTCGCTTCATCAAAGAATTGGTCATATAGTGAGGAATTGATCTGGTGATTAAGAAGGTTGAGAGTTCAATTCCTCGCATCTTTTATTCGGTCTATAAATAGTTACATTAATTTTTATCTCAGATAACACGTGCTGGTATGATCATGGAATAAATTAGCCGATCAATCGTTCAAGTCTGATGTGCGTCTAAAGTTATGACTAATTAAGATTTTTGGCTGGATCGTCCTCATTAACGCGTTCAGCATGGAAAAAATAAAAGAAATTGCAATATCTTCATAATTAATTCCCTTCTAATCAAGATGGTGCGACTTCTTCATTAAATGGTAAGTGTCTGAAATTAGTATTCCAGATTATATAGGCCTCCAGCAATATCTCATCTACTGAAAGTGATATCAACATACGCATACGTCAAGTATGGGCTGCTATTGACAGGTTATCGACCATATGCACATCTGGTTTCTCTTGCGAGCTGCAGCCACATCAGAACGACTGTATAGTTGCACCACTTGGATTTTGAGGAAATGCCTAGAGAAAAATCTAGAAATAAACAATACAATGATGCTGCGTGCAGTTTGAAACAAATCATGGAAGCAGCTTTTATAAGATAGTAATTGTATGGCCATTTACCTCCCATCTCACAAAGCATCCCAGTAAGATGAGCAAGACATGCTGGCCACTGCTGGAGAATTGCTACGAACTCATAAGCGAGGTTATCCTATGGACTCCTAGACGTGGACACATTGATGTTGGCCGACAAGTAAAAACATGCATTCATAATCCATGCTGACACTGGGTGCCATCTAGATGACTTGCTTAGAACAGAGAGAGAGTTTGTTTGTGTGTGTGTGTGTGTGAAAGGAATCCATACTGTCGGTACACTTTGATGATGATGACATTCTAATTTGTTGGACGTTGTCTCGATTTTCAAATGATGTTATATAACTCGAATTAACAGCATCAAATCAACGACTCATTAGGATTTCATAGGCTAATTTTACACAATTTTCTATTTAATTCTATTCTCAATCTTGCACGATTAAACAAAGAAACCCAACTAAAATCGGTCAGAAACTCCTGAGGTATTAAGAAAACTTGCTGTCACTTGATCTAGCGAGAAAGCGGTTTGATACAACCACAAAGGGAAAAGCAAATGAGAAAGAAGAGCATTTATATTGGAACTTTGATGAAATTTGTATTTGTGAGTAGTGCCAAGGAAGCCGAAATTGTCGTTGTAAAGTCACTTGAACGGTTCAATTATTTCACTGGTCGGAAAACGCACATGTCTAGTCTCAATAGGATTTAATCAAGCAACAGAAATTCATTGAGTGTAAGAATCAGTGGCCATTCAGAGTTAAGTGGATAGGAAAACAGTAGGATTTGTCATGGTTATCAAGCTCTTGGGAAATGGTAGAAAGTTATTAAATTTAAGTTCGTGATATTTGTGAAAGGCGGGAGTTTCACATTCACGATCCAAACCAAGGCTTTCAAACGTCTAGTCGGTGGGTGTTAGAATACACTGATTGTATCCTATAAAGAGGGTAAAATATTCTTCAGCTCACAAAAAACAAGATGTCTTGGGTATTACACTAAACCGCATCTGATGATGAGGCTCCAATTCTGAGTCTCTGAAGTAACCTTCATTGCCATTACTCCTTGGTCAACTTTGACCGGGAGTGGCAGTACCTGTTAGGATATAATCTATGACTCAAAGATTTTTCCCATTCGATAGGACTACATGCAAAAAATTCTTAAGAAACAATTACTAAAATAAATGTAAATAGGAACGTGATTCCCTAACATATATGTATAAACTAACCCCAAACGGTTGATAAGCTGTGAAAATTAATCAATCAAGCAGGGGTATTAAATTCAAGGACTCAAAAGTGTCCTTAAGTCCAAGCAAGACACACAGCTGGCCCAAGCGAGGTGAAAGGGTATGGGTCGTGATTTCCACCAATTATAAACCTACAATTCTGCAGATAGGCTGCTATTTTTCCCCTCAAATCAATTCGTACATGGCTTGGTAGGGTTTCATGGCATATCAACCATTGTAGTTTATTTAACGCTGAATCATCTTTATATATATATATATATATTTGGTCATTAGAAATAACTCCTCTCCCTCGATTGGGGTGTTGCAAAAAACCAACGTTATATATAAATTTAAATGTCCCCTAGGAGATTGTATCTCTGATAATAATAATATATATGTTGGTTTAACCTCAACTACCCTGTCGAGGAGACTTACAATGCACCTTTCTGACACAAGTTCAATAGCTCAGCATTTAAAAAAACATTCATGCCCAACAACACAACTACGAAAAATTCTCACCGACAACACAACAATACTCGAACATCAAAATAATAAACAAAAACTTCAGATTCTCGAAGCACTATATATTAGAAACCTGCAACCAGCACTTAATAGAATTAATTTTCAAACCAGTGCTAACGTACTTAAATGTCTTTAGCTACTGGCACTATTTACAGAATTACATTTAAAAGCAAGCGCCATAATCTCCAACAGCAAAGACGTCCTTACACAGTATTAATTTGCTAAAACAAAAGTTACATCACTTTTGTAACAGATTCTCCCCTGATGATGGCCCAAAGTCGGGCAGAAAGTACTAGGGATACATACAACTATGGACAATACCTAAATCAATTCCCCCCGAATACGATATAAGTAATACGGGAATTCGAACGGATCCAAAAGAGAATATGTAGGCATAAAATGTCTATTATGTTTAATGAAATTTGCATTAACGAAGAAATGCTGCCTAAATATACATATATATATATGGCATGTTAACACACTTTTTAGGTAACATTTTTAAATGAGCCAGGGATCATATTTTGCACACAATTAAATGGTTTCAAGTATTGCTATGTACTGCAGCTATTTTGTGGATCAGCACGACATAAGGATGATGGTTGCTATTTAATGGTAACAATTTCATATATATATATATATATATAAGTTTAAGTCGTCCGACCGAAGGCTCACTTTTCAATAGCTACTACACTGAGGTGTAGAGGAAAGTGCTTCTCTTTTCCCTGGATTGCTCCACTTACTCTTGATTCCTACCTTATAATGCTGAGTTTTAAGCAAGGAGGCATCAAGAACCATTTTTTCGGGTCTTTGGTATGATTCGAACTGTGTTTGAACCCCAGTCTATCAAACACCTGGGGAGCATTAGCAATTATGGCAATGGACCAATATATGTATCTTTCCCTTGTCATGGCATATTTTCTTTGACAAAAGCTAATCGACTTTTACGTTGGTATTGTATTTTGACCAGGTAAAACTTCTGTTTTTGCAAGTCAGCCAACGTAATGAAGGATGCCCTTGAAAAACATCACTCAAAACCCAACGTTCAAGTTGGCTCGAACACTGACCCCTGCTGCTGAGAAATACTGGTTTAGTCAAGCCATAAAAACCGGACTACTCATTACCCGTGGTTTCGTAAACTATTCATTTTATTACACTGTAGAATGAACTGTTGTAGAATTTATCTTTCGAGAAGAAAGATGTTTGAAAAACAAATCTTTACTGGCTCAAGGCCAGTTATTTAATCACAAAAAATAGATGGATATTTTTAACGTGTAATTTTCATGAAAAATGATTGAAAATCCTTACATGATTTTGAGCCTAACGGTAGTTTTCTTTTTTTTTCTGACAGGAATTTGTTTATAGCAAACTGTGTACATTGGTTCTTGGTGCTAAACATGAATTTATAAACATGTAAATGCATTCATATATCAAATATCTATGTTTATAGATGCTTCAGTTCGTTTCTATTTATCTCTCCATCTAATTTCTGCTGTTGTCATATTCTGACATATGTTTAAACGCACGACTATGTATGCATCTCTCTACATAAATAAATATATATGTTATTAAGTTCGGGTATCTCTCTTTCTTTCTCTCTCTCTCTATATATATATATATCTTTTTATTATATGTCTATCTACCTCTGTCATTGTTGTTCTATCTAATTCTTGTTATTATCTATCTCTCATAAATAAGAACACAACAAATATTTAAAAAAATGTTCATTTCTTTTAAATCAATGATACTAGTATTGTTATTTCTTGTGGAATATCATTCACTTTAAACCGATATCATTAGGCATTATTAATGATCCGACTCTGCAGCCTTAAAAATCTATAACTAAAAAAAATGTAACATCAGCAACAAACATTTAAACATACACACACACACACACACACACACGTGCGTGAGTAATTAAAAGAGTATACTCCATTTTGGATTGCTACGTATTCATATTTTCGTTACATTTTTAGTATTTTGAGTATAACAGTGTATGAAGATAATTTATGACGTTTTCAATCCTCATCGATTCCTTTCTAAAGGGATTACCAGAGTATGGTTTCATTTAGCGTTGCACCAAGTCAGTTTTGACTGGAATGAGAGTGGGGTGCACGAATCGAAATTCACGCGTGACCATCCAAAATGCTCGATCCTTTAGGAATTCCGCTTGTGGGGTGCCTCAGGAAGCAAGTCATAGACTCAGCCCCACTAAGCAGGTGTTCTTCAGTGGTAAGGTCTCCTACCCCCGCCTGGGACCAAGCGATTTATGTGAGTAGTGTGGGCGAGCTGGCCTATACCAGATAAGTAGACAAAAATACATATGAACAAATTTTTCCAGAAATAACTAAAAATACAAACATTTGCTATAAAAAAATTCAAAAAAGTTTTCAATAAGTTCAATAAATATAATCATAAAGGAAGATAATTTCTGGTCTTTATTTTTTGATTACCAGTCGATAATTACTAATATTCATGGACTTTGTAAAAAAAATCACAAAGCTTTAATTCCTTTAGAGCCTATTATTCCTGGAATTGGAACTTCCCCTCCTTCATAACATTGCAAAATCTTTGGCTGAAATTGGACCATACTCTTTGGTACGATGAGCAATTCGCACATCAACAACTTCGGTGATTTACTCAACAAAATCAATAATTCAAACATGGGAAATAAATCTCTTGCCAGTTTTGAAATAAAATCATAATGCACCAATATTCCTGTCAACAAATGTATTAGACGTTTAGAAATTAACCCTATAAAAACATTACATTTCCTTTATCTGTTAACAAATAATTAAAATTTGCACATTATGCACGAAACATTGCATTTTTTCAATATAATTGTCTTTTTATGAACAAAAATTTATCTACGTATGGTTTCAACTCATAGTGGGGCCCTTGTATTACTTTTTCTTCAATTTCTCGAATCTGGCCCCTTTCAGCTAATAACACCTGAAGATTCTTACTATTAACGTTATATAGATTACGTATCATTCATATATCCATGGAATAATGAACTAACAAAAAATGCAGATGAACAATACAAAACATAACCCTACGATATATTTTACTTACGAAATAGAAACTAACAACGGCTGACCTTTCTTGGGTATTTTAGGATTAAATAATAGGAAAAGAAAACCTAGGATTTAAATTTCATAAAAAAACCCTTTAATAAAAATGGTCATATTAATTTTTACTAGCATCATAACACTTTCTGATGGTTTGGTTTGTTATATCAACCATTGTTGGTTATTTAATGCCAATTCCAGGTTATTCATATATATTAGTTATGTATGCTTTGCAAACTTAAGTCAACAAAGTTAAATAGTTCCAAGTACTGCCAGGTATCACAAACAATTCACTTAAACATCAGTCATTTGGTTACACACGGTTAAGTGTAAAAAGAGTTCTATTTCAAATAATTCAATTCAGCAAAAGGAATTTGTTTGTTCTCGGTATAAATGTCTAACAGTTTTCTTTGATAGGACCCTTTCAGATGCTAACACTAAGGGCCAGAGTGGATCTGGGAGCGAATTAAAGGGTACTCTCTATTTCCTAAAGCCCAAAACATTGCTTTTTTGATTGGAACCTAAACATCAGATTGTTTAGTGTCATATTCAGGACAATCGTTAGGGGTGGGGGTCTTACCCCTCATCAGAGATGCAGTCGGTATATTCTAAAGCTCTAGCTGACTGGACTGAACGCTTTCTTTGTATGTATATTTGTCATTAATTCTGCAGTCATATAAAAATGATTTTGCACCACAGATTAATTTTTACAATATCTTTTTCTAAAGGGCAACTCGGTGGTGTAATGGTTAGTAAGCTAGACTTGTAAATCTTCACGAGTGATTTCGTTCTCCTTGGGTGCCCCATTCATACGACCTAGTGCCACATCTAAGACAAAATATTAGTAAATTACTACAAGAAAATGAGGACGCAAATGAAAAAATAATAGGAAAGAGCTGTCATTTCCTATACATGATCCCGGTCGAGAGAACAAAAACACATTGCCCTGAAGAATCACCAGTTATGAGGTTAAGATTATGTTGTCTTTTATGGCACATAAATCTTCGTGGTTTATTTAATGCCAAATCCTATATATATATATATATATATATATATATATATATATATGTATATATATAATTTCTGAATAAATAGGAAAAACATTGCTTCTAATGTTCAAATCTTACGAGTTGTTTGGCATTTCGTTGGTATGAAATGAAAATAAAGTTTCTCATTTTTCCTCGTCGTTCCATCTCTCACCACCTCAAAACAGATTCATGCGAATCCTCCAAATACAGAAAAAATCTAACAGAAAACATATTTCATAAAGAAAAAAAAAAGAACATAAACAAAAACTCCAAATTCCGAAAGGTTTCTACTTAAAGATTAACAAATCTAGCTTTAACGAAACCAACTTCGAATGTACCAGCAGCATTCTAAAATGCCTTTAACAGTTTTCCTCCCAATTATTTTCTTTCGTAAATTTCCTTTCCTCCACCTTTTCTCCTATTCTTTATAGGAATGCATACGATTCATTACAGTGTTAGAAGTTTCACTGTTCCCTTCTCTGAAGATGGCTCTTGGTGGGGCTGAAAATTCTTGGCAAATTTTTTAATTCATTTCATTCAGATATCCAAAGACTATGATTCACGAGAATAATTGTACAGATCAATTATAAAATAGCCAGAAACAAAATCTCCGTCCTTTTTAATCATATGTTTCCCATATAATAGTAAGCGAATAGTTTTGTAGGCAACGATATTTTAAAATGAGCCAGGGCTCATTTGTTCACGTAATTACACACACGTTTCAAGTATTGTTATCCAACACTAATAATTCTATGGTTTTATCTATTGCTATCAAACACAAACAAAGCGCATTCGGCTGGGGCTGTTCAATGCACCGATTGCGTATTTACTGAGGGGTAAGATCACCAACGAGTGTCCTGGTAATGACTCTAAACAATCTGATGATGGGGCTCCAGTAATGCTGCAGGTTTGGAGAATATGGAGTACTCCTTCATCGCCATTGCCTCCAGGTCCACTTTGACCCAGTGTGGTAGCACCTGATGGGGTCCTCTCTAGGTGTCAAATAGAACAAACTGTGTGCAAACAAATGACTGATGTTAAATTGTGACTGTTATATTGCAATACTTGAAACCATTTAACTGTGTGCAAAAAGGAGTTAAGGCTCGTTTAAAAATGTTATCTTTAAAATGTGTTCACAAATCACATATATATTTAATATATATCTATAAACAGAATTTGGCATTAAATAACCTAATACGGTTGATATGCCATAAACCCATCCAACCAACAAATCAATCAGAAATGATTCTATTTAACATAATTCATTCGTTTTTACTCAGGTAAATGGCTTCAAGTATATATATCTAATATACATAATTCAATTTGAGAATTATCATTTGTTTGCATAAAGCTAAATTGTTTCAAGTATAGTAAATGCTTTAATAGTTTTATTTGATCGATAAATGGGAGCCTAACAGGTATAATACTTCTGGGTCAGAGTGAACCAGTGCGTAATGGCAATGAAGGTTTTTTTTTAAAATCCCCAAATCTACAAAACTGGATTTACATTATCAGATGCAGTCCAGTGTCATATCCAAGAAACTCGTTTGGAGGATGTCTTCGAGCAGAGGTGCTGTTGGCGTATTCTACAACCGCCGCCAGCAGAGCCGGAAGAACAACTAAAGACCTTTTTAAAAAAAAAACTGCAAAATCATTTCAAAAGCCAGTTGTATTTTATCAAATCCAATATGAGGCAGGTTGCGTTTCACTTTGTGGTAATGCCCTTTGAGGGAAGTATGAATCCATCTCCCCCCTCACTCAGCAATGGATTAATGAGAGGGCAAAGTTGTTTTTTTAGCCTTAGATAGACAACAGTTCAAGAAGATGGTGAACGTTGAATTCAAATCTGCTTACTCAGCTTAAAAATTGACCTTGTGTCGTATCCTACACGTGGCAAAGGGATTGGATAAATACAAATCCATGCACGGATACAGACAAGTACATCGATGTAAATGTGATTGCGTTTATTTTGTCATCAGTTCAAAGCGCACGTTTTTCTATGATGGTGAAAATGTTCAGCAGAGAATAGAATATTTGATTGAAAAAAAAAAGCCTCCACAATTCATATATATATATATATGTGTGTGTGTGTTTGTGTGTGCGTGCGCGCGCATGTATTTTATAATTTCTGCCCTTAAATTTATATGCAAACATCTGATTGCTGCTATAGATCTTAAGAAAAATGCAAACATATTTATTTATTTTTCTATTTCTTTCGCACAATCATTCCAAGGTGACTTACAAAGAGATGCTGTCTAAGAAAGAATAGCAAAACAGCAATCAAGCATATATATATGTGTGTGTGTGCGTGTACGTCTGTGTGTGTGTGTAGAGAGAAAGATTTAAGAAGATTAAAATTTGTATCTTGCGAGCCGCTTAGCTCGGAAAAGAAGGAGATTGATACAAAGAACTTGATATAAACAGAAATAATTTTGAGACGGATTGATATGTGTGGCAGATCGATCGATAGGCAGTAATATCTAAAGAGAAACGTTTGGATAGCTAAAAACAAACCATGGCAGAAATATATATATGTATACATGTATATAATTTTTATCTAGAATGTGTGTATATATATATATATATACACACACAATGGATGTCTCTCTCTCTCTCTATAAATATATATATATATATATATATATATATACACACACACACACACTGAATGCATATTTGAATCTGTATTATATATATATATATATATATATACCGTAGTGTAATGGGTATCGCTATAGAAATGGGCACAGCAATGCAAGTTCAAATCCTTGACGAGATTGTTTGCATTTCCCTTAGTGTTAATATCCTTGCGAAATGTACGAATCCGATTATTCTCCCTCGAGCTATCATGAAACAGTAGGTCAGACTGTTTTCTTTAGGCTTGGTTAGGCGACCGGTCTGGGAGAAAAAACTCGATTCAAATCTGTTACACTTCGTTTAAAAACTGACCTAGAGTCACACCTACTCGTACGGAGGGGTAGGTAAATTCTTTTATATTCATATATATATATATATATATATATATATATATATATATATATATAGTCGCGCTATTACGTTCACTTTCGGGCAAATACCCTTGGGAAAGGTATGAACCCCCTTATCCTCCCAGCTATGGGTTAAATAGTACCACTACTGTTCTTCTAGGAGAATGGCTTTCGCATTAAATAAGCGAAAAAGAGTTGATATGCCATTAAACAAAGAAACCAAACTTATATATATATATATATATATATATATATATATATATATATATTGAACGAGGAAAATTTCAGCTGAGATTGTTTCGGTGCTTTTCTCTGGAGATACTCTCCAGAGAAAAGCATGCAGAATCAAACCCTCGGCCTTGATATTGAAGGCTGCTTTTCTTGGCAGGCAGCTCTCCTCTCTTGGAAAATTGACATTACAGATTGTTCCTACATACGTTTCTTTTATCTTTATCGCACCGTAACAAACACTGATTAGATTTATAGATTAGAAGGCGTTCTATATTTGTCTGAAGATCTACAGAAGAACTGAAAAATTGCAATGTTCCCAAATTAAAAAAAAATAAACAAACTGGGGCACGGTGATGAAACCTGTAGGAAAGGCAAAAAAAAAAAAAAAAGAAAAATAAATAAAATAAAAACCTTTCCAACTATTCTCTTCCAACTTCAAGTCGTAGAATAACCCAAGACGATTTTTCATCCCGTAAAGTCCATCAATGCATCATATTATCCCATCTGTTAGGGAACAGTAGTGGTGTTATTTAATCCACTGCCGGGTGATTATAGGGTTCATATATTTCCCGATGGTATTAGTCTGAAAGTGGACCTCATCATGTGACTAGGGTTCGAACTCGCTTACCTATCTTATCACTGTCCAGTACGTTAGCCTCAACGTCACGGGAACTCAAGGGTTTATGAGGAGATGTGTGTATACGTCGAATTTTTCAAAGAATGTATACACACAAATAAGACGCATATATATATATATATATATATATATATATATATATATATATATATATATGTGTATACATGTAACACTAATACCCTTCGGGAAGTAATCGATCCAATTATTCTTCCTTCAGCTGTGAGTGATTGTGTAGACATACTTGGCTCATTAACTTTGGTATGGGAACCGGTCTAGGAGAAGAAAAACCCTGTATTCCAATCTGTTTAACTCCGCTTAATATTGACCTTGCTCGTTCAGAGGGTCAGGTAAATATATAGGTACTTATATATCAGCAGTTCGTTCATTTACATGTGCTGTTTTACAAACATATACGTGGGTTAATCAATATATATACGACTTAATTATGAAAAAACATCTATTTTACATCATAAATATTCATTTCTTAGCATGACAGAATTATTCATAAAAAGACCTCCGTTTCCTACGACCATAAATGCAATGACACACACACACACACACACACACATATATATATATATTTATTACACGAATCTCGTTCAAAATCTTAGTTTCACCAAAAAAAGAAGAGCCATAGTTGAATATTTTCGTTCTGGTAATACACAACCTCTTTTTATAAAACTAAAAAAAAAAAAAAAAAAAAAAAAAAATTAAAACTGCCTTAATTTCAGTGAGGTCCATTCCAAGGTGAGATCTGTGCGACAAATCTAAAATCTAGATGAGGCTTAAAACTTTTTGGATACGGACACACACACAAAGGTGAGAGATGAGCAACGAATCTAAAATCTAGTTTTGTTTAAGAACTTTCTGAACCACTATCATATATTAAACACAGGCCCATACCTATTGAGTAGCCTGTTCGCGAATGGCTCAGGAGACTGGGGTTTAATCTCTGGTCGAGTCATACCAAAGGCTCAAAAAATGATACTTGATATCTGCTTGCTTAACACTCAGCATTGTAAGGTACGTATCAAGAGTAAAGTGGAGCAATCTAAGGAAAGGAGTAGAACCCTTTGATACGCTTGGGCATGGTAGCTATTGTAAAGGGACCCTACAGGTCAGCCTCGACTACGGTCGCTAACTTTACTTACTTATAGAGATATTTATATATAAACCCAATTAGTATAATATGAACAGAGTATATATGTATATACTCTCTGCATAAGCATTCTGCGACACAAGGTCAATTCTAAGCGGAGTTTACTGGCTTGATTTCAGAGTTTTCCTTCTCTTAGACCTGCTGCCATACAGTGGTTAAAGAGCCCTGTCTGCCCTGCTATTTACCCATAACTGGAGGGAGAATAGTTTGATTCATACCTTTCCCATGAGTATTAGCACCTTGTGAAATGCAAATAACCTCGTGCAGGATTTTGAATTTTGTTCGCCATATCAATTACCAACAATGATAACCGTTGCACCTCCAACGCCTTCACAAACAGATTATTCATGTTTGTATTTTGATATAGCTTTACGAAAAGCATTATATATATTATACGTCTTCACGGAAAGATGAATTCATTCATTAAAGACATGTTAACATAATAGTATGATATACTTAAGCACGTATTCGTATACCAAGTGCTGTTGAAAAGTCATCGGTCTGACTAATTAGTAATTAACGTGGATGCATGAAACGTGCATGCAATTTTCCATAATCATCCAATGTTTCAACACATTAAGTGCATTGTTTTACGTGTTCCTCCAACCAATTAAAAAAACAACAACTAAGAACAAAACAAATGTAATATATTCACGTCCAAAAATATACGACCAAGATGAAATAGACATATTCATACGGATACGGAAAACGTTCACGAATGTTCATAAACATAGGAATCCGAAAACACTTACGACCCTCTTTTTTGGCTCAGGTACGAAACTTTTTATTACCTTTTTGAGTTTTAGGTTTTTCAACATGAGGAGAGAGAGAGAGAGAGAGAGAGAGAGATACAATTTCTTTCTATGCTGAATTTTCCATCTGACCCCACCACGTGCGGCACCCCATCGCAAACTACTGGTCTGGCCTCGCCGAGCTCCGAAAATCGACTTGCTTCGTCCAAGCCCAAATCTCAACTAACTGTTTTTTTTTTTTTCAAATACCAAAATCCTCAGCCCATCGCTTCCGTGCATGACATCATACACTTCCCCGGTCATATTTCCTCTCTGGGGCTATTATTGTGACATCTCTGATTGTCACATCCGCCTCGCGCGCGCATGAATACCTGCACTCAGTGTGTGCACCTAACTAACCCATGCTATAGCCGAAATGTTCTCAGCCTAACTAAACCGAAAGGTAAGATACACAAAAGGAAAAATGATAATATAAAAAAAAAATCCTTCCGCAATTATATAACACAAAATCAAACGGTCATTACCGTGAAGTAATGGCTAACCTGCTGAATAGCGACATCGTAGTATGCGAATTCGAACTCCAGCCACGCCATTACGATCACTTTCGGAGTAATACGCATGGTAACGGTATGCTGTATAGCCTGATTCAACTATACGTATACATATATACACGCGGAAACAAAATCAACAATAATGACGAACGAACACACTTTAGAAAAATATACATCTCACACTTTATTTGAAAGGGTTACGAAAGGGTTATGTGTGAGAGGTGAGTTGGGGACTGACCAAAGACTGCAACATATTGACTCCCAGTTCTTCTGTCTTTTGCAGCACTTCTTTCTCGTTCTGCTGGGCTGCTCAACCGGGGGCCCGAGGACCCAGCCCTCTGCTGAGAGCTGGTTCGAACTGCCTCGAACTGCAACAACTGACTCCAAACTAAAGTGAACTTGGTGTCGCACCGGGTTATGTCATTGTTTGACGTCCACCTGCTTCTTATGGGCGTCACATCTTCACCCAATGTAACCCGTCCACAGTCTAGGTTATGTTCGGATATCTTCGACCGGATGCACCTGTTCCTTGATCGACTGGTTGGTCGGAGGTCAATATTTTACACCCATTATCCTCCAGATATTGCTAAATAGTACCACAACTTACTTCTACAAGGGATGTTTAAGCATTTAATTTGGTTCAGTTTTATGGTTCATCAACCATTGTTGGTTATTTAATGCCAAATCCTATATATATATATATATGATTTGGTTTGTTTGGGTTTCATGGCATATCGACCATTGTAGGTTATTTAAAGCCAATTCCTCTTTATACAAACATTAAATTTATATGGTTTGGTTTTGTTTTGTTTTATGGTTTATCGACCATTGTAGCTTATGTAATGCCAAATCCTCTTTATACATATAAATAGTTCTAGTTCAAACAATCAAGTTTAGCATAAGTACAGTTTTGTTTTCACACAGTTAAATGCAAAAACAGTTCTATTCTGTTTAGCAAAAACACACAGTTTAGTTCTATTTGACCCATAGACAGGACCTATAATATGCTACCACACTGGGCCAGAGTGGACCTAGGAGCAATGGCAATGAAGGGCTACTACCCAAAGATCCAGCATCACTGCAGCCTCACTATCAGATTGTTTAGTGTCATATCAGGACACTCGTTGTGGGGGTCTTATTCCTCTGCAGCGATGCAGTTGGTGTATTCTACGGCCTTAGCCAACTGGGCCAGTGTAGGCATTTAATAAGCTACGAAAGTTGAAATGGCATTAAAACAAAAAAGTCAAAACTAAATCATTTCCTTCTTGGGATTTTTCCGAGAATCTTTTAGAAGTATTTCTTATAATTAAAAGCTTCGTACAACACACGTCTAAGGAAATGGAAAAATATTCACAAACCATAAGCTATGGCGTCCTCAGCTGCATCTCTCCGAACAGGTAAAACCCTGTCCAAACAGGTATTCTGAATATGTTAATAAAGTCCAGGAGCTTAGGGGAATGTGGAGTAACACTTCAATGCCATTACTCCCAGGTCCACTCTGATCCAGAGTGGTAGAACATGATTTAGTTCAATCTATGTGTTAAATAGAACTATTGGACATTTTAGCAAACGAATAATTTACTTTAAATCAAATTGTTAGAAATAGAACTGTTAGACCCTTTAATTATGTTAACACAAATGACTCATATCTAATTGAATTGTTAGTGATAAGTAGCAATACTTGTAACAATTTAACTCTGAGTTAGCAAATGAATCTTGTTGAATAGAATTATTAGTGTTGATTAGCAATACTTGACACTCTTTTACTGTGGTGTGACGTGGTATGTTACCGAGAGAGGGAAAGGGAGGTTAATTCCCCTACCCTTCTGTGTTTGAATCAGCAGGCACCTAGCTTGACCGTTAAAGGAGGATAGACAACTGCTCGCACTCTATGATCTGCAGCCTGTTGAACAAAGTAACGAATCCAGGTCAGAATTAAGGTCAACGCTACCGGCACTCAATGACCTCTAATCTGTTGGACAAAGAAAAGAATCCAGGTCAGTCTAGTAGCATGACCGGAGGAAATAGTACGAGAAGGAAAAAGTCAAATGATTAGCTACAGACCCTTTAGCGCCAAAATGATACCTTTTCGTCAGAGGAAATTTGGAAAATAATCTTTAGTTTGAGGACAGAAGTCGGCGTGGAAAGAATTACTGACTTATAGCCAAACTCTGGGAGGTCTTCTTGTCCGCAAAAAGAATCTTTAGTTCTGGACAGACATTGGCAAGAGATAGACAACAATTTAGCCAAGCTCCGGGAAAGTTGATTGGCAATACTTGACACACTTTTTCTGTGGGCTAAAATTGAATTGTTAGTGTTTCATAATGACGTTTGAAACAAATGAACTGTGTGCAATTAAAACTATTGTTGCTAGACTGAAATATTTTAAGTGCCAACAAATGATTAAGCCTAAAAAGAACCATTCGTGCTGGAATCTTAGAGCTATTTAATCGTGTTCTGATTCATGTAAAATAAGATTATCAACAAATTATTGACTTACATATCATATGTATCACCATTTAACAGTGAGGAAACAATTAACTCTGAAATGATACGTAATAGGATTTGGCATTAAATAACCGACAAGGGTTTATATACCATAAAACCGAACTAACTAATCAAAATTTAATCAAACGTGAATTTCCAACATCATTAGAGATGACAACAACTTAACAGGAGATACCCAATTTTGTATAGAAGCTTTTATTATTGAGACTTTTGGGAGTTGTTATAATATTGTCAGTCAAATTACCAAAAACCTATAGCTGTTGAGAAGGCTTTCGTATGTAGAATAACAATAACACATACCTCCGTAAAGCGTCCAGCTGGCAGAGAAAAATTAAAGCAGGTCGTAGTTCAGTGCTGTCCTCCTTACAATGCTAAACTGAAGCTGGTTTATATAAAATACTTTCACTTACTTCCAAATAGTCAATGACGATTTATGCAATGGAATAGTCCACTTATGCACAATGAGATGCCCCAAGGCACCATAATTAGTAATCGTTCCTCAATCGGGAAAGGAGTTTTCCTGTCTTCACGACTGATTGCTCTTAGCTAACGCGATTAATTACTCTCGGCTGTCGCAACTTATTGCCCTACGCAACCTGACCAATTCTACATGGAGTTTAGCATTGTAAGGAGGATGGCACGGAGCTACCACCTGCTTTTTTTTGTCTGCCAGCTGGGCGCTTTGCAAACGTATGTGTTATTTTTATTCTACAGAATTAAGCAAAGGTGATTCTATTATTGTCGTACAATTGCATTTAAAAAATGTTTCGACAAGTTGCAGCTGAGTGAAGCTAGTGATTTGCAAAGCCCAGAGAAATCAAGAAGCAACATAGGTCAAGAGTTAAATATTTTTGATACAATGTTTCGAAATATTTTTCGGCAAAAAATTAAAAGTGATTCCCAACAAAACAACATTCATAAATGAATCCCTCACCTTCCCACCAAAAATGTGATTTCTTCATATAAATTCTCGAGCAATGTAAAGGTGGATTTAGGGAACGTCTAATTTCAGGGTTAGATCGACAATAATAAGCAGCGATTTTCTTTATGCACCAGACAATAGGAAAACAACGTTGCACAGCTGAGGATTGGCAATGCATAATAACACATGAGTACACTCACGCATGCGTATGGAGGCGTATTTAACATTCAAAATATTTTCTGTCCTCTTAGCAATGGGTCACTAGCCGGACAGACTGTGCACTCTTGCCTTCTAAAGTAATCAGTCCAAAAAAGTCTCAATCTAAATTCAAATGA
Source organism: Sepioteuthis lessoniana (assembly GCA_963585895.1). Lineage (NCBI taxonomy): Eukaryota > Metazoa > Mollusca > Cephalopoda > Myopsida > Loliginidae > Sepioteuthis > Sepioteuthis lessoniana. Next base: position 67,625,279 of record OY757924.1, on the reverse strand, counting down.
GGTTGATGATCTTTAAAATTGTTCATGTACCATATCCTGGCCTGGCGAAGGGTTTCGATAAATTCATGCGCAATTATACGCATCTTATATTCCAAACTATATATATATATACACACACACACACACACACACACACACACACACACACACACAGACTCTGTGTGTGTGTGTGTGTCTTAGGTGTGATGATGAGGATCCAGTTTTGGGGCTTCGCAGTGTTTGGATTAACACTTCATTACTATTAAGCCAAGGTCCACACTGATCTGGATTTTAGCTGTCGATTTTTGTTTAAAAAAATTGGCCATTTTTTTTTCCTGAATCGTGTTAGTTACTTCAGATTCTTTTAAAAAGCTTATTAAAAGCTGTAAGAAAATAGGTTATCATTCTTCTTATTATTACCATTATTCTAAGAAGAACAAAGCGAAGATATCAAATATTTCAGTCTAAGTAGAACTATTGTCAATTGCAATCAACTCTGAATTTTCACAAGCTGGTAACTTTAGCTTCATTGGAACTAAACAATTCACCCAAAAGCTTAACATGAACCAAAAACTATTTTCAAGAAGAGTAATCAATTGAGCAAAGAAGAACGCATATTCACTTTTTTATATTTTACATTGCTTTTTATTTGAAAAATTTAATATACCAAATTTAAATAGGATTATAAATTAAGAAAGCTTCATCTAAAATTAATTAAATAGAATAATTGTATATATATTCCTTAAATTTCCAAAGGTGGAGCTTATATATACAGACTTAAAAAAAGATTATATATATTATATAAAAACTCATTCATCAATATATATAAACATATACATTTATCAAAAGATTATATATATATATATACACATTTATCAAAAGACAGGTAGGTATATATATATATATATATATAATACTAAAATATTAATGTGTTTATCAAAAGTCAATGACATACATATTTGCCAAAATTCATCCACATTATGTATAGTTAAATATATGTATACATATTCTTCAAAGCTATTAATATCTGTAGATGTGTGAGTTATATATATATATATATATGAAACAATCAATTGATTGGACACTAACGTAATTAACCTATGAAGCAATTATATATATTCATGTACACATGGAATCAATCGAAAAATTTTAATGATTAATATATATGCATATATCAAAATGTGTTATCTATTTTCTCTCTCTCTTTATATATATATAAATATACACTCACACACACACACATATATATATATATATATATATATATATATATATATAATAAGTAAAATATTATATATTCATAATTCTTTAAATAATCACATATATCTTCTTTATTGTCTCTCTCACTCTCTCTCTCTCTCTATATATATATATGTGTGTATGTGTGTGTGTGTGTAAATTCGAAGATTCGTCTATATATAAGTATAAGAATATTTATGTGTTTGTATGAGTTCGTATATACTATGGATTATATATATATATATATATATAAATGTTTGCAGAAAAAATGTGTTGTAAGATACTCACAAACACATATATGGATATATGTAAATGTACAACGAATATTTTTTGTTATTCTTCTGAAACGAATGTAGTTTATGGACCGTTTCTTTTTTGAAATTTGAATCTATTTTGTTCGATTTAATTATTAGAACAAAAAAGTTTTTGCACAAGTCAGTATCTGAAGAGCTGAAAAACGTTTTTATCAATATTTAAACAGCGATCAAAACATAAGCAATTTATTTTAATCATGTATAAAGCGAATTGGAAAGTTAAGTATTTTCCCCATCATCTCCCCACCCGCAAACCAATGAAAGAAATATGAAAAGAAATCTAGAAATGGTTCAGGGAATATCGTACAAAAAAAATTGTCCCGATAATCAGTTCTGGGATGAACGTCCATAGTGTACATATTTTTGTAATCCCAAAACAGAATCCACGTTTTTGTCATTGTAAAATCTATATATTTCAAATATTTTCATTATATTTGTATGTAAGTAACCATCAAAAATAGCAGATCATTGAACAATTAGCACAATATTAGAACAATACTCTAACCATGCCCGAACATGGAAAATAAGTGAATAGCCTTTTAATAGGATCCCGCAATGAATATTTACTGACTAAAAAATAAAATTAAATAAGATCAAGAAATGTAGAAATTCCCTGAAACCCCTGACAGCAAGTGGCGGCGACGCATGCTCGGAAAAGGAACCACCTCTGCAAAAATAAAATTTGAACTCACTT
>OY757924.1:67598053-67618053 GCA_963585895.1 Sepioteuthis lessoniana | reverse complement strand
TATACAGTGGATCCATGTGACTGGAAATAACTCAACTAATAATAATTTTGTGTACTTTTGTTTCAAATTCGAAAAAGGTATACTGTTATATAATAAAAACTATTAATCCTTTATCACAATGCCCTGGACAAGAGATGAAAAATATTCCGCAGCACTACATTTTGGATATAAAATTATTCAAAACTGTCACAAAATAGATACAACCCATTAATATGATAATGATTTATTTATGAGACAATAAACTCAAATAAAGATTGCAAGTCCTTGAAGCATATGTATGTAACAATTGAACAAGATTGATTTGATGTTTCTACCTCAAAGGATGAATTTTTTTTTACGGGAGGTGTTACAAATGGCCGTCATTGCGCTTGTCTTAGTCATAAATCATTAATAGAGTCGGCTATTTTGAGACAACCTGTACCAGAAAATTTTACACATTGTTCTAATACTGTAGAATATGGTGATAAATATTATCTAATAATATAAGTTTTGATTTTAAAATGCTCTACTATAAATCATAAGTTTCTGAAATGTTTGGTTTAAAAGGAAGTAAACTTTTAAAAATTGTTTGAAAACTTTTTTTTGATTAATTCTGTAAAATACGAGGGTCATTAAATAAACGAGGTAAATCTTACCTGGGGAAATTGGCAATCAAGGAAATCAATAGTGATGGATTTTTATTTTACCTAAGGAATTATCAATAGGCAACAATATTTACAGTTCCACCTTTTTCAAGGCAATTTATATTGATGTGTTTTTATTTTACCAAAGGAATTGGCAATACGAAGAACTTTTTACAACCGGAAGTCGTTTTTTTTTTATCGGTGAGACATTGTATTTCCACTTTATGGAATCTCATTTTTAAACGAGATCCTCGTGAGAAATCCATGTTCCACTCATTTGTAACATTTTTGACTGAAATATGCTTTTCCATATACATATTTTCAGTAAATTTCACAGCATTTGCATATCTGATCCTATTTACCAACCCCTCCGCTCGGGTAGGATATGACACAAGGTCAATTTTTAAGCGGAGTTTAACAGGTTTGAATTCAGAGTTTTCCTTCTCCTAGACTAGTTGCCTCACCAAGACTGAAGAACATAGTCTGTCCTACTATTTACCCATAGCTGGAGGGAGAATAATTGGATTCATACCTTTCCCAAGGGTATTAGTGCTATGTGAAATGCAATGAGTTTCGTCAAGGATTTGAACTCGTGTCGCCGAGTTCATTTCCTACGACGATAACAATTACACCACGGGCACCTGCATATCTGATACACCGTAAATCTGATGACAGAACTCTGTTGAAACCTAGAACACTGTTTCATATAGCGCCATTTTGATTAGACTTAAAACAAATATTTTTCCAGATTAAAATAATCATTGCAATAAATCAATTTCAAACAACGTAGAGTTTGTATTTATGGAAAAACTAAAAAAAAAAGAAGATATTTTGCATTTTCAAAAAAATATTTTTGTTGAATGACCTGCACAAGAACATTAATAGATACAGCCTTATATGTGATTGATTGATACTGTACTCTGACCTTTCTGGTTATTTGGACCTTTCTTCTATGTCTCACTCACAATCAGCTTGATTTACTAAATCAATCATTACTTACGTCACAAAGTATTTGATGATTTATAGATCCCGGAGACAACTACCTCCTCTGTGGGACATAGAATTAATCATTTGCGTCCTCTTTAGTGGGATAAGATCCCCTATTTTACCTCTTACCCAACATAAAATTGTTGTCTTGGTATAACTTTTGATATCACTCAGTTTGGTTTGGTTTGGTTTTTTGTTTAATGGCATATCAACTCATTTTAGGTTATTTAATGCCAAAGCCATTCTCCTAGAAGAACAGTACTATTTAACCCATAGCTGGGAGGATAAGGGGGTTCATACCTTTCCCAAGGGTATTTGCCCGAAAGTGAACGTAATAGCACGACTTGAGTACGAACTCGCGTACTACGATTCTGCAGTCCAATGCTTTAACAATTACACCACGAGGACACCCCCCGATATCACTCAGTGCTGAGGCTCCAGTCAAGGGACTCTCTAAAGTATGGGGTCAATGTTTAATTGATATTTCTTTCAGTTTGAACACAGAGGAGTAGAGTCTGTTAGGGTCCTACGGCTATCGAACGCATTGGCCAATGATTTTTATTATCAAAATTCATTGGCCAATGATTTTTAATACTGAAACGCTTTGGCCAATGATTTTTTACTTTACCAATGCATTGTAAATTAAGTAGCTCTACATCAAGCCCTTGCCCAGTCGGCTGGGGCTGTAGAATACACTGACTGCACCTCTGCATTGGGGTAAGACCATCCCCCTAAGGAGTGTCCTGATATGACACTAAACAATCTGATGGTGAGGTTCCAGCAGTGCTGGAGCTTTGGGGAATGCGGAGTACCCCTTCATTGCCATTGCTCCTAGGTCCACTCTTGCCCAGAGTGGTAGCACCTTATAGGGCCCTATCTATGGGTTAAATAGAACTAACAGCATACTTATGCTAAAATGAATTGAGTAAACTGAATAGCGTGAAATACAAACGTTTTCGACAATTAAACCGTACTTACACTTGAGATGCGTGCTTATGCTTTACTGAATTATTACAAATTGAACTGTTTTTCAACATTAAAACTGTATTTGCACTTAACTGAATTATTACATATAACTGCTTAAATACTTTGAAATGGAAATGTTTTTGACAATTAAACTGTGTATTTATGCTAAACCGAACTGTTTTCAATAGAACTGATTATTTACATAAAAATGGATTTGGCGTTAAATAACCTACAAAGGTTGATATGCCATAAAACCAAACAACCCAAACCAAACTACATCAAGCCCTTTGGTCATTCAGAAAGGACAGTATTCGAATGACAATAAAATAATTGGAAATGTTGAAGAATATCTTTTCTTCAAATTCGAAGTAGAAAATATCCTAATTTAATGAATTAAACACCTTAGGAAATCTTCATAATTCTATGGTCAAATTTCAGAATATAAACAAAGACAAAGTTGTCAAATTTGAAACAAATGTAAAATCCCACTTGTGTAAAAAATCATTATTCTCAGAAGTATTTTCTAGATTTCAGGTATGAAGCAATAATTTACAATGTGAAGTTCAAAATATCTACTAACCTGGAAACAAAAGTAATCTGTTACGAGTATGATGATGCGTGACACTTCGTGGAATTCTTTCCTTGGGTAGGCGTCTGCAATAATGCAGACGTATGTATGGATATATGCATGTGGGTGCAAGAGTATTTATAGGAGTGTGTGGGCATAAGTATTTTATATGTACGTACTTAGATTAAATAGATCTATTTTAAAAGTAAATTGTGTCCATTTCTTTGCTTGTTGAGAAGGCTTTAGTTGGTTTGGTTTTAAGATATATTAGCCACTGGAAATGATTTAAAGATAAATCCAGCTAATTCATAAGATATATATGATTTGTAAGCATAAGCAACAATTCAATTAAACATTGTTTACTCACAGCTAAATGATAAAACAGTTCTATTTCTTTTGTCATGAAATATCCTACACATCCTCTTTCCTATGTGGATGAGAAATATATGTAGCGAGCACCGCATTCACAGACGTCTTGCTTTGTAAGTTGATTTGGTTTTATGTCATATGAAACAATGTAAGTTGTTCAATGACAAATCCTGTTTAGATTAATATATTAAATGCACAAGGTTTTCGATCATTTTTCTAAGGAAATTTTTATACCTGAGCTCATTTTTTCCTTCACAGTTAAATGATTTCAAACATTTCTATCCAAAACGTATCATTCGATTTATTATCCTTATTTGATTGAACACAGTTAATTGGTTGGTTGATTGTTTGGGTTTTATGGCATATCAACCTTTGTAGGTTATTTAATGCCGAATCGATTTTAATACAAATAATCTGTTCTATTTCAAATAATTCAGTTTAGTATGAGTACACAGTTTAATTTTCTAAAATATTTCTATTTCAAGCAATTCAGTTTAGTCAAACGGTTCTAGTTCAAACAATTCAGTTTAGCTTAAGTACGCAGTTTAGTTCTATTCAACTGATAGATTGGGCCCTATCAAGTGCTACCATTCCTGGACCTGGGAGCAATGGCAATGAAGGGATGCTCCGCATTCCCCAAAGCCCGGTATCACTGGAACCTCACCATCAGATTGTTTAGTGTTATATCCAGGGTACTTATCGAGGGGAAGTTTTTAAACCCATTGCTGAGGTGCAGTCGGTGTATTGTACAGCCCCAGCTGACCGGCCAATACACAGAGTTAAAAGTCAAATCACTTTTATTCCAGATAATTCAGTTTAGCATAAGTACACAGTTTCGATGTCAAAACAGTTCTATTTTAAACAATTCAGTTTTGCATAAATACGCAGTTTAAATGCAAAAAACAGTAAACTCGAGAAACCTCAGTTTAGTTCGATTTGATCCATAGATAGGACCCTTATCGGTGCTACCACTCCGGGACAGAGTGGACCTGGAAGCCATGGCAGTAAAAGGGTACTCCGCATTCTCCAAAGCTCCAGTTTTAATGGAACCCCACCATCAGATTGTTTAGTGTCATAAACAGGAAACTCGCTGAGGGGGGTCTTACCACTCTGCAGAGATGCAGTCAGTGTATTGTACAGCTCCAGTCAACTGGCCAAATCTTGCATTGGAGATTAGTTATGTCTTATTAATCTGTCTATCCACTTATTGTACAGACTGTTGCTATAGACCTTTTATTTTATCGACTATCGTGTTGGCTGTTTATTCCACTCGAGTAACAGCCTTGTCTATTGGAACGCTTTCCAAGGATAAAACGGTGGCGAACGAGGATGAGAAGTATTCTCGTCGAAAATACAAGCAATAATTAACTAGGACAGATTCAGAAAAAAAAAAAAAAAACTTGCGCAAAAGTGTTCGACAATACTGTTTAAATCATAAGTGATAAAACTGGCATTCCGTAGGATCTTTTTTGAAAAGTTGAAAAGTACTTTTTTGCAAAAAAATAACGTTGGGAACACGAAGGATTCAACTTGCTTAAAGTAAGAGTTTTTCCTCACTCTTTGGCTCTAATAACTGAAGGAAAAAAAGTAAAAAAAATAAAAAAGTTGAACACTAAATTCGAACCCGAGTCTCTATATTTCAAAGAAATGAGTTTTTCCTGTAAAACACATTTTTTTATTCTATTGTTCTGTTTGAAGAGACTCATCCGGGCTTTATTAAAAAAAATTAAAATCTTGTTCTATCGTCAAAAACTGAGTTGTTCTATCATTTTGGTAAACGATATTGACTTTGCATAGAGTTGAATATTGGAGTACGCTTTATTTTGTGTTTGAATTTTCACCTAGATAAAACATTTTGATATTTTCTTTACAAAATGGAACAATTCACAGAGTTAACTAAGGCTTTATATGCTAGCAGCAACTCCAACAACAAGGAGAAAAAATTGAGAAGTCACAACTCAGGATGAATTGATGTAATTACGCAAACAACAAACTAAAGACACGAAATTGTCATGTGAAGCTGCGTTATCTTCAAGTACTATTGAGGAACCAGGTTCAAGATTCTTTTCAGCCGAGGGTCTGTCCAATTCTTTATAAGAATTTAAATATGACCCTGGCGATGGCGTCACTTTTCCAGCTTAATTTCGTAGATAGGAAACGATTTTTTTAATAAAAGATGTGACAAATGGTCTGGTGAAGAGAATAATCTTGTTACCAAAAATAGTTATAGAAAAAAAAACGAAATATTCGAATCTTATGCTACAAAAAAAAAAAAAAAAAAAATGGAAGAAATCTCTTTAAGAGGCGACAAAGATTTTATCGGGAATCTTTGATAAACGAGACAGTTTGTTTAATACAAGTTATAAATGGTTGAACATCGTTAAACAAGAAAGTGAAGATTTCGTCACATACGCTGGAAACGTAGATTCACTGTGTGAATTATCTAAATTAAGTGATTTGTCGGTCGACATATTCAAGTAACTGATTTTTGCGCAAGGGCTAAACAGCAGCTAAGGATATAGAGATCCGATCCAGAATATTGACCATAATCGAGCAAGATTCGGAAATAACTCTGTAGAAAGTAACTAAGGAGTGTCAAAGATTGATAAACGGGAAATAAGACAAGAGCATTGAGGAAAAGAATATTTCTCATTTTCAGGCTATTAGACCACAGATATTCACAAAAAGGCAAAACCATCTCCGTGGAATAGGTCGGGTGGGCCACATTATAAAATAGGTGAGGCAACTAGTTTTGGAGAAGGAAAATCTTAATTCAAACCTGCTAAACTTTGCTTAAAGATTGACCTTGGGTCATATCCTGCCCAAGCGGAGGGGTTGCTAATATGGCCACATAATAAAAAAAAGGTGTTTTCACTCGCTGCAGAAATAAACAGACCCCCACCAAAAAAAAAAAAAAAAAAAAAAAAAAAAGGGAAGATATTCAAGATTAAAGTACATGTCCATTCTGAAAATGTAATCAAAGATTTCAAGAAACTAAAGTACGTGAATACGAACATAAACTTCTAACCATGAAAATTATTTTGGAGACTGGTAGTGATATTTCTATTATAAACGAAAAAAACAGAAAAATGGGTAGAATTCCTTTGAAAAATTCTGAAAAAGTAGATTAAGGTGTATTGTGATGAAGATTAAACTTTGAAGGCAAATTTAGCTGCAATGTATTGTTTATTAAAAAGACATTTAAACCGAAAGTGTATGTGCTACCCGGTACGACAAATCTGTTCGGTACAGAATGGATTGTGATATTCAATTTGAGGGAACTACCCGCGAATTCGTTTTGCAATAAAGTGGAAGTGTCGGGAAATGGAAAAAAATTAATAAAAGTAGTAAAATTTATTTCTGATTTAAAGAAAAAAAACCACACGTATTCTCTGAAGTACTCAGAGAATGCACGAAAACCGAAGAAAGGTTTGAATCAAATGACAAGTATTCAAGTCAAAAAGAAATGTACTGTTCTCGGTTTTAGAACTAGTGAATCAAGAACAAAAGTGTTTAGAAGAAATGGCTGTGATATCTAAAGTTGAATATTCGGATTCGGCGTCATCCATCGTGAATGTAAAAAAAAAAAAAACAAGAAAATTCGAATATGTGCAGATATTTCGACCGGATTTAACAATTGCCTAAAAGACCACGCAAACCCTTTACCTTCACCGGAGGAAATTTTTCAAGACTAAATGGGGGTAAATGTTTTTCAAAAATAGATTTATCAGAAGCTTAACTCCAGATAAACGTGGACGAAGAATTCTCTAAATTACTAACAATAAACACCCTTAAAGGCCTTTTTAAGTTCAATAGACTTCCATTTGGGTTGAAAGTCGCTCCAAATTTATTCCAATATATAATGGATACTATGTTGGCAGGATTAGAGTTTGTCGTAGCATATCTCGACGACATCCTAATAAAGAGCGAGAATTACGAGAAACATAAAAAATATATAAAGGCAGTTTTCCAGAAAATAGACGAGTATGGTTTTATACTCGGCTCGGAGAAATATTTTTTTATGGAACAAATCATGTATTTGGGTCAAATAATAAACGAAAATGGCAGAAGACATGACCTTGAAAGAGCAAAAACCATAGAGAATATGCCAGCAGTCAACAACGTCACTAAGCTTCAGGTATTTCTAGGCTTGGACAACTACTACAGCATCTACATCCCCAAAATGTATGACCTTAAAGCTCCTTTGAACAACCTACTAAAAAAAAAGGGGACCGAAATGGAACTGGTCAAAAAGAGAGCGAAGAAGCTTTTCAGAAGTTAAAAAAATGTTGTTTTCAGATCTAAAACTAGAACACTTTGACGCTGAATAGGAAATAGTTGAGGCATCCTATACTAGTGATAACAGGATTAGAGCAGTGATCCTTCATAAATTTGAAGATAGGACCATAAAGCCTATAGCACATGCTTATAGAGCTTGGATTCCAGTGGAAAGAAACTATAGCCAGATTGAAAAAGAGAGTCTAGCCATAATCTTGGCCGTAAAAAGATTCCACAGGTATATTCACGGATGGAAATTTACTCTACAAACGTATCATCGATCGTTACAAACAATTTTCGAATCCAAGATTGGCATCCCTTCCTACACAACCAACTGGCTACAGAGTTGGGAAATAACTTTAATTAATCACAATTCCGAAATGGAATTTCTATCCTTAAAGAAACTTGAACACGCCGACAGTCTGTCGTGACAAATCCCAAAATTTGCAGAGTATTTAGAAAATACGGTAATAGCTACTCTAAGGGAAGAGAAAGAAGAAACAGTTTTACGATGTAATACTATCCATGAATTGCCAGTGACTTTGGAAGATATCAAGAGAAAAGAAAAATATGAATTCATAAATAAAATTAAAAAAAACCCAATTATGACAGAATAAAAAATATTTTTGTTTGTTTGGGTTTTACGGAATATCAACCTTTGTTGGTTATTTAATGCAAGATTCATTTTTAAACAGTTCTATTTCAAGCAATTCAGTTTAGCAAAGTACACAGTTTTATTGTAAAAAAACCCCACTTCTACTTCAAACAATTCCGTTTACTATGAGAATAGTTTTTGTTCTATTTGACCCATAGATAGGACCCTGTTAGATGCTACCACTCTGGGGCAGAGTAGACTTTGGATCGATGGAAATGAAAGAGTACTCCGCATTCCCCGAAGCTCCAGCATTAATTGAGCCTCACCATCAGATCATTTAGTGTCATATCTAGGACACTCGTTGGGAACGTCTTACTCTTCTGCAGAGATGCTATCGGTGTATTCTACAGCTCCAGCCGGTTGGGCACGAATAAAAGATATAAAATGGGATCTTAAACACCCCCTTTTTCGATATGCAATAAAGTACGCTTATACACAGATAGAGTCGTAATGCTTTTGCTTCTAAAAAAAATTCTGAATGAATTTCACTTCGGTAACCCAGATATTTCAAGGATAAAAGGTTTAATGTATAGCTATACGTATTGGTCTAGGATATCGAAAAAAAATGTTAATGCGTGTAGAGGTTACCAACTTGCGACAAAAGCACCACCGGTAAAATTTCTGCCATAGCCAAAAGCTGATGCCCCATGCACGAGACTCCCCACTGATTATGCTAGACCCCTAAACGGTCACTGCTACCTAACAGTTGTGGACACCAACTCGAAGTGACCGGAAATATTAAAATGTAAACACCTGATATCCACAACCACAATGTGATGTGTGAACTTATTCGTTTGGGCGTGCCGAAAAAATATTAACCCACAATCAGACAGTTTACCGGTAGGAAATTTAAACATTTTTGCACATCTTTGTCCATTGACCACATTTCGACCTCTCCTTACCATCCTAGATTCAACGGTCAAGCGGAAAGATTTGTGGACAGTTTCAAAAGAGCCTTAAGGAAGAATCATGGCTTGGACACAGATAAGCGGAACATTCAGAAATTCTTATTGGTGTACAGAATCATTCCTAACCCAATGACAGTTTCAGGCATGTCACCAGCCGAACTGGTGTTTGCACGGACAATTCACTCCGTATTTGACAGGCTGTTACCGAGTCCAATAAAGGAAAACGTAAAAAAAGAAAACTTTGCGAAATTATTTTTCAAACCAAGAGACAAAATTTTCTTCAAAAACTATAGAGATAGAAAGAATTTCTGCGAAGATGGAACAATCACGAGAAGATATGGCAGAGTAACCTATATGTTGAAAGGTAAAATATTTGAACATTAGAGACACTTAAACCAATTAAGGCCCAGACATGTTAAAGATGCCACTCAAGAAATTGATGAAGAAATGCCAATGGAAGTGTTTTACGATGTTTTCAACATACCAGTTCCTCTAACCCAACCAACGAAGGAAGTACCAGCTTGTTGAAACCCATTAATACCACAACTAACACCAGCACAAAAATTGGTAAGCCGTGAGAATATCAGAGAGATAAAAAATGAAACGGTTGCATCTCGACAACAAAAGAAAATATATTGAGCAGAATTTCATGGGAAATTAGCTCAAGAGGAGGTGTTAAATAAAATATCATGCACCTTCTCTTTCCCATGTGGACGAGAACTATATATAGCGAGCATCGTATTCACCGGCGTCTTGCTTCGGAGATTAGTATCCTTTTTTCTTTCATCGTCTGTCGTGTTGGTTGTTCCTTCAACTCGAGTTACAACATTGTCTATGGTAACCCTTTCCAAAAATACAACAAATTCAAACCATTCATTTTAGCATAGGTGAAAGGTTCCGAGCATTGCTATGCACCATTAACCACTGTTCAAACAATTCAATTTAGCCACTGTTTCATACAATTAACCAGTGTTAATACTTTGAACAATTTAACTTAAGTCAAAGTTAAATAGTTCAAAGTATTACTATGCATGACTAGCAATTCAATTAAACATCAGTCATTTGTTTACACACAGTTAAATCATTTAACAGTTCTATTTGTAACAATTAAATCTAACATGTCATTTGTTTGCACTCAGTTTAAATGTTAAACAGAACTATTTGACCCATTGATAGGACCCTTCAAAATGCTACCACTCTAGCCCAGAGTGGTTCTGGGAAGGATGGCAATGAAAGGGATTCTTCACATTCCCCAAAGCTCCTGCATTACTGGATGATAGGTTGATATGCCATAAAACCCAACCATTGTTGGTTATTTAACGCCAAAACCATTTTTATGCAAATAGTTCTATTTTAAGCAATTCAGTTTAGCATGAGTACACAGTTTATTTTTCAAAAACATTCCTATTTCAAGCTATTCAGTATAGTATAAGTATAGATTTTGTTTACACACAAATAAATATCAAAACAGTTCTATATTAAACAATTCACTTCAGTGTAAGAGTTTCAATGTCAAAAACAGTCCCATGTCAAACAATCAGTTTAGCATAAGTACGCAGTTTAAATGTAAGTAGGGTTTAATTGTAAAAAACATTTCTATTTCAAGCAATTCACTTTAGTCAAACATTCTAATTCAAACAATTCAGTTTAGCATAAGTATGCATTAAGGTTTATTTAACACATAGATAGGGCCCTGTCAGGTGCAGCCATTCCGGGCCACAGTGGACCTGGGAGCAATGGCAATGAAGAGGTGCGCCACATTCCCCAAAGCTCAAGCATTAGTGGAGCCTCACCTTCAGATTGTTTAGTGTCATATCCAGAGCTCTTATTCGGGGGGTCCTACCCCCCTCAGCAAAGGTACAGTCAGTGTATTCTACAGCCCCCGTTGATTGGGCAAAGCATTACTGGAGCCTCACCATTAGATTATTTGGTGTCATAATCCAGGACACTCGTTACTCCTCTGCAGAGAAGCATCGGTGTATTCTATAACCTCAGCCGACACGAAAAAGTTTTAAAATCTATAGTGTCAACAATGTTTTAATTTGTATTAAAAATGTGTTAGGTATTGATTTTCTTTCCTCATTACTGGTTGTTTTTTTTACCTCAGTTTGGACGAAAAAAATTTACGTGACAAAATTCGGAACAATTCTTTTCTGGGAATTAAACAATGATTCAATTATTTAGCAGGGTAAGTATAACAATTGATCTTAAGGGTGTTGGTTAGTGATGATTAGTACTTGGAGAGTAAATGATAGAGAAATCCAATAAGAATAAACAGGTGAATGGAAAGGATATATATATGTGTGTGTGTGTGTGTGTGTGCATGTTCCCACGCGCTACTTAAATAAAGTTAAATGTTAAACAAAACTATCAAATGTGCTCAATACTCCTTAGTTAGAGCAATATACTATTGTAAAATACAGCTTGGCTCACAATATGAGACAAGGTAAAAAAAAATTCTCACTGTGCCGTAAAAAAAGTGATGCACCGGAAGAGAGTGACCTATGAACTGCATGATAGTTATTTCCGCTCGATGACGATCACACCTGCCATTCCGAAGATAGCGGAAGTGACACATCCCAATGGTCAATAATCGAAAGAGATCGCGCAGGTGAGCTTGGCTGATAATATGGGACAAGGTGAAGGTCCCAATTCAGAGTGATGCACCGGAAGAGAGTGACCTGTGAACTGCATGACAGTTATTTCCGCTCGATGACGATCACACAAGCCATTCCAAAGATAGCGGAAGTGACACATCCCGATCGCCAGATATCGGAAGAAATTGCGGAGGCGTGTCCATATCTCCACGTGGGAGTTTGAAGGTAATATAAGGCCGACGAATTGAACAGAAGGCAGTGAAAAGATTCCGCTGTTCACGAAGCTGACCTCGTCGTCATTGTGTGCGTTGTCTCGGCCATCGTCTACTTACATCGAATAGTTCAAGCCTCATAGACGAACGATTCTAATTCATCTCCTGACTGCTCCTACTTCACACAAGCGTCTGTCGAGAAAATAAATATATATTGTTATATATAAATTCCGCGTTGTCGTTTGTTTGACCAGAGAGCGGAACGTAACACTATTAAGTGCTAAACACAAACTAAAATTTATTCTTCGACAACTCGATTTTCTAATATTCAATCATTTCTGTGGCAAGATGATATATGGTTATTCGATTAATTATATTACCTTTCAGAAGTTCAAATCTGTGAAATTTGAGTTGCAAGGAATATTTTTTAGGTCGCTTGCCAAATTTCGTCAATTAGCCAAGCAATCTGCCAGTAAAAAGAGAATATATATATGTGTGTGTGTGTGTATATGTATATATGTGTGCGTGCACGGTCGTATAGCACTCCCTTCGCATGAGTAGGATTTGACACAAAGCCAACTTTTAAGCGGAGTTTAATAGGTTTGGATTCAGAGTTTTCCTTCTCCTAGACTGGTTGCATAACCAATTCTTAAGATCCTAAGCTGTTCTACTCTTTACCCATAGCTGGAGGGAGAATAGTTGGGTTCATATCTTTTCCAAGGGTATTAGCACTATGTAAAATGCAAGCAGTCACGTTCAAGATTCGGACTCTGGTCGTAGTGTCCACATCCTACGACGATAACCATTATTATACCATTAATAATATGAATATATCTAAGTGTGTGCGTGTGAAAACGGCGACCCTTTAAACTTATTTTAAGGACGGGTAATAAGTCTGAATTAGCTAAATAGTTTTGGGAGCAATAATTTTGAGTCTCCAGTGTTACTCTTCAACAAAAAATAATACAACTTCATGTTTTCTTATTTTTGAACGGCTACATTATACTGACTCATTGTCGATAGAGTGTTCACCATTGGCCCGAGAGACTGGGGATTTAATCCCAGTTCAAGACATACCAAAGTCTAAAAAAAAAAAAAAAAAAAAAAAAAAAAGAAAAAAAAAGGTACTTGATGTCACCTTGCTTAACCCTCAACATTATAATGTACGGATCAAGGGTAAAGTGGTTCAATCAAGGGAAAGGACTAGCTGCCACCCTTACACCTCGGTTTTGCTGCAAATAAAAAGGGATCCATCGACAACGGTCACCAATCGTACTTTTGAATATTCACACGTTTCGCTCCAGAGTTTTAATGCTGCACAGGTCAGAAATAAATGATACCTAATGATATCCATTTCGTCATCATAATTTTCAACTCGAAATAAAATCCGGCTAGGTTTCCTGTCTGAGAAAATAAACGTTTCATAAAAAATATACGTATTATTTATGTGCAATAACACGCATATATGTGTATATATCATAGTCTTATCTGTCTTATTAAATAAAACGGGATTTCTTCCAAGAAGCAGTTGTGTCAGTAATAGTATATGGATTCAGAACATGGACGCTGTCAAAACGCAAAGCAAAAAAAGCTGGACGGGAACTGCACAAGAATGCTACGAGCTATATTGGACAAATCCTGGAAACACAGCTGTACGGCCACTTACTTCCCATCTCACAAACCATCCGAGCAAGACAAACAAGACATATGGGATATTGCTGGCAAAGCAAGGTCGAATTCAGAAAATTTATTCTTCTATGGACCCCTACACATGGACATGCTAGTGTCGGGCGACTAGTAAACTTTCCAACAACTGCTCTGCGCGGACACAGAATTCAGTGTGGAAGACTTGAAGGTAAGGATGGATGATATGGACGGATAGAGAGAGGGGGGGAATCAGTGCTAGCAACGCGACATATATATATATATATATATATATATATATATATGTTGTGATAGTTATCATCGTAGGAAATGGAAGCGACGACTCGAGTTCAAATCTTGTCCGTGGGAATGGTATAAATTCATCTATTTTCTCCCTAACTTGTATTAAATAGTAAAATATACTGAGTTTTTGTATTCTTCATAAATTCACCTTGTGCCACATCCTACCCATGCCAGATTTGTTGGTTATATATATATATATGTACAGGTAATTCAAAATATGATACACTATTACGTTGGTTTTGGGTTTCTTGTATATACATTTAAGAAATTAACAATTTTTCTATGCTTTTTTTTTTTTTTTTTTTTTTACAAAAAAGAATTTAATGTATATTTTCGTCAAGGACAGAATATCCTGTTGTTTGTCTTAATTGATAGCTTTTAAAAAAAGTTTCGTAAACATTATATGTTTAACTATCATCTTTAGCCAACAACACTTCTTTTGTCGGTAGTGATGTCCCCCGATGATACTACACGATATACCTGGTCTCTCTGATGTGCTCCCCATCGCTGGCTGTTGAGGTTTTTTTCGATCTCTTTTGAAGGCGGTGCTAATTTGAAATGCAATTTTTTTAAAAAGTTGTTAGCAGCTTTGAAAATCGTGAAGAACAAGATTCCTGGATAGATGCCAATGAAAAATCGGGAGAAAAAGTGGTGGTAAGAACGCACTATGTTTAAAATAGCTCTCTTATCACAAACACGCCTTTTCTCCAGTTTAAAAAAAAACAAGACAAAAAAAAAACAAAACAAAAAAACAAAAAACAAAACAACCACAAAAGTGAGTAGTTGTGGCTCTTGGAGCAAGGCATTACTATTTTTTCCTCAAATTCACTTAATTTACACGTATTTTTCAAAATGTATACATGTCTGGTTAGAATACACATGCATGAATAAGTGTGTAGCCCAGAGATCAGTAAGTAAGGTTGGCGACCGTAGTCGAGGGCGACCAGAAGGCTCCCTTTTCAATAGCTACTACACCAAGGTGTAGGGGAGGGCGCCACTCCTTTCCCTGGATTGCTCTACCTCTACTTTACCCTTGATACGTACCTTATATTGCTGAGTGTTAATCAAGGAGGTATCAAGTACCATTTTTAAAGTCTTTGGTATGACGCGACCTGGGATTGAACCCAGGCCTCCTGGACTATTGGCGAACACTATCCACTGGGCCATTGAAAAAATGTCTTTATTTTATACGAAAATTATTTGTTATATTTATAAGCCGGATAATGTTCAACTGAAAAACGTCCGTTCGTTTATACGTCCATTATCAATAACAATGTAAATATATTTCAACAGCTACACATCACCGACATAGACACCATACATACTTCTTGATTTAGAATATATGGTAACAATGCAGAGTTGATAAATACCATACTGTAACGATAAACACGATAGGTGACTGAGAATATATTGAAATGATAGACGTACTTACTTGACTTTAAATATGGTGTAACGATAAACACTATGCATACATGAATTAGAATATGTTGTAACGATATACACTATACCTAATTAATTTAGAACACATTGTGACGATAAACACCATGCATACTTTAATTAGAATACGTTGTAACGATATACACTATACCTAATTAATTTAGAACACATTATGACGATGAACACCATGCACTTTAATTGGAATATGTTGTAACGATATACACTATACCTAATTAATTTAGAACACATTGTGACGATAAACACCATGCATACTTTAATTAGAATATGTTGTAACGATATACACTATACCTACTTAATTTAGAACACATTGTAACGATGAACACCATGCATACTTTAATTAGAATATGTTGTAACGATAAACACGACACCTACATGATTTAGAACATATTGTAACGATAAGCAATGTGTACATTTGAATTATAATTATCCTGTAACGATAAAAGTTAAATATACGCTTTGGCTGAAAATATTCTGTAACGATAAACACTCTACATATGTTATATAAAATATACTCTCACGATAAACAGAAAGAAGATCTTGGAGTATAACCCTAAATACGACTAAAATATTGTACATAAGGATGATTATACATTAACATGTGTCTTTTTCCAGTTTTCTGTTTTGAATCGAAGGTTTATTTTTCTTGATTGTTCAATCAGCCTAACGACCTTTAATTTCAGGTTAATTGTAGATTGCGAAAGTATAAAACTAATCAAATGTTTAAAAAATCCATTCAACTTCAAAAATTGACTTGGAGCAAACCTTTCGTATCAATATTGAAAAAAAGTCATGTCCATTGTTTTTATTCCAAAATAATTCTTTCAAAATCAGTTTAAATGTAAAAGATGAACTAAAACACAGACAGCATTTCTTTGAAAAAAATTTAATGGGTTTTTTTTTGTTTGTTTTTGAGTTGATAAAGTTTTGTTGCTTGATATCCAGCAGTTAAATGTGACGGGGAAACAAAATTTAGAAAAAAGTAATTAAAAAATATGATTTTCAATGGCTAATTAGCAGCTAATTCGAATTTTCTAATGTTTTATGTTCATTTAGTGGCATACATACGTTGCTAGATATACATCTAAAACACACAGAATTTTTATATTTTATCATAGAAACAGCTTTCCACATTTTAAAGTATAAAAAGATACATTTTCTTTACACTTACCACAAAAATTGTGAACCAAATGAAATTTGTCAGATAGTAAATACTACACTCTGACAGATATCTAGACATCTTTAGTGAGATTTACTTGAGTGCAGGTCTTATAACTATAAACAACTGAGGTCTTATGATATTTCACCAGCATAATCGGGACTGTCGACAGGGCGTAGAATATGTGGTATCCCCCTGAAGAAAGAGTAAGCCCTCACCAAAAGAAGGGTGTCCTAGGATATCTTTAGGTTTTCGTGTCACTTTTTCGGTTCCTTTTTTTTTTTTAGCTTCCATATGTGTTTAAAAATAATCGTTTTGTTCATATTTTTTATGCTAAACATTTTTTGTATGTAGTTCCTATTTACAGGGAGCTTCTACAACTCCTACCTATATCTTAGGTGGATATAATGGTTATTGTCAGAGGAAATTGACACGGTGACACAAGTTCAAATCCTGAACGACGCTGATTGCATTTTACATTGCACCAATACTCTACGGAAAAGAATTGATCTAATGTTTCTCCCTCTAGCTATGCAGCTATAGGCAAATAGTGGGGCAAACTCAGTTGTTTAGGCTTGGTTAGGAACCAGTCTAGGAGAAATAAAACTCAATGAAAATCTGATAAACTCCGCTTAAAACCTGACTGCATCCTATCCTGCCCATGCACACACACACATATATATAACAAAAAAAAAACTTATTGAAATGTAGGAATGATATCGAATTCCTATTATACGTCTGAAAACTAACGACTGCATATCCTCTTTGAACAATATTGAGCACTCTTAGCCCATGAATATATATATATATATATATAGTCATTTACCATCGGACATTGATTAATCCTCTAGTTTTTTCTCCCGTATTTTCGATGCCCAGGAAAAAAGAAAGACTTTTGTTCGAATTTCTAACATCTAATCACTTAATTTTTTCATGTAAATATCACGGGGACTGACGTCTTATCACCTGATTATAACTCTCCCTATATAAATATTTTTATAGACACGTTTTTCGTACTCATTTCGAAAGTTTATGTTAAACACGTAAAAGTTCTGTTAAGGAGTTATAGTGTCCATAATTCCACTACTTAAACGTCTTGTACCAGCTCTGCTATAACAGCATCAAGACGAAGTTTTATGCAAAGTCCAGTCGGCTGGGGCTGTTTACATAAGGAAAAAACAAATAAGACATGGTGACAAAAAGGAAAATACTGCAATTTACGTCAGTGCTTTGACCTCCCTCTAGACGGCTCTCGAATCAGGCAGATATAAAACGGTAACTTTCCCTGTTGGTAAATTAATTTGTAAATCATAGGTCAGCCCAAAACCAGGAAAAGGCTCTCACGCGCTAGGAAATTTTGCTATTTGCTTGTTCTCTGCCGGTTAACAACTGACTTTAGTTTTTCAGATATATTCATGTTGGATCATTTCTCGCACCCATCGAGATAAATAACGTTATTTTCCCAATGCTGTCGGTCATCCAGTTCGCTACAAGGTTTATTTATGGTCAGAAGAGCTCACTTCCGACATATTGACAATTAATGCGGTCAATTATTTGGCTTGGATTGATGTTTCTTAATTCATCCCTTGTGCATTATCAAATGTCAAATCATGTATACAAAAAGTATATTCACAAACACACACACACATATATATATATATATATACACCCACACATATATAATTACACAGAGATTCACTCATTTACGCAAATGTAAAAACATGTATATATATATATATATATAAATATATATGTACATATATACACACACACACACACAGAAACCTATACATATATAAAAACACACATGCATACAAATATATATATATTATATACACGCATACGTATATATGTGTGTGTGTATATATATATATATAAATTTACGTTGAAAATGGTAAGCAATCCCTTACCCGACTAATGAGTCGTATTTTGCTTGTATATGTCGCTAATCATGTGGTAGTAGAGAGAGAGAAATAAAAAAAAAAGGGTGTTTGAAAATATGAACATTTCTTTAGGGTTTTCATCAGACCTGCCTAGTTGGCTGGTACTGTAGAATACACCGACTGCATCTCTGTGGAGGGGTTAGACACCCCTACAAACGTGAGTGCGGTATATGATACTAAACAATCTGATAAAGAGACTCCAGTAATGTTGGAGCTTCGGCGAATGTCGAGTACTTCTTCATTGCAATAATTTTCTCGTCTACTCTGACCCGGAGTGGTAGTGCCTTATCGGGTCTCATGTATGGGTCAAAAAGAACTGTATGACATTTAAACGGTGTGTAAACAAATATCTAATTGAGTTATTACTGATATATAGTAATACTTGCAATCATTTAATTGTTTGTAAACAAATGAGTAATGTTGAATAAAATTGTTAGTGTTTCAATCAAAACTGTCCTTTACAAGCTTGATTTTAGATTGGCAATAGCGATGTAAAAAAAAAAAAAAAAAAAAAGAAGGAAACCCTTCACGGAGTACAAACAAATGATTAATGATGAATGAAATAATAATTGTCAGAGAGCAACTATTGAGACCATGTAACAAAAAATTGTTATTCTTACATAGCAATACTTGAAACCATTTGACTGTGTGCAAAAATGATCTCAGACTCGTTTAAAAATGTAATCGACGAAACGATTTTACAAATCATATAAGAGGATTTGGCATGGATAAACTGCAAAGGCCAAAATAAATAGGTGTTCTGTCATAATACGTGGAGAATTCAATAAGATTTGAAACTTTTTTTTTTCTAAAGGCATTTAAAATTTTCGTAGACTCACGAAAATAAGGTATTTTATTACAACACGTCGTATGATATGACTGGCCTATTTTTATGATTTCAGCTTCAAATGAACAGCTACAGTGATTGGAATACACCCTACTAAAGCCTGATTATCACACACACACAAATATATATATATATATATATAGACGCACACACACATCTCTCTCTCTCATATATATATATATATATATATATACAAACACACACTTATAAAAACAGCCAGACAAAAATTATGTGTATATATATATATATATATATATATATATACACACAAACACATATATATATATATATATATATATAGAAACACCTACAAACAAATATATATATGTATATATATATAACACACACACACACACACACACATATGTATACATAATCGCGCACACACATATATATATATATATATATATATATATATATATATATATATATTTATAAAAACATACACTTTTCTACAAACACACACGCACATATATAAACACAAAC
>OY757924.1:67534779-67597853 GCA_963585895.1 Sepioteuthis lessoniana | reverse complement strand
GAGGATATCACACTCCTCGTTGAATGTCAAGAGGCCCTACGAAAGCTTCCTCGGTTCTATGATCTTTCACGACTTGGAAAGGCGTTTTATCGGGTAATAATGGAGGGTTCCGTTTCAACCCTTCTTAATGAATGGTAGAGGTAATTTGCTCTCAGTGGAGTTGGGTGGAACGCAAACAGCCATGTTTGGAATTCAAACTCAGTTCATCGAATATATTTTGTTGAGCTCGATATATTTGTTTATTATTTAATAGCATATAAACCTTCTCGGGTTATCTAATGCCAAACCCATCCTTTTTAAAGGACCGTAGTGGTACTATTTTACTCATAGATAGGGGATTAGGGGTTCATACCTTTTCCAAGGGTATTTGTCCGAATGTGAACGTAATACCACGACTCGAGTTCAAACTCGCGTACTACGATTCTGCAGTCCAGTGTGTTATTCATTACACCATGGAGACGCCCGCCTGTTTAGCGTGAGTAAGAGTGCATATAAAAGTCCATTACAAAAACCATACTAGGTATAAGTGACACACAGTCACGTCACGCTGAAATTACTAGTTCCTGCTTGATCATCGAAGTCAAGCAGTGATGAGTTAGTTCAATGTTTAGATGGTTGACCACTTAAGCTAGAGCAGGTACAGAGACCTGTGTGCCATATCTTAAAAAAAAAAAATGTTAATAACAATACGTAGATAAAGGTAAGACACAAAATATTGATTCCATAGATATAAACAGATAGATAAATAGATAGACTGAATGATACATTCATTCATAAATAAATACATACATACTTACCTACCAACCTGGTTTCCACTGGATGGTTGGTTTGGTGGGTTTTTATGGCATATCAACCTTTTCTATGTTATTTAACGCCAAATCCATTTTATGTAACTAATCAGTTTTGGTTGGTTGGTTGGTTGGTTTGTTGGGTTTTATGGCATATCAACCTTTGTTGGTTATTTAACGCCAAATCCATTTTATGTAAATAATCTGTTCTATTTAAAACAATTCAGTTTAGCATAAGTACACAGTTTAATTGTCAAAAACATTTCTATTTCAAACTATTCAAGCAGTTATATGTAACAATTCAGTTAAGTGTAAATATAGTTTTAATGTCGAAAACAGTTCTATTTGAAATAATTCAGTTAAGCATAAGCACGCAGTTTAAATGTAAGTACGGTTTAATTGTCAAAAACATTTCTATTTCAAGCTATTCAGTTTAATCATACATTTCAGTTTAGCATAAGTATGCCGTTAGTTCTATTTGACCCATAGATAGGACCCTTATCAGGTGCTACCACTCCGGGTCAGAGTGGACCTGGGAGCGATGGCAATGAAGGGATACTCTGCATTCCCCAAAGCTCCAGCACTGCTGGAACCTCACCATCAGATTGTTTAGTGTCATACCAGGACACTCATTGGGGGGGGTCTTACTCCTCTACAGAGAAGCAGTCAGTGTATTCTACAGCCCCAGCCGAGTGGGCAGGTTTCCATTGGAGTCTGAGTAACAGCAAGTCTCTTTAAGTCTCCAGGACTTTTCATAGTATTCTAACCGATCTCAACAATGCTGTAATATGGATGGTCTACACTCGTCCTCTTATTTTCTAGTTCTCCAATCGCTGTACCAATCCGTTGTTGACTGTACCGAGCGTGCGAATTATAAATGGTATCACCGTCTTTTTCATGTTCCATAGTTTTTTTTATTTCTCTAGCAAAGTCTTGGTACTTATCTCTCTTTTCACTTTCCTATAGTTTTACCTTGTGGTCAGCCGGAACGTCAAAGTCCATTTTTTTACTATCATTAGATTTGATCGTCTTCTGGTCGAGATTAAATGATCCTTTGTATCACAAAACCTCAAAGAATTTTGTGCGTCTCGTTTTTTTTTGGACGGAATCTGGGTTGTGCATATACCACTTATTCGTATGGTAAAATTTAAATTTCTTGCACAATTCCCTGTGGATCCTCTTCTCCATCCTATCATTCATATCTAGTATTATACCCTTATTGGGGTAATTTACAACATTCACTTATATGATTGATTGTTTCATCTATATCAACACATAATCTACATCTGCTCATTTTTTGTGTCTTATCTTTTCTTGCTTTGACTATTTTGTACTGCTATTAGAAGAGATTTAGTTTTGATTTTGAGGTTTCCCTTTCTTAGCCCTGTCCATGTTTTCTTATGTTAGATTTCGCTTATTTGTCGCTTTAAAAGTCTATACAGTTATTTTTCTTCCCATTTTTGTTTTCTACTCATTTTTGTTCTGTTAAGCCTTGTGTTGTCTGTATTTTTTCTGGTTGCTGTAATGAGTCCCTTTCTGCACTTTTTTATGCTGTCTTTGTGTCTTCTTACTGATATATCAATGCTATCTTTAAAGCTGGAGAGGCCTCTTTTGCCTCCTTTTCTTGAATCATATAATCTTTCAAAAGCTCGACCAAACAAATTCGACGATCTGAGTTCGTATTACAAATGTCTGCTTTTAACGTTGGTCTAATACCCTTGAAAAAGACATGTATTCATTTTTTTATCATGTAGCAGAACTGTTATAATAATGAGAATCGCAGTTCAAATCCCAGAATCGGCAGTTTGTGTTTCATTTCGCGTTTTTACCTTGACAAAAAGTGCAAATGCGTCTGTTTCCCCTCTCGTTCGTTAGACTGTGTTTGTTTGCTTTGATAGGGCAACTAGTCAAGGAGATAGAAAACTTGACCTTGTGTCGAATTTTCCTCCAGGTGTAGAATCAGATAAATATGCATACATTCCATCTGAAACACGCTTCTAAGCCAGACTGAAGGTCAAAATACATCCAATAGAAAGACGAGGAATTCTGAGGTCTCTTGATAAATTAAAGAGGCTGATTGGATCACAAAAGCACTATAAACTTAATTACAAACATTCTGTTTGGCTGTCAGCTAGTTCCGTAGAATACACTGACTGATCGTATGCAGAGGGGTAAGAATGTCCTTCGTATAACACAAAACCATCTGATGGTGAAGCCTAAATACTGGTGCTTTGAAGAGTGTTAAGTACCAATTCATGGACATTACTCTCAGGTCTACTGTGATAGCATTTGTTAGGGTCCCATCTATGGATTAAATTGAACTGTTCAATCATTTACTAAACTTGAAACCATTTAAGTGTGTGCAAAGTAACGATTAATATTAAATAAAATTATAAGGATTAGATTGCAATAAGTGAAACCATTTAACTGTTTACAAACAAATAATTAACATTGAAAAGAATTTTTTGTGATGGATAACAATATTCGAAACCATTTAACTGTGTGCAAACAAACAAGCTCTAGCCTGTTTGAAATAATGTTAAATAGAAATTATTTACTTAAAATTATATATATATATATATATATATATATATATAAAGTCTACGCCACTAGCGTTAATATACCATTAAATCTCACAAAACAAAAACTTAAACAAACATTCTGCCTAAATCAAAATCCTTTTACGAAATGTGACTTAAAATGAATCCAGAGTAGATTTTTTTATTTAAGAAGATGAAAACTTGAAAAAAACATGTGCAGAATTCAACTGGGCTATTTCTATTATAATGGGATGATGTCTAGACGTCTAGATTACAGCCGAGATACTTGCCCGGAGAGGTAGCACCTGATAGGGTCATATCTATGAGTCAAATAGAACTAAACTGTGTACTTATGCTGAACTGAATTGCTTGAAATAGAACTGTTTTGACATTGAAACTGCGTACTTATACTAAACTGAGTTGTTTGAAATAGAACTTTTTTTTTCATGAAATGGAATTGGCATTAAATTACCAACAAATGTTGGTATGCCATAAAATAATAAAATATAAACGAACAAACAAATATACAGCCGAGAAGAGGCAGTGACAATTCTCGATACCCTTTGAATATCAGCTTTTGGCGAAAAACAGAACGTTGTAATGTATCTGTTAAAAGAACTATGTTAATTCAAAAGTTTTGTAGCATTTCGCTAACGAGAAATATGATTTCGTAACTCTAGATTCTTTTGACGTGGTCAGAAAGATGTTTGTTTATTTGTTTGTTTGGGTTTTATGGCATATCAAGTTTTGTAGGTCAATTAACGCCAACTCCATTGTTATGGAAATAGTTCTATTTCAAACAATTCAGTTTAGTTTAAGCACGCAGTTTAAATGTAAGTACAGTTTAATTGTCAAAAACATTTCTATTTCAAGCTATTCAGTTTAGTCAAACAGTTCTAATTCAAAGAATTCGGTTTATCATAAGTATACAGTTTGTTCTGTTTAACCCATAGATAGGACCCTATCAACTACTTCCACTTAGGGGCAATGGCAATAAAGGGGTGCTCCGCATTCCCCAAAGCCCAAGCATCATGGGAACCTCTCCAGATTGTTTAGTGTCATATCTAGGACATTTGTTCGGGGGAGGAGTACTCTTCTGCAGAGGTGCAGTCGGTGTAATCTACAGCCCGGGCCGACTGGCCAATTGGAAAGATGAAGAACAACAACAAATTGTGAGATTCCAAGTTTGCCTGATAAGTTCCATGTTCTACTCATCGGATTTACCTTTAGGGTTTGAAGCCAAATTTCGGAATCCACAGTTTTACGTCTAACTGAACTTATGTGATCATCGAAGTTCTTGTAACCTGAGCGAATTTCTTCAAACATGTAGTTACTGTACTGTGATCAACTTCACCCTCACCTTTTCCATAAGTAATGATTTTTGGTCATTTTCGCATCGCTATGGCCCCAGTTCAAACTTGTTAAGCATTACTTTCTGAATTAGACTAGATTGCATATTCATTAAATCACACAATGAGTGAAGCTATCCTAACGTGTCAGTGAACTAATTAGTATGATACTACCAACCAAAGCGGGTACCTTTACACAGCTTCAACTACATCGGTGACGCGATATTTTCCTCTCAAATTATTACGTACCAAAATACTGCAAAATCTCTGATTCATCCAAGTACATTATTTTTAAAAAATGAAGAAAAATATACTCTTGCACGTACTAAAAATTATTTTGGAAGATTTATATTCTTGCACTTTATTTCTTAAAAAAGAAAAATTAATTTTTGCATGTATTAGAATTATTTTGGGAAGATTTACATTTGGGTACTTTATTTAAAACAGAAAAAAAAAAGAATTCTTGCTTGTAAAAGAATTATTTTTTGAGGATTGTACATCCACGTACTTTATTTTAAAAAAAGAAGTAAAATGAACTTTCATATATACTCACAATTATTTGAGGAGATTTACAAACTTTAGGCGCTACATATTCGTATCTTATCTTGCGGCGTAGAATAAAATGCTGCCTTTTTGACGATACATGGGTTTGGGGAAAATTTGCTATTTCTATTCAAACGAACGAATGGTGATTCAGAGGGAGGAAAAAACATAATAAAGACAACATTGGAGACAAGGAAATATTGATTTCTAAGCTGTTATTCTTGCCTGTCACTGGCATATCTTTGATCTGACTCAAACAAATAGGAACTTCTCCTAAGAAGCACGAGTTTGAAAAGAAGAAAAAAAAAATGAATCCGTGCAAGTCAAAATATGACTGTCTATTTAAATTAGGTGCATTCTTATTTGCCACCCGTCCTATATTTTCGTGATACGTTTGATTTTTAAATAAAATAATGAATAATTCTTCCTTTGGTTATGCTAATAGACACCATTAGAGATGTTTTAAAGTTAAAGGAATAACACTGATAGATATGTACGTATATAGTACTCTCTTCCTTCCGTGCCTTATCTATTCATATATCTGTCTATAAATGATAACACATAACACTTAGACTCTCTCTCCCATCAGCCTCTCTCTTTATCAATAGACATAAAAGGAATTACATGCTATAGCTCTCTCTCTCCCTCTCTTTTTTTCTCTCTCTCTTTCTCTCTCTCTCTCTCTCTCTCTCTATATATATATATATATATATATATATATATATACTTTGTATTGTTTTTAACTTAATCGGTTTATCTATCTATAAACGTTAAGATATCTTACTCAATCTAATCTATCTAAATCTCTAACTTTGAAAATATAATCAATAACACATTATCTCTTTCTCTCTCTCCCTCTCTCTCTCTATATATATATATTGGTCTTGTGGGTAGAGTGTTCGCCAATGATCCAGGAGGCCTGGTTTCAATCCCTGGTCGCGTCATACGAAAGACTTTAAAAATGGTACTTGATACTTCCTAGTTTAACACTCAGCCATATAAGGTACGTATCATGGGCAAAGTGGAGCAATCCGGGGAAATGAGTAGCACCCTCCTCTACACCTCATCGTAGTAGCTATTGAAAAGGGAGCCTTCTAGTTTCCCTCAACTACGGATGCCAACAAAAACAACAATGCATATATATAAATACATAGATATGAACACACACACACACACACACACACACACATATATATATATATATATGTGTACATTTTTATTTTTGTAAATGTGTATGTGTGCATATGTGTGTGCATATATATATATATATATATATATATATATATATATATATATATAATTTCATCTATTCAAGTTCCTCTATGTTCTATATATGAATTACATATCTACCATTCTCATTTGGTCTCTCTCTGCTCAGTCTATTTTTCTCCCTCTCTCTCTCTCTCTCCCTCCTTCTCTCTCTCCCTCCTTCTCTCTCTCTCTCTCCTTCATCTCTCGCCCTCCTTCTCTCTCTCCATCTCTCTCTCTATCCTTCATCTCTCGCCCTCCTTCTCTCTCTTTCCCTCTCTCTCTCTCCTTCATCTCTCTCCCTCCTTCACTCTCTCTCCCTCTCTCTCTCTCCTTCATCTCTCTCCCTCCTTCACTCTCTCTCCCTCTCCCTCTCCTTCATCTCTCTCACTCCTTCTCTCTCTCTCTCTCTCTCTCTCTCTTTCTGTACATATATACACATATACATAACTTCATTGATATTGATTTTTTTTAAAATTCTTATCTTCTGGTGATAAGAAAGGATAGAATTTACAAGAGGAAGAATAAACAATAAATAAAAATAGAAACATATTTCAGATACTGTCGTGTAAGCAGCTTTCTTTTTGCCAAGTGCAGCGATTTCCGCAAATGTCATACTTAACTCACTGGCAAGTCTCCCCACAGCGTTGAGGCTAACGACATCGTCGTAAGCGGGTTCAAACTCCAGTCGTGCCATTTTGTTCACTTACAGACTTTCTCAATGGAAATTCATGAACTCTTTTATTCCTCCAGAAATGGATTAAATGATATCACTACTGTTCCTTTCTTCTCCAAGGATGGCTTTGGCCTTAAATAACCCACACAGGTTGATATGGCTTTAAATAAAGTAATAAAATCAAAGCCAAATCTGCGTGACTTTTTCCTATTTATTAAAGTGAAAATTTATCTGCCAGGAAAATATTTTACAACTAAGAATGCATCAAAAGAAATTCAATGTTTCAAATTCGAACAATACCAAAAACAATTTTGAGAGCTTCGAGCGATAGAAAAATTGCCGAAAAAAAAGGCATCAAAAGAAATTACTCCGTTATATGCTCTTGATAATTAATAATAATAATCAGTAATGAACAATTAATCGTTTAAGTAAGTATTCTTAATATGAATCATTTGCTGACTGTCAACTGGCTTCAAGTCTCATTATCTAACATTAATAATTCCATTTGATAATAATAATCATTTGTTTGCACACAGCTACGTGGTTTTCTGTATTCTAAGCAAATATAAATAATTTGGAAACTGATATGTTTGACCCAAACATGGGACTTTCCTCCTTTACCCAGAAATGAGAGATACCTTGTGCGCGAGCCACACACTTTTCAGCCTTATGGGTGGTACACAGACCGGCTTGTGTGATTTCGTTCGCCTGGTCATGCTCGTTGACTAAGGTGATTACTCCTTGGCCGCAGGAAGCCGCCCATCCAAGCTTTTATCTGCTTCGGCAAAACCGAGTTCATTGCTTGGTGCCTGAGGCACCCAAGTAGGGGAATGCCAATGAGACCATGAATATCTGGCACCGCTGGTCATGTGTTCACTTCGGCCCGTGTTAAGTTTCCGTTAAAAAAAAAAACAAACCTTGTGCCATTCTTGATTTTTGCCTTGTGCTACATCTAAGCAAAAGGCTTGGCAGGGACATGAACAAATTCCGCCCAGAGATGAGACCTTAATTGCACTTATTCCTCTGGGTCAGAGTGAACCTGGAAATTATGGCAATGAAGACTACGTGACTCCAACAATTTTTCAAGTTGACTAGTTTAGTTTGATTTGATTTGGTTTATTTGTTTAAATGCATGGCATCTGTTAATGGGTTATTTTAGGCTTAAACTTGATTCCCTTGCAAATGTTTGATTGTCACCTTAACAATATTTTCAATATTCCATTGTGCTTTATTTATTGCTATTTTTATTTCTTTGTTTGCACATTATTTATAAAGTATCAAGTATTATTATTCAATACGAATAAATATTAAAGTTAATAGGTTGATCCATGGGAAAGACCCGAACACGTATTTTCCCTTTCGGTCACAACAAATCCGGAGATTCATAACAATGAATGGTTACTCCATAGTCCACAAATCCTCAGAACTAAACCCTTACCATACAGTTTAGTATCGTCTTCATGTCCAGGAAACATATAGATTTTTTCTATTAAATATCTTTCTTTTTTATATTTCGCTTTTTTCTCAGTTACCTGATTTACTCTGCCTTTATCCGAGGATGGATCAGTATGTCTGTGGCCGACATTATTTCGCTGAATTTTAAAATATAGCTTTATATTATTCGACCAATGAGATTAATAAGGAAATGTTGTATTAAGTCTTTTTTATTTATTCATTTCATCTGACTATGGATTTTAGGATGTACATCTGTATACATATTTCGTTTGTGAGTCGGGGTCTTTCATTTCTGCTGTGAATTGTAAGCTGTGGTTTGGTTTGGTTTAGTTTTATGACATATCAACCATTGTTGGTTATTTAATACCAAATCCTGTTAATACGTATATATATATTAGATATATATGGTTTGGTTTAGTTTAGTTTAAAGGCATATCAACCATTGTTGGGTATTTAATACCAAATCCTGATTTTACATGAATATTGAACTCATGATTTGTAAACAAATTTTGTAGATACACACAGTTAAATGATAAACAGTTCTCTTTCTAACAATTCGGTTTAGCAAAAGTCAACAAAGTTAAATGGTTCCATTAACAATTTACCTCAACATCAGCCATTTGTTGACACACAATTAAATGAACTAACAGTTCTATTTCAAACAATTCCTTTTAGCATGCCATTTGTTTGCACCCAGTTTAGATGTTAAACATATCTATTTGACCCATAGATAGAATCCTATCTGGTTCTACCATTCCGATATAGAGTGGACTTGGGAGTGATGGCAATGGACGGTTACTCCGCTTTCTCCAAAGCTTCAAAATTTGTAAAGCTTAAACAAGTGGTTGTTTAGTATTATATTCAGGAAAGTCGTTGGCGGAAGCCTTACTTTCTGTTGAGATGCAGTCGGTGTATTCTACAGTACCAGCCGATTGAGCTCAATTCAGATTCAAAGCAATTTCCCTGTATTAGTGGTGTGATATTAAATATTTTTTTCATCGGAGTCATACTGTGCAAAATTGCTGCATATACAAAGTGCGCATTCTATGGGAATATCGAAACCAGACCCAAACAGACTTATCTTTGCTAAACCTCACTGGTCTGATGAGGGCGTGTTTTTCAATCACTGATTGATCTTATCTCTGAATGTTATTGATATATTTGATAAAACTGACTTAAAAATGAAAATTAAAGGGAATTCAGTTCTGGAAAAGAGGCAAAATTGTATATAGTCATCCACTGACAGACTATTTCGTTCTATCAGAACTCTTCAGTGTGGCTAAACACGCAGGACGCTCGAAGCCGGGATCGAAACCCATCGATTTTTACGTTAGATTAAGTCACAGACCTCTCGGCCACCTAGCGGACCACGTTGGCTAAGGGAATTTTTAAGGTATTTATTTAGCAACAGCAGCAGCAGCAGCCGTTTGTTTATATATATATATATATATATATATCTGTGGATGGCAATGTATACGCTTCCCTACAGGGGTTGGGCACACTGGCGAAGGAATTTACGGCTGCCGCTCGTATAATGCAAAGCTCTCCGAATGAATTGAGCACTCTGGTATCTGGTAAGGCAAAAATGTAAATAAACGAATAATGCCTTATTATTCCTGAGCTGACGTAGTTCGCTTTTTGGCCGAGTAATAAGATATTAAGTGTAACGTAAAGATGGGCGAGTCACAACCCCAGCGTCAAGTGACCTACCTGTTTAGCCACCCTGAAGAGTTGTGATACAACGAAATATTCTGTCAGTGGGTGAATATATATATATATATATATATATATATATATAAGGAGACGAGGAGAAATCTAATGGCCTAGTTATCTACAGTGAATGGATAGATAAAAGAATGTTAAAAGTTAAACGGTAAAATGTGATGTAAAAAAGTATTAGGTATCAGATTCCTGTTAAAAACTAAACGTTAATAGGTATTATAATCATCATCATCATCATCATCTCGCGCCGCCTGCGCGGATATCCCTGACCGTCTCTCGCCATTTCTCCCTATCATTCATCGCCTCCGGCAGGTCTTCAGGGTTACATCCCGTGTCCTCACATAGCTGCTGTATGTAAGTTCGTGCTGGTCGTCCCACTCTTGCACATCCATGTGTGGGGGTCCACAGGAGTACATCGCTTATGAGCTCGTCCTTGCTTCTCCAGCAGTGTCCTGCGTGTCTGGTTCGTCAATATATATTCAGTGATATATGATGCAAATCTACAATAATTTAATAATTGATAATAATTCAATAATATAATTAATAATGATGTAATAATTGATTTTTTTTTTTGTGGAGGTGCCCGTGGTGTAATGGTTATCGTCGCAGGATGTGGACTCGGCGATACGAGTTCAAATCCTGGACGAGACTGATTGCATTTCACATAGCACTTGGGAAAGGTATGAATCCAAATATTCTCCCTCCAGCTATGAGTAAATAGTAGGACAGACTAGGTTCTTCAGCCTTGGTGAGGCGACTAGTCTAGGAGAAGGAAAACTCTGAATTCAAACCTGTTAAACTCCGCTTAAAAATTGACCTTGTGTCATATCCTGCCCGAGCGGAGGGGTTGGTAAATAGGATAATTGATTATTTTTCAGAATGTAATCATCATCAAGTCGTACTGATAGCAGCAAATAATCCGACTCTCTCGCCATCCGTCCTTATTATCCATCGCTCTTAGCAGGTTATCTAGACGGCACCAAGAGTCTACAGAGAGCTGATATATGTAAGTCCTCGTTTGTCGGCTAACACGCGTCCATGTAAGAAAGTCGCTAATGGGTCCCCCTCTGTTTTTCTCCTCCAGTGTCCAGTATGTACTGTTCGTCTTGGATGGTTTGTGATGGTTTGAAGGCGTTAGTAGTGTAATGGATTCCATCGGAGGAAATGGGCAGGTCGACGCGAGTTCAAATTCTGGACGAAGCTTTTTGCATTTCACATTTCGCATAACGCTAATTCCCCTGGAAAACGTATAAATCCACCTATTCTCCTTCCAGCTATGGGTAAATAGTAGGACAGACTGTATCCTTTAGCCTTGGTATGACAACCGGTATAGGAGAAGTAAATCTCCGCTAAAAATTGACCTTGAGTCGCATCCTTGAGACTTGGTAAATATATACTTGAATGGTTTATGAGATAGAAGGTAAGTGTCCATGCAGCAGCCGTTTTGTTGAGTAATATGTACGATGTAATACATAAATTCTTTTGGATACAAGATGAATAATGAGTTACAGATAAAATTGGACCGATGCAAACAAAATACAAAAGAAAAACTTTTTTAAGTGAAACTTATAGTATCAATCCTTTTTGACTGGGCCTAGATATCCAAATGAAACCGCCTGTAGAGTCTAGTCCAACCCTGGGCTACTTATAAATACACCAGATTTTTCAACCATTAAGGTGTTGAAGATTGGTCTGCAATATGAGCGATAATCAATATCACTTGTCTGTCAGGAAAAAAAATCACCAAACCTTTGTTTCTACTCCAATTTTCGCCCGCTTTTCGTCCCGAAGTCAGGATCTGGGGAAAAAGGAAAAAAAAATAAGGAGAAAGAAAATGATTCGTATTAGCAACCGCTAACGATTATTACAAACATACGTCTTATTTTTAGTTTTTGTTTGTCTATTGGTTTCCAACTTCATTCAATCATTTGAAGGGCTGAGTGTTAGATGATAGGAAGTAATCAATAGGATCTCCCGTTTCCATATGTGTAGAATAGTAACTATAGTATTTGTAAAGCTTGCGTGTCTAGCCATATCCGCATCGGTTTTTTGCAGGGATAAAAATAACAGTTTTCCGTTGACTAAAAATGAAGTAGGGACTATCTACAGGAAGGCAGAGGAACGGAGGAAATATAGAGCCAAACCTTATATGCATAAACATACTGACCCACACACATCCAAGTATATATATATATATATATAAATTATGAAGCCTCACGATATGACTTTCCCAGTCGGCTGGAGCTGGAGAATACACCGATTGCTTCTCTGCAGAGGGGTAAGAATCCCTCAATAAGTGTCCTGGATATGACACTACACAATCTGATGGTGAGGATCCAGTAATACTGGAGCTTTGGGAAATGTGTAGTACCCTTTCATTGTCATCACTCCCAGGTCCACTCTGGCCGAGTGGTAGCGACTGATAGGGTCCTATCTATGGGTCAAATAAAACTAAACTGTGTACTTATGCTAAACAGAATCGTTTGAAATTGTACTGTTTTGACATGTAAACTGTGTATTTATGCTAAACCGAATTGTTTGAAATAGAACTGTTTTGACATTTAACCTTACGCAAACAAAACTATTCCCATGTGAAACTGAATTGCTTGAAATAGATCCCTATATATATATAAAAATGGATTTGGCATTAAATAACCTACAACGTTGGATGTGCCATAATTCAAACCAAACCAAACCAAACTTCACAGTATGGTTCTCGCTCACCAATTCTGATATTAGAAATCATTATCCGCTAACTGTAAGAAATAAGTTTGATACTCATCACGAGATACCTGAAATACGTATTTAAACATTTAACCCATTAAATCTTTACAATGTAACTGGTCTTCATTCACCAATTGAGATATTAGGATTCCTTATACGGTAACTGTAAGAAACCCGTTTGATATTTTTCAGAAGACATCTGAGAGTCATTATCCTAATGACGTATATGAAAATTTGCCACCCATATAGAATCAGTGGTGGAGCACAGGACCATTCCACGCTACAAAATGCAATGCATATCTAGATGAGAGACTTAACACCTCAGAGAAAATCATTAGGAGTCTGAAGTTGTCCTTGACTACATCAGAGGAGATAAGAGCAACCTTGGGAAAACAGGGAGTCACAGACTACAAAAGAATTACCATTGGAAGGGACAAATGAGTTATACAGATAAACACATACATCGTAACTTTGAACAAACCCAAGATACCCAAAGAAGTAAAAATTGGATATTGCTTTTAAAAGTTGGAAGAATACTTTCTTGCTTTAAATGTGAATGGTATGGCCAGCAGAGGACGACATGTGGAAAATAAGACAAAAACCCCAAACAACACGGAGGAAGATTATCAAAACGAAACTATATACCCAAACTGGCAAGAAAACCATCCCACTTTCACAAGATCTTATAACATATACAAAAGACGAATGCATTCCAAGCAAACCAAGAGCCAAATCTAGATTTCTATGGGAGGCAATAATACATGATGTATTCAATAGGTTTCCAGACTTTTTTGCACCAGGCATTTAAAATTGTCGTAAACTCTTGAAAATTCACTATGTTATTGCTATACATCTTATAAAATGACTGACCAATTTTTATGATTTCAGGTTCAAATGAACAGCTACAGCAGCAATTGGAATACCCTCTACAAGGTTAATATGTTGAGGTTTTAAGGGAGTTCAGGAAGAGATTCCGTCGGAAGAGGCAACACTCTTCAAATCGGCTCAGTGGCATTTCCACCTGGACAATACAACAGTCCACAACCCCATCCTTGTCACAGACTATTTTACCAAGATGGGCATCAAGATAGTTCCTCACCCTCCCTCTAGTCCAGACCTTGCTCCCTGGGACTTTTGCTTATTCCCTAAGCTTAGAGGCTGTCGTTATGAGACAACTGAGGAGATGAAAGAGGCTGTGACGAAGGTCATTGACCCGCTCGCACAAGAGGACTTCCATGAGGCCTTTCAGAATTCGTTTGAACGGTACAACAAGGGCATTGCAGCCGGAGGCGATAACTTCCAAGGTGGCTAGATTTTCATGTGTGTACTATCAATAAAAGTGCCCATACGAAAAAAGTGTGGAAACTTATTTAATGATCCTCGTACTTAGAGAAAGAAAACACAACATGAAAATAGCAAATTTACTTAAGACAAGAAGCACAAAAAATGCCAAAATCTTGGAATTTAAGAAAGCCCAGAGAGAACTAACACATACCAAAAAGAAAAAACTAGAATACTTTCAAGGCCAAATCAATAAAATCAGAAATTCGGTAGATGATAGATCCTAGCATGACTGTAAAGTGAGCCAAAAGATGGGCACCCTGATTGCAAAAATAAAATTTACAAGCCAAAAAGAAAGAATAAAGACGTGGAACAATCATTTAAAGAATCAGTTAGGCAACTCCCATAAAGTAACTGATAAACCAATCAAGAATTATTAATGGTTTATTATACATCAGTCTAGGACTGTTTCCGGCAAAATAACTTGAGTCTACTTAAAAAAGAATTTAAATGCAAAATAGCTGTATGTATCGACGAAATACCATCTTAATATACAGGAAGCAAGAGAATTTGATAAAATATTTCTTTGATTATACAGCGCTGTCTATAAATAAAAGACAATAGGGAAATAGACAAAAGGCTGCATCCTCCACATCCACAAGAAGAAGGACCTCGGAATTCCCCAAAACTGCATACATATCTCTTAGTGCTATAGCGGCTAAGGTTTATAATAGTCTGCTTCTTACCCGTATCAAATACTGAAATCGAGAAAAATCTTTCAAAAATCAGAACTATTTTCTGATTAATCTATGGGCTCATATTTTTTGGTTATCTTATTCGTATTTTCTCGGTTGTTGTCCTTGGTGGTTGTCTGTTGTTGGTTTTGGTTTTTAGTATCTGACTTCTTTGTTCTTCTTCTAACCTCATTTAACTTGTTTGGCTTCTTTGTATGAGGAAGGCTGCAAGAGAATTTATGGAAGAAAGGAAAAAGACGTAGATACCATATAAATTACAGCTTTATTTAAAGGTTTTAATAATTCTGTGGCATTATTTGGCCAAATCAAACATCATATTTTACAAAAGGCAAAAAAAGGTAATAAATTTAACAAAAATTGAGTTACACCTACAGTAGAACAAATAAAAGACACATATAAGTCTTTGAATCTTTTTCATCTTAATATATTGACCTTTATTCTCAATTACAACTAGAAATCTATTTCGCATAACTTATGTTAATTTTATTTATTTCAGTGGATTCAAATTCCGACCAAATTGTTTTATTTGCTTCCCAGAAATATTTTTGCTACCTGTCACCTTCATATAATTTTGTCTTCACATTTGATCCTATTCAGATCCGTTTTTGATCCTGTTCAGATCAGCATTTGATAGTAGCCATTCCATTATCTTTTCTCCTGTAAATCTTTTTTGCTCTTAGAATTCACAGGTGAATTCATATAAATAAGTGGAACATTTTCGTATCTAAATGCAGACTTCACTCTGAAATCTTATCCATAAAATCACCATTTTTAGTACTGTTCTGTTAAGCTTCTTCATTAACTTTGAACGATTTAATAATAGTTTAATCAACAGTCCCAGTTCATATCATCACACTATCACCTCTTTGTCGACTTCTTTTTAGCCACAGGCAGGTCTGAATTAGATTAATTCTAGCCTTCATGTCCATCAAATGTCACTCGTGATTCGTCGCTGAAAATTACTTGAGCAAAGTCAATTTTCATGTACTTCGTACAATTTTGACGCTTTACAATATTTGATTTCGTAAGAGGAAGCTGCCTCGGAGTTTTCTTTTTAAAGATCTCAATTCACAAAGTGTTTCACCTTTTTTCTTCTTGAATCTCTTAATTCCAGGTTTATCAAATATCTGAGCGTTAGTAATAAGTGGTTGCTTTGCTATAACTCGCTTTAGTTTACGTTCATCTCTAGGAAGCAAGTTCTAACTGCTTTTATCTTTACTTAAAGTTCTCGACTTAGTTATATCTTCAATAGCCTTCTTTATTGTTCGATGATCTCTGCAAAGCTCCTTTGATATCTCAAAAGTGGCCATTCCTTCTCACAATAAGGTTTTTATTTTCTGTTTTTTAGCAGATGTTAGATATTTCACTTTACCCATGTATCAAAATATATTATATATTATGGAAGGTAAAAAAGAAAAAAATCTGAATTTTAACGCAAGTCAGTCTATTTTCGTAAATTCTATGTATCTTGAAAACTAACCGTTGAAAATTATAGAATATTTACTTAAGTATTTTGGTAAAGTGGGAAAAGTAGAATTGAAACTAGACAAATATTGATTCAGAACTTTTAGAATTATTGAGGTTTCTTCGATTTACGTAAGAATTTCAGACCATTTGTATGTTTGGGTTTTATGGCATATCAACCTTTGCAGGTTATTCAATGTCAGATCTATTTTATACAAATAAGCAGTTCTATTTAAAACAAATCAGTTTAGCATAAGTACACAATTTAATTGTCAAAAACCTTTCTATTTCAAGCCATCCAGTTTAGTTAAACAGTTCTATTTCAAATAATTTAGTTTAGTATAAGTATAGTTCTTGTTTATAAATAGTTAAATGTTAAAACAGTTCTATTTCAAACAATGCAGTTTAGCGAAAGTAGAGTTTCAATTTTAAAGAAGTTCTATTTCAAATAATTCAATTTAGCTTAAGTACGTAATTTATCTGTCAAAATGATTCTAATTCGAGGAATTCAGTTTAGCAAAAGTACGCAGTTTAGTTCAATTTAACCCACTGATAGGACTCTATCAAATGCTACCACTCGGGACAAGAGTGGATCTGGGAGTGATGGCAATGAAGGGGAACTTCCCATTTTCCAAAGCTCCAGCGTTACTGGAGCATCAGCATCAGATTGTTTAGTGTCATATGCAGGGCACTCGTTAGGGGTGGAGTCTTACCCCTTTGCAGAGAAGCAGTTGGTGTATTCTACAGCCCCAGCCGACTGGGCAACCAATGAATATGATCTTATCAGATTCAAACTTTTCGGGTCGGAGTGGACCTGAGAGTGATGACAATGAAGGGGTACTCCAGATTCCCAAAGCTCTAGTGTTACTGAAACCTCCCCATCCGTTTGTATAGTATCATATGAAGGACATACGATGAGGTGGGGTCTTACCCTTTTGCAGAGAAGCAGTCGGTGTCTTCTACAACCCCAGCCGACTGGGCAAGAACTTCAGACAGGGTCAATTGTTTAATACTCTATCTAAAATTTAGTAAGTATTTACATGTCATTGTCAAAATGTTCGAATTCACTCTGGTTATAAGTCGTTATTCCCGTAAATAATCATCGCTGCTTAGCTTCAGTTAATTTACCGGAAAAGGTGCTTTCATTTATACTTTACCGGAAACCTCATTTAAATATCTGTTGTTAGAACCTTAGAATATTTTTAAACTGTAGTCATAAAGTATTATATAATGTGGTAATTTCCCCTGGACTCTAACAGGTCAATCGTTTAACAAGTAAGTAAATGTGTTGTGAGATGGCGATTAGCTTAAGATGACTTTATATCCACACATGAATGCGGTGGACAGCTAATAAACAATTCCAAAAATGGCGGAATGCTTTAATTTTTTCTTTCGTAAAACACTGGATTGTTTTAACCAAAATTCAACTCTTAGACGGAAAGTGCAGCATCCATTGTGCCTTACTCTAACACGACCAGAAAGACTTTAGAAAAAAGTAAACAAATTAGCGGGATTTATTTATTTTTATTTTGGTTTTGGTTAGACGTTTTTCTCATCTCAAGCAAAAATAAATCTTAAATGAATATTTCCCAATATGTGTAACGAGACAGAACGATTACCGAAACGGAATATGCAGCGGATCACCGTACTACATCTACTTTGTCGTAGCCACCGGTACAAACGGCTTTGTGTCGTGTTTTCTGAGAAATGAGTGTGGCGATGTCAGCACCGGACGACGGTACGGAGAGTGGAGAATGAAATATATGAATTACAACACAGCGCTTCATCTGTCCTTTCTGCAAAGGGTTGTTGGATTCTCGTTTGTTCCTTGTTTTCAGGAAAAGTAATCAGATTTACGATTCCTCCCGATTTGAAGTCTCCTGCGTGTCGCGTTAAAACTAAGTGACGCAAAGGCAAGTAATTTTTGTTTTATTGCCACTTTTTATAGTATGACCATCCATAGCCAGTCAAACAATGGCCCAGTCACCTGGGGCTGCAGAATACACTGACTGCATAAGTGCTAGGAGTAAGACTCCCTCATCGAGTGTCCTGGATATGACACTAAACAACCTGATGATGAGGCTCCAGTAATTCTGGAGCACTAGGGAATGTGGAATACCCATTTGATGCCATCGCTCCCAGGTCCACTCTGGTCCGGAGTGGTAGTTCCATATAGGGTCTTATCAATGGGTTAAATAGAACTAAACAATGTACTTATGCTAAAATGAATTGCTTGCAATAGAACGTTTTTGACACTTAACTGTGTGTAAATAAAGAACTGTACTTATGCTAAACTGAATTCTTTGAAATACAACTGCTTTTCATAATTAAACTGTGAACTTACGCGAAACTAAATTTAAAAAAAATACTACTGTATATATGTATAAAATGGATTTGGCATTAAATAACCTACAAAGATTGATATGCCATAAAACCAAACAAAATCAAACCAATCAGAATACAATTAACTTTAAAGCATGAGAGAGAGAGAGAGAGAGAGAGAGAGAGAGAGAGAGATTACAGCTTGGATTTTCTCGAGGCTCACTTCTGATACTAGCAAGATTAATCGGTTTGGGAGATCAAAACTTTCTGGTTGTCGTCGTTAACAGTCGAATACCATCTATGACTTCGGTCACCTACCTTACGACGGTCGAATACTCTCTGAATATATTGTGATGTAGACTTGTATATATTACAAGAAAAAGTACATTAAAAGGTCATTAATCCTAATTATCCCCTTTTCTTTTCTGTCATTCTTATCAGCGTTAACTTCAACGAGTCTCTTGGAAATGGGATATGATCGCATGCAACTTTAAAGAGATCCTTTGAAATTCCATGACTGCAAATGACATTTCTAATGTGAACCGTCCAGTCTTTTTTTTTTTTTTTTTGCTTGGGATCCTACATATCATTACAAACTTTTAAACTGAGGGATTCCTTAACTACTAAAAATCCTTCGCCCTAATTTAATTTGACCACCTATCGTGAACTGCAAATGTCTTGTCTTTTACTGATGGCTTCCAATTGGAATTTAAGTCATTTATTTTATCTCTGTTTGAGATGATAGGTGACTTCATTTTCTTATTTATTAATCCATTTCATTGTCAGCTTATTTATTAAATTCCTTCGGTTTAACCGGCTAATGCTTTTATTCCCATGTTCATCTAAAACAATCTCACCCACCACGTTTGGCATGATATAACACATCTCTGTTTAAAGTGGCTATTTTTTTTTTTTTTTGCGAAACTTTCTGTTGTTGAGTAGCTAGCATCCCTTCAGCACTCTCATAGCTTTAAAATAGCCTACGACTAACGACCACAGCAGTTGATTACTAAGTTGATGACTGAGGGCTTTTGGTGGTGTAAGGGTTAGTAAGCGAGACTTGCAAACCTACATGAGTGCGTTCGAGTCTCATAGGGTGTTCTGTTCATATGGTTTTGCGCTACATCTGAGTAAAAATTTTGTAAATTACGACTAAGATGATTACTAAGTCGATATTATACTGATTAATATTCGAACTGATTTTATTTCGTTTGGCTATATAGCATTTTGACCCTTTTCAATATCTTGTTAATTCTCTTGTTAATTGTTTGTAACTTATGGTACTATGTCTTTTGGTATGTTTCCGTTAGCACCGGATACTAGAGTTGAATAAATATATTAAGCATTCATTCTTCTCAGTACATCATTAACCACGGCGATACAACACTTTAAAAGAAGTCTCACTTAATGGCTCTGTCATCTACAGTGAACGGATAAATAAAAAGATAAAAAAGTTAAAAAGTGAAGCGTGATGTATAAAAGGTACCAGCTACCAGTTAAAAAGTAAATGATAACAGGTAAGCGTTATATTAGGTGATATATATAACAGCGCCACACTAACGCGCAAATATGGTTCAAGGCTATTTTTAAGTGAGCATAAGGGCATGACCGTAATCCAGACTCGTCTGGCGGATCCAAAAATTCCTCGGGCCCCATAGGCTTTCCAACTAAGGGACGTCTCAGGCATTACGAAAAAACCCTAGCCCCACCGAGGTGGGTTAGTGACTGGGGAAATGCACCCTCAGGCTCGAGGAATAGATCAGTCGGGCAGCACATGGCAACGACTGCTGGCTTCCCCGGCAGTCGTGTCAAGCAGTCTCAACCGACGAATATGTATCACGACATGTATGATGCAAATCTGTAATATCGTAATTGTTGATATGTATTTTGCAAAAGGTGATAAAGGAAAGGTAATGTACGGTTTTCAGCTGAAAAGTTCAGAGGCTGACTAAGATAGTCTCATGCAAGATGACTAAGTAAGGTTTATTTTTCAGCATGGTCCCCCTGACAATCGGCACATTTCTTTCATCGATTTTGCAGTGCCTGGATCTCATTGTCAAAAATGCCAGTAGATATGACGTCATTATATAAATTTTACTGCCAATGAAAAAAAAGTGAAATCTGGTCGACACAGATCAAGCGAAAAAGCTAGGTTAGTGAAACCGATGGTATCTAGCCTTTCTGACTTACAATAATAATATCTAATACACTGTATTGTGAATTTGCGAGGGAAGCAAACCCTTTGCACAGCGATCAAGGGTGTAAGCGTAGTGAGTCTGTCAGGAAGCGATCAAGCCTAGCGCAAAGCCACGCCACTGTGCTGTAAATTTGCTAGTTTCTTTTATAATATAAACTATATCAACTTTCACACGCTTTCTTGTTTCTTTTATTATTTATATATTTTTATATATATATATATATATATATATATATATATATATATATATATATATAAAGTAAATAAAGTGAAGTTGGCGATCATAGTCGCCGGTGATCCAAAGGCTCCTTTTTCAAAAGTTACAACACGAGGTATTGGAGAGGGTGCTACTCATTTCTCTCGATTGCTCCACTTTACCTTTGATACGTACTTTATAATGTTGAATGTCAAGCACGGAAATATCATGTACC
Source organism: Sepioteuthis lessoniana (assembly GCA_963585895.1). NCBI lineage: Eukaryota > Metazoa > Mollusca > Cephalopoda > Myopsida > Loliginidae > Sepioteuthis > Sepioteuthis lessoniana. The sequence goes on along the minus strand of OY757924.1, from coordinate 67,576,358 downwards.
ATTTTTTGAAACTTTGGCATGACTTGACCTGTGATTGTACCCCCGTCTCCAGGGTCATTGGCAGACACCCTACCAACTTGGTCATGGGTCGGTGTTCCGCTGGAATCTTTCAAGAAGAAGCATAACACAATATCTGTTTATAATATGTTTAGATTACATACAACGAAAGTCAATAGATCTGATTAAGAAAATGGTTTCATGTTAAATAAGAAAAGAAGCAGTCGAATTCCCCCAAAGACTATGACAGGTGCCGACTACGTAGATGATCTATATCTTCTCGTAAATATATCTGCCACAGTCAAATCCTTATTGCATATCAGCTCGAGGTATTAACCTCTTCGTGAACGCGTATAAAACAGAGTTCAAGCGTTTTAATCAAGAGGCACAGAGAGAGAGAGAGAGAGAGAGAGAGAGAGAGAGAGTTAAGGGACTGTGCTGAGTCTCTCTCTCTCTTTCTCTCTCTTTCCCTATCACCCCCTCTCTCTCTCTGACATATATATATAGCTAACACTCAGTGGTGTAGGAGAAGGCGCTACCTCATTTCCCTGGATTGCTCCACTTTACCCTTGATCCTCATCTTGTAATGCTGAATATTAAGCAAGGCGGCATCATGTACCATTTTTTTGAGTTTTTAGTATGAGTCGACCTGGGATTGAACCCCGGCCAGTGTAAAAAAACATAACAAATAAAACGCTTCACCAGCAAACGTAAGATGTTCACTTGTTCAAGCCATGATCATAATTAAAAGACATTTGCTTGATGGAGCTACCATTGCCATTTCCTTAAATTTGCTTGCACCACAAGGCTGTCAGTTTAAAGCTTGCCATTTATATTTCTACCACACTATCTATATACATTTCGGTTTCTTTTTTATGACATAAATACTCGTGGGTTATTTAATGCCAGAACCATTCTTGTAGAAGAAAAGCAGTGATACTATTTAATCCATAGTGAAAGGGGCTTCATAACTTTTTTAATGGTATTGATCATAAAGTGAATGTAATACTGTGACTGTAGTTCGAACTCACTTATTTCGAGACTGCTTCATCCATTACGAAACTGTGATAACCCCTATATATATATATATATATATATATGTGTGTGTGTGTTTTGGGTGTGGTACATTCAATAAGGTTCCAGACTTTTTTGTAGAGGCATTTAAAATTGTCGTAGACTCTTGAAAATTCAGTGTGTCATTGCTACACATTTTATCAGATAACTGACCAATTTTTATGATTTCAGGTTCAAATGAACGGCTACTGCAAGAAATTTGAATACACCCTACTAAAGCCTGATTGTCACAGCTGGTGAATTTCAAAAGTGCAATCTGGACGTGAGGACACATTAGAAGAACTATATGCAATAAAAATCTGTTTTAAACTTGGAAAAAATGCCACAGAAACGTAAGGAATGCTCCAGACTACTTTTCAACCATCTTGCATGAATGAAGCATCAGTTATTGAGTGGTATAAGAGATTCGAGGAAGGCAGGGAGTCTGTGAGGGATGATGAGAGGTGTAGGAAGAGTAAGGAAGTCAATACACCAGACTTGATTGGCCAAACGGTTTGGGTTCATATGTTGAGTTTTTAAGGGAGTTCAAGAAGAGATTCCTTAGGAAGAGGCCAGCACTCTTCAAATCGGGTCAGTGGTATTTACACGAGGACAATGCACCAGTCCACAACTCCATCCTTGTCACAGACTATTTGACCAAGATGGGCATCAAGACAATTCCTCACCCTCCCTATAGTCCAGACCTTGCTCCCTGTCACTTTTGGTTATCCCTTAAGCTCAGAGGCTGTCGTTATGAGACAATTGAGGAGATAAAAGAGGCTGTGGAAATTTACTAAGCTTTTTGCTTAGATGTGGCACAAGGCCATATGAAAGGGGCGCCCAATGAGACTCGAACTCACTCGTGTAGGTTTGCTAGTCGAGCTTGCTAACCATTACACCACTAGAGGCGCCTAAAAAGAGATAAAAGAGGCTGTGACGAAGGTCATTGACACGCTCACACAAGAGGACTTCCATGGAGCCTTCCAGAAGTTGTAATGGTACAACAAGTGCATTGCAGCCGGTGGAGATTACTTCGAAGGGGACTAGAGTTTCATGTGTGTACTATCAATAAAAATGCCCTTACCAAAAAAATCTGGAAACTTATCGTATGCACCTCGTATATATATATATATATATATATATATATATATATATATATGTGTGTGTGTGTGTATGTGTGTGTGTGTGTGTATATAATCTATCTATCTATCTATCTATTTGAAGTAGGTATTACTTTTATATATAACAAGTTTAATTGCTAAAGTGTTATATGTATTAATAGAAAGTACTAAACAATTTGAATATATTACTTTTTTCTTTTAAAAAATTATGATAAAATAAGGTAAGTGTAAAAGGAAACCCAGACTATTGCTATTACGTTAAGAATTTGATTAGGAATTCTTTTCTTTATCTAATTAAGCTTATTTCCACCGTATGCGCAATCAAAATCTCGTTATAATGTCCCATTTTCGTATGTTACGTTACCGGAGAAACGTAGAATAATCATATCATTATTTACTCTTAAATTTAATAATATATTTGCATCAGTTGTAAAACAAGTTTGACAATATTTTATCACACATCAAAGTCTTTTTTACATTTACATAGACGTGACGGTTTCGATTTCACATAATACTAATACGATCATGGTGTAATGGTTCGAGTCATAACAAGTGAAAACGGGGAGCTGAGTTCAAATCGTAGACGAGGCTGTTTGCATTTAACGTATTGTTAGTACCCTTTGAAAAGGTATGAAAATAATTATTCTCCCTTTATCTATGGGTAAATAGTAGACTAGAGTGGGTTCTTGAATTATCGCATAGCAACCGGTCTTAGAGAAAGTACAACAGCTGTACTTGCTATAAACTAACTATGTATCGCATTCTTCATGTGATTGGCAAAATACATATGTGAGACCTATCTATCGATTTCTTCCTTCCAATGTATATATGAGATATATCCATCCATCGATTTCTTCCTTTCTATCTATCTATCGCTTTCTTCCTTTCTATGTATGTATAAGATCTATATATCTATCGTTTTCTTCCTTCATATGTATGTATGTATGAGATCTATCTATCTATCTATCTATCTATGTACGTATCTATCTATCTATCTATCTATTACTTCCTACCAATGTATGTATGAGATCTATCTATCTATCACTTTCTTCCTTCCTATCTATCTATCTATCTCTTTCTTCTTTCCTATGTATGCATGTATGTATGTATGTATCTATCTATCTTCGTAAGTATGTATGAGATCTTTCTATCGCTTTCATCCTTTTTATGTATATTTGAGATCTTTCAATCGATTTCCTTTACAATATATATATATCAATCTATCTTGAAGCCAGTTGTGGTTTTATGGTTTCGTTATGGTGAGCCGAGTTCAAAGCATAGAAGCTATTTGCATTTCACGTCGAATTAATAATTTTAGGAAATATATTAATTCAAATATACTTCCGACCGTTATAGCTAAATAGTAGGGCAGACTGTGCACTTTAACTTTGGTACGGTAACCGTTAAAGGAAACCTGGAAATTTAAACGAGTTCTAATTTACATAAGAATTAATCATGTGTCGCATCCTGCTCGTGATAAGGTAAATACATTTGATTTCAAATATTCTGAATACTCAATTAACAGATCAATATACTGATGAGTACTATACCTTGCCCAAGGATGACCTAGGAGAGTATAAGACAAATCATCCCACACCAATCAGCTCATTCGTCTTCCTCATACATCACAGACACATTCTATTAAACGTCGTATCTCAACAAGACACAATAAGTAATAGCGTTCGTAATCAACTTCAGTTCGATTTTTTTTTGTTTTCCAATTCCACCCTGAAGTTGGAAATCAGGAGATGGCACCGGAAGTTACTGGGGCACTTCATCCAATTTGTTGCCGGAAGTTAATGAACCGAAATTCCGGCCTTCTTGACATGTGCTGATCGACCTCTTTGGTTTCAATCGAAAGATATGGCCTCAGGGAATACATTTGCTCTCTGCTAAACAGTAAACAACAAGACAATTCATTGACCCTTTCTATAATTGACGATGATCCTGTTGTCATTTATTTTGAGCTCCGGATATCTGATTTTCCTTCAGTCGTTCAGAATTTCCACTGTCATTGCTAAGAATGGTCGGAAATCTGGCCAGTTAAAAGGCTGTGATTTGTTTTCTAGTTTTGTACAACGCTGATTTAATAGTACAACCGGTTATCAGAAATTAATTATTCCCACCTTACTATCATGTAAAAGGTAGATATATGTTTTTATATTTTACATTTTTTATTCTAATTTCTATTTTTTGCTTTCATGCTTGCTAGCTTGATTAGTTAATATTTTAAGCGTTTTAACACCTTGTCAATAGATCTGGAGTTATTTTATTACTATAGGTTAGGGAATTGCGTACAATGTGCACTTATTTTTACTCTTTTTCCGTCGTTGGATTTTACCCGCTGTCATATTCCTATCTAACACAAAGAATTTGCTCACTTTTATATGACTTCAAATATTTTTATCTAATACTAACACTAATAATTTATACACGAATTTATACATATATATATATGCATATATATATTTACCAACACCTCCACTCGGGCAGGATATGAAAGAAGGTCAATTTTTAAGTGAAGTTTCACAGGTTTGAATTCAAAGTTTTCCTTCTCCTAGACTAGTTATCTCACCTAGGCTGAAGAACGTAGTCTGGCCTATTATTTATATAATATAATGGCCGATGAATTTCGTTTTATATATCTTGCCTTTGGGGTTAGTTAGGCTGAGAACCTTTCGGCTCAGTGCATGGGTTAGTTAGGTACAAACTTGAGCGCAGGTATTGACGCGCGCGCGGGGAGGATGTCTCGTTCACAGATATAAAAATAAAAATCCCAGATAGAAAGGTTGACCAGTGGATGTGAATGACGTCATGCATCAGAAGCGCTCGAGGAGGATTTTGGGGATTTGAAAAAGTCAGTTGAGTTGAGTTCCTGGCTCGGAAGAAGAAGGTTGACTTTCGCTTGCTCGCCGAAGCCAGGCCAGTGTCCTTGTGTCAGGTACGCACGTAGTTTGGGGTAAATGGAAAAGTCAGTATAGAAAGATGGTATCTCTCTCCTTATGTTGAAAAAAACCTTTAAACTCAAAGGTAATAAAAAGTTTCGTACCTGAACTAAGAAGTCGTCAAGTGATTTTCGTGTTTCGGGATTCCTACGTTCTATATGTATGAGTTATGAACACATTATGTCCATTTCACAAATGTGGGTATCTATTTCGAATGGCTATGTTACATTTACCCATAGCTGGAGGGAGAATAATTGGATTCATACTTTTCCCAATGGTGTTAGTTCTATATGAAATGCAATCAGTCTCGTTCAGGATTTGAACTCGACGATTTCCTACGACGATAACCATTACACCACGGGCACATCTGATGAGTACCATACCATGCCCAAAGATGACCTCGGAGAGTATAAAACAAATCATCCCACATTCATTGCCATCACTCCCAGGTCAAATCTGGCCCGGAGTGGTAGCACCTGATAGGGCCCTATCTGTGGGTCCAATAAAATTAAACTGTGTACTTATGTTAAACTGATGACTTGAAATAGGACTATTTTGACATTCAAACTGCATACTTATGCTAAACTGAATTGCTTGAATTAGAGCTGTTTTGACATTTAAACTGCTTAATTATGCTAAACTGAATTGTTTGAAATGGAACTGTTTTGACATTAAATTGTACTTATGCTAAACTGATTTATTTGAAATAAAACTTTTGACATTTAACTATGTGTAACCAAAAACTATACTTATTCTAAACTGAATCGTTTGAATTAGAACTGTTGACTAAACTGAATAGCTTGAAATAGAAAAAGAAATAAAAATGTTTTTGACAATTAAATTGTGTATTGATTTTCTAATTATCACAGTTTAGTAAGAAATATTATCTAATAGTATTTGGTTTGTTGTTTACTTTTCAAAACCCAAGAAAAAAAGTTATTTTAGATGGAAGGTTTTTCAACATCCTCTATATTCATCACATTTAGAACCTATTGATTTTCATTTATTTTGATCCCAAGAACATTTTTCTGATGATCGATCCTACAAAAACTCAAGTTGAAAACGATCTTTGAAACTTTTTAGGGAGAAAACCCCAGATTTCATTTCACATGGAATAAAAAATTTGCTTTCTCGTCGGGATAAAATCGTCGTTAAAGATAAAAGAAATTACATTTTTGTTGATAATATCTAAATAACTCAAACCTACATTTTTATCTACTATAGTAAAATATAAATAGAGTCAGATGACTGTAATGATTGATTCATTGATTTTAAAGTAATCCCAAAATATTTAGGGCAATTTCATGCCAAAAAGCTAGGAAGTCGCGATCATTCTATTTTTGTATTTACTTTATTTATTTGTATATAATTCTTAATATCAATAATATGCACACAGTCATATGATATCAAGTATTTATATGTTATATCAATAATATACACACAGTTATATGATATCAAATATTCATATGTTACATCAATAATATGTACACAGTTATATATCAAGTATTCATATGCTATATCAATAATATGCACATTGTTATATGATATCAAATATTCATATGTTATATTAATGATATGTACACAGTTTTATGATATCAAGTATTCATATGTTATATCAATAATATGCACATTGTTATATGATATCAAGTATTAATGTATTATATCAATAATGTGCAAACAGCTATATGACTTCCGGTACTCTTACCCAAGATTAATAATTATATATAAAAAAGTAAGGTTTGCAACCCTAGTCGAGGGTGAGCCAAAGGCTCCCCTTTCATTAGCTACTTTACCGAGGAGTAGGGGAGGGCGCTACACCTTTCTTTAGATTGCTCCACTTTACCCTTAATCCCTACCTTATAATACTGAGTGTTAAGGACAATTTTTGAGTCTTTGTTATCACTCGACCTGTGACTGAACCCTGGTCTCCGTGGCTAATGTTTACCACTCTTCTCGCTTGGCTAATGAACCGTTAGTTTCAAGTAACAATATCTAAAGCAACTTTATTTGCCTCGAGTAGTGTAATGGTTCGCAAGCTGGACTAACAAAACTGCAAGAGTGAGTTCGAGTCCCATTGGGCGCCCCATTCATTCGGCCTCGTGACATTTATAAGCAAAAAGCTTATACATTACTACTATCATTAGTAAATTTTTGTTAATATTTATATCTTGAGGGTTTGGTTTCTTTGTTTAATGGCATATCAACCTTTGTAGGTTATTTAATGCCAAAGCTATTCTCCTAGAAGAACAGTTGTTGTACTATCTAACCCATAGCTGGGAGGATAAGGGGGTTCATACCTTTCCCAAGGGTATTTGCCCGAAAGTGAACGTAATAGCGTGACTGGAGTACGAAATCGCGTTCTACGATTCCGCAGTCCATCGCTTTAACCATTACACCATCAGGACACCCCATATTTATACCTTGAAGTAACAATTTTTGATACGGTTTTTGATATGGTTTCAAGTATTCCAATCAAAAGCAAATAATTTTAAAACAGAACTATTTAACCCATAAATGGCACCCCAAAAGGTGCTACTATTCCAAGTCAGAGTGAACCTGGGCGTAATAAAATCAGACGCAGTTTGGTGTCATACTCCTCTTTTTTGCTTTGTGCGTGGTTGGGGACCGTTACCTTTCTACAGAACGAATTATGATTGATGAATAATATATATCTTATGATCATCATTGGCAGCGTGTTTGTTCATTAGCAAACAAAAAAAACACATTAGCTGTATGCATTGCTCTTTTTATTCAACAACCCTTCATAAATTTCTGCCTATTCCTGAATCACACCTATCATTTATTTTTAATAGCGTAAACCAATAAGCTAACCTACATTTCTTGTTATTAAATATTTTGGAATTTGTTTATTTATTTTTGCTCACTCTAAGAGTTATTATGTATTTATTTGACACTGGGCATATTGCGTGAAAATTAGAGAGAGACAAAAATAAGGACCACAAAGAGAGCGATATTCAATCAGCACTCATAATATTGTCATTTTTAGGTAAGAAGCCATAGGTGTTCACTCTACCCCTCTGCTACGTGCAGTATATGACACAAGGTCAATTTTAAGCGGTTAAAAGCTTCTTTGTAAGTAATAAGAATGAAGCTGTGTTTACCTGAACAGCAATGTAGAATGAATCGAAGGATTTTTTAATTTAGTGTCCAGCATACATATTCCAGTGATTTTTCTTTAGTCGAAGCATATCTGATATTCTTCTTTTGACATGGTATATATATTTAGTTAACCCATCTGCCACAGGCAGGATATAACACAAGGTTAATTTTTAAGTGGCGTAAAACTGGTTTGAATTCTGGCTTTCTCTCATATCCATATGAAGTATTCTGCGAATCGGGAATTTTTCTAATTTAGGAGGTGATTTTCCTTTTATTAATATATTAAACAGACTTATTGACTTTGAAAGAAATTTTAAAAGTCAGTGAGGGACTAATATTAACCGAAATTTCAAATTATCAAAACAAAAAGTAAGTATGCTTGGGGGTTTGTCAGGGCATTGATCTTTTTTAAATTACCACACCCCGAATTAACTCTTGACTACCATTTGGAGTAAAAAGATTAAATCTTTGGATAGATTAATCAGAACTTTTATTTTTGTTTTGGTTAACATGGAAAGAGACACTACCCCCAATACGTGGACTAGGACCCTTAATCAACCAAACCCCTATATTGTGGTTTGATTGGATAACCAATTAAAATTAAATATATGGAAGGGATACTCTTCCAAAAGACGTATTCGGCGCATTAGATTGGCTGACCCACCTAAAAGTAGCAGAAGAATACATAATGACAAGTGATTGCTCAGCCAATCGGGAATGTTTTTCCTTATGGAATCTTCTTGAAAAATATGTTTTTAGGGGTAGAAAAGAGAAGATATCCGATAGCCACACAAAAGACAGTAGAAGAGAAATGAAATCTTTCCAAGGGCTAAACCCTCCACAGGAAAAGCCTCAATCTCTGGAAGATTTAGTAACATAAACTGCACCAGCAAGATACGTCATTTGTTTGTCGCTCAAATACAACAAAAAGTGACGAAATTTCCATATATATATATATATATATATATATATTGTTACACCATTGTCTTTCACTATAAGGTTGTTAATTGTTAACGGAGAGTTTTTATTGTCTTTGAGTCGTCAACTCCCAGGAAACTTATTCCAACGAACCACCCTAACCGTCAGAAGTTCAAGATAGATTGTGTAATTCCCCATCTGGGGATCTTTCAAACACAACGTGGGCACACAGATAGTTTGTAAACCAACTTGCCTGAAACGCATGTTGCAAGTATGGAACTAAGGCCCCAATCAAATACCCTGGCAATCATAGAACCACATCCTTCTACTAGACTGATCGCCTATTATGGGGTAAAGAACCAAGTCTGTCTGATTATTTTCACATAGGTGAAGGGAAGTGATGGTTCATGCCTTTTCCAGTAGCATTAGTGCCATTTTATTTCCTTATAATGACAACCATAACGTTAAGTATGAGAAGTACATATAGGGCCCCTCTGATGGTGAAATGGTTAGCAAGTTATATTAACAAACGTGCACGAGGGAGTTCGCGTCTCATTGGGTGCCCCATTCATTTGGCCTTGTGCTACATCAAAGCAAAGAGCTTCGTAAATTACTATGATAGCTACATAAAAAATCGTTAAATAAATTTATTTCTTCAAGAAAAAGGCATCAAATTAAAGAAATATATCAAAATCATTTTAAAGTAAGCTTCCGTGTTTAACTAAGTTTATTAAATCTCCTGAAAATATCAATAGATATTGAAAATACTTACTTTTCGATAAGGACGAGTTTACCGACAAAGATTGTAATACTCAAGTTCGGCTATCATCCCGTCGGTTAAACCTCTACAATACGTTGACATCATCTCTAAAGAGTGGTAAGACCTTCCCAGCAGCAATTGTTTTAAGCACGACATTGAATTTCAATACAATAGTGGGGCTACTGTTCTGGAGTTTGGAGTACCCTTTCTTTGTCATTTCTACAAGGTCCACTCTTGCTAGCAACTATGATGGTCTCAAGTACTGGTCAGGTAGTACTGGTCAATTATTTGTTATAATTGATCTAAAACCATACCGTAATCGGCAGATCAATTGTATTAAATAGAAATACTTAATAAATAGGATTATTAATATCAAAGAGCAACACTTGAAACCATTTGACTGTGAGAAAACCACTGATTAATATTAGAATTATTAGTGTTCAATAGCAATACCTCAAATCATTATTGTATGCAAAAATGAGCTCTAACAATTCGTTTAGAAATAAAGTTACCTACAAATTATTCGTTTACAAATCACACAAACACACACACACACACACACACATATATATATATATATATATATATATATATATATATATATATATATATGCTCCACTACTCCTCCTACCCCTCTCTAGCAAATGAAGTAATCGCGTTGCCATTAGCGTATATTCAAGGCTCTTCATATATGAATTGAGCTCTCGGTAGCCGTTAAGCGGATGTATGTAAAACAATAGTAATTGTGATTCATAATCGTTTAAAATTTACTTTGATGCTGCTAGTTTCCTCGTGGCTGAGGGGTAGAGTCTTGGATTGGCGTTTGAATCAACCGGGTTTCAATCCTAGCTACCGGAATCTAGTATATCTAGCCACTCTGATGAGTTCTGATAGAACGAAACAGATCTGTCTGTGGATGACTATATATATATAGGATTTAAATAAATATAACACCCCCAACCCAGTTTGGTTACGCACTTTTCGCCTTGTTCCAATAACCACTGAAAGCTAATAAATTTTTGACAGTTGGTAACACATTCATTCGGTTTCCTGAAGAGAAGGGAGATAACTCACATAAACCCAAGAAGACTTGGTGCTTCTTTCACCGATAGAGTACACACGAACCGCATCGTTCATTTATCTTGAGACAGCAATGAAGAAAGATTTTGTTCATATTACTTTATTTCAAATTTTACAAGTCGGTTGACGTAACTGATAGTGTATTTACTCGAGATAAAAGTGAAAGATTTGTTTGGCTTTGTTGATTTGGTTGGATTTTCTAGTATATCAAAAATTGTCGGTTATTTAATGCTAAATCCTCTTCCTACATATATTTTTGGTATATGATTTGTAAACACATTTTGTTGACATCATTCTTAAACGAGCCTGGCCTTATTTTTCGCAAGCAGTTAACTGGCCTCAAGTATTACTATCTAAAACGAGTAATTTCTTAACTATTAATCATTTGTTAGCACAATTTTAAATGGTTAGAACTAACTCATTTACAGTCTATATTTCTGAGATGAGGTATTATGAGCATTATATACATTTTTCGGACTCATCTTTGTCGCCATGTTTATCAGAACGTGATCCGGCGTGGTTAGCCACATATGGAGAGAGAAGGGAGATCACCGCCCTCTGTGGGACCAGGTTGAGATCATAGACAAGGAACACCATTTGTTAATTCGTAAACTTAAAGAATCAGCACATATGCTAGGCCACAAAAATCTCCCGAACCGACATTAATACAATATAGGAACCAGTAATAAGGAGTGCCAGAGAAAAGCAATAATAACAAAAAAAGTTGTAATATGAGCTCTGGTAAAAAAAAAACCTAAACATGCAATCATAACAGCAAAATTGCAATATGAGCATTGGTAAAAATGGTTGCTGAATACATTAGGTTTATAATACCCAGAAATTCATTTACATATATCCTCAAGGACATATTGTACAGTGGATACAGGTCTCGGTTATATCGAAAGACATACCCAGAGAGAGTGAGTTCAATACCTGGCGAAGGCAGTGGAGAACTTTTATAGGCGAAATTAACAGGAGGTAACTGATGAAATCATTTGTTTGCATACATAGAAGTGGTCAGAAGTTTGAACATCGACTATTCTATTCATTACTGAAGATTAAATTTATGTTTTGTGTGTATTTTTTCACACCTCTAAAATGAAATCAAGTATTCCTATTTCAAATAAATAGTTTGCAAACACATTTTTTATATGTTCATAAGACCTTAACAGATTTTTCCTTTCCATATAAGAGTTGATCAACGAAAAATGGCAACGAAGAGGTACTCTACCTTCTTCACATCTGCAGAATCTCACCATCAGATGCAGTTTCGGTTATACAGTTTGTGTATTCTAAGTCTGCCAAACAATGTAGTTTTTTTGTTGTAGCAGTATTACTTGTGGTTATCCTGCAGGAGTGTTTAAGGAAAGACTGGCGAGTTTAAAGAGATTGGTGTTATTTGTATGACTGTTGTGATGGGTCTGTGATCCTATTTTAAAAGCATCAAACATATTGACAGACTTGAATCATTAATCTTTGTTTGTTGTGAATATATTTTTTAAATCATTCATCACGTTTTAAAAATCGATTGATCATTTTTTTTATTATTATTTCTCGTGAATGTCCTTGGGAATATGAGGTCCAGAAAAAATTATACATAGACAAAGGCAAAACAGAGGAAAAAAATGAAAAGTTGAGATTATTTCGAATTTGCCTGAAGGTTGACTGAAGTACAACTGTTTTGTTTTTGTTTTTCTTTTTTTCTTTTTTTTACTATTGAATTGGAAAAATGAGATTAAACATTTTCTGAGAAAGAATTTGTAATTCATTGTTGTGAACAAATATGGCTTGGCATCGTTTCTTTGTTTTAATGGCATGTCAAGCTGCGTGGGTTATTTAATACTAAAGCCATCCTTCTAGGAGAAAAGAAGTGGTGCTATTTAACCCATAGATAGTAGGGGGATATGTAGAGGGTCGTACCTGTTTATTTATGTTTTAATATAGAGCAATGTTTAGGTTTTTTCTTTGATTTTGAGACTAAGAAAAATTTCTTGAGACATATCCACGCATCGAAGCAAACGCTAATTAAAACGTGAGGAACAAATTCTACAGTTACTCCTATAAAGAAAACTAAAACATCAGTATGCATAAATATGGAAATTTACTAAGCTTTTTGCTTAGATGTGGCACAACGATATATGAAAGGAGCACCCAATGAGACTCGAACTCACTCGTGTAGGCTTGCTAACCATTATGCCACCAGAGGTGCCTCAGTATGCATAAATATGGACACAAATATATGGTAATGGTCTTCATTTTAAGATAGATTCACTTGGGTTCAGAAATGAAGGGCAGTATTAAAAAAAAATCAGACCGGTTTTTCGGGCATAATTAATAAAATGAAAAGTTTTTACGTAATAATTCAAATTTCCTTTGTTTATTGTTTTAATGAAAATTAATAAGATAGGACAGATCTTTATTGTTTGAATAATGCAAAGATATTTTTTTGCTTCTTTTTGTGAAAATGTTTTATTATATCAAATTTTGTAATATAATCGTCTAGTTTCTAATATTAATACTTTCATTTGGATCAAAAGAAAGACAGATGATTAACATTTCATTATCTGGAAATGGGGAGAATATTATAAAAAGACATTCATTACAAAGCTTAGATATTTCGGCGGTCCGCGGGAGTATATATCAGTAAGTAAAGTGACGAACTTAGTCGAGGGTGACCCGTTGGCTCCTTTTAGATAGCTACTACACTGCGGTGTAGAGGAGGGCGCTAATCCATTCCTTGGATTGCTCCACTTTACCCTTGATCCTTCCCTTATAATGCTGAGTGTTAAGCAAGGTAGCATCAAGTACCATTTAAAACCCTGATTTCCCGGATCATTGGCGAACATTCTGCTCCTTAGGCCAATGACGCGTGATATATATATATATATATATAGTCATCCACAGACAGACTGTTTCGTTCTATCAGAACTCTTCAGTGTGGCTAGACACGCAGGACGCTCGAAGCCGGGATCGAAACCCGTCAACTTTACGTTAGACTAAGTTTCAGACCTCTCGGCCACCAAGCTAAGGGAATTTTAAGGTATTTATTTTAGCAACAGCAGCAGCAAACTTTGTTTACATTTTTTATACCCTATCGGCTACCAGAGTGCTCAATTCTTACGAAGAGCTTTGCATTACGCTAGCGGCGGCCGACAGTTCCTTCACCAGAGTGCTCAACCCCTATGTGGGGGGGGGCGTATATATTGTCATCCACAGACAAAGTGTTTCGTTCTATCAGAACTGTTCAGTGTACTAGACACACAGGACGCTCGAAGCCGGGATATATATACCTCCTTTTAAAAAAAATAATTACCTGTTATTTAAACATTATTGTATTTTAAAAAATGGTGAATACTAAAGAATAATTAGAGTAATTTGAGAATCAATAAAATAAATTTAAAAAATTTAATTTCTAATTTCGTTGAAATTATTGAACATTATTAACTAATATATTACATGTAGTCTAAAAACATGAACTAATATTAATATTAACTTAACTAGAAAGTCTATTACTATTAAGAAATATTTGCCATTATATTAGGAAAAATTAGCGGAAATGATTATTAAGTTAACCATAATAAGTCATGGCTTATTATTGAAATAGATTTTGAATTAACGTATCTAAGAATTCCTAACTTTTCAAAAAGACTTTCCTCAGATTATATATATATATATATATATATATATATATATATATATATATATATATATGAATATGTTAAAAGATCGGAAGTGTTAAATAGTTGTAGACACAAAAGGGCGTGGTTACTCTATAATTAGGGATAGGTTTTAGGAAAAAAGAAAAAAGGAAAAAAAAAATAATTTATTTGTTATTTTTTTTATTTTTTTATTTTTCTTAATGCAAATTTGAAGCTAGTTGGTTTTTGGTGAATAAAAGAAAGAGATTTCTCCTAGAATTCAGTCGAGGTTAGGCTTCCTGATGATCCGTTAAGGTGAAACTTTAGTAGAAGATTTTCGACTCGCGATTTAGGTTAATTATATATATATATATATATATATATATATATATATATATATATATATATATATATATATATATATATATATAAAGTGAATTAATAGCTAGGTGTCGACACAGGGCTAAATTTAAACTATAAATAATTAACAAAAAACTTTTTTTTAAAAAAGCATAGAGTTAAAGTGAGAATTAATGTAAATGAATAAATAAAATAAACTGTTAGATAGAAAATTGTGAAAAAGCATATAATACGTACAACTCATAAAATGTGTAACTGAATAATGATTTCTAAATAGTTTTGAAATTTTTAAATATTTAAATAAATTAAATATTTGTTTTAGTTTAATATATCTATTACTTTATGATTGCGTAAGGTTATTAAATAAAGTTTAAATCTAATTCAATATAAAATCTGTAATTTAGGTCAAAATGTAATTAAAAAATAAAAAATTTTAATTTAAAAAAAATAAATTTACATTTCTAACCGAAATTAAAATTTAAAACGGAAGTGGGCTTAATGAGGAGATAACTCTTCACCCCTCTTCTATCCCCTCCCACTTTTCTGTATCTATTCTAGTTTTTTTTATCTAAAAGATCTGAAGAAGTCCTGTTAATTTTTTTTACGTGTTTTTGGAAATTTCAAAAATGCGTAACAGGATGGAAATAAATTTATAATCCTATGTGACCGGTTTTGTTGAGTTTCTTAAAGAATATATATATATATATATATATTCATGGCATGATGGAAATAAATTTATAATCCTAAAGTGACCAGATTTTGTTTATCGTAAAGGTATATATATATATATATATATATATATATATATATATATATATATATATTCTTTAATCTGTTAATTCCGTAGTACGGAACAATTCCATTAGAACAATAAAATTAATCAAAATTTGAATTCCTGGTAAAGAGATCAATGTATATGATATCACAGAGCAAGGATTCCAACAAGAAAAACTTTAGGATTATAAATTTATTTCCATTCTGCTAAGAGCATTGATATAAATCCGTAACCCCCCACCCGAAAAAAAAAATAGCCGGACTTCTTCAAATCCAACATGGAGGTAATGAATACAATATGAATACAGTATGAATAATGAATATAGCATTCATTACCTCCATGTTGGATCTGAAGAAGTCTGGGTAAAATTTTGCGGGGAGTTATGGATTCATATCAATGCTCGTAGGAGAATGGAAATAGATTTATAATCCTAAAGTGACCGATTTTTGTTTTTTCTTGAAAGGAAGTATATATATATATATATATATATATATATATATATATATATATATATATATATATATATATATAGTATTCGGTCCAGTTAAACCAGAGTTGGGAGTAATTCCTTCAGGACAAGAATTTTGAAAATAAAATAAATAGGTAAATAAAATAAATAAAAAAACGAAAACTCAATAAAACGAGGAGGTAACTCTTCAACTCTCTTTCTACCCCCACCGTGTCTATTCTGTTTTATTTATCCACTAGATCTGAAGAAGTCCTATTATATTTTTCCTCGTGTTTTTGGTTCACACCAGAAACGAAAAACAGATTGGAAATAAATTTATAATCCTAAAATAACCGGTCTTTGTTTTTTTCTTTAAAGATATATATATATATATATATATATATATATATATATATATATATATATTTGGAAGAAAAGTTCAACAGACTGTCATTTGGCTATGACAATCTGTTGATTTTTTTTTCTAATCATATAACTTTGCTCTTTATGATATTTATAAATTTATAAATTAATTATCATACATTGAGCACTCCTGGAGATTTATAAGAATCCTCAGATATATTCTTAATCTAAATCATTCCCAACTCTTCTTCTGTGGATATATATTGTCATCCCCAAATACACTGTTTCGTTGTATCACAACTCTTCAGTGTAGCTAAACACATAAGACGCTCCAAGCTGGGATAGAAACCCACCAAAATTTACGTTAGACTTAGTATCATATTGCTCAGGAATCATAAGGCAGTATGTAGTTGTATTCGTTTGTTTACATTTTGGCTAACCGGAGACCAGACCACTCAATTCATTAGAAGAGCTTTGCATTCCAGAAAAAATATATATATATATATATATATCCCTAGTACTTTCTGCCCGACTTTGGGCCATCATCAGGAGAGAATCTATTACAAAAGTGATGTAACTTTTGTTTTAGCAAATTACTACTGTGTAAGGACGTCTTTGCTGTTGGAAATTATGGCGTTTGCTTTTAAATGTAATTCTGTTGTATGTTTTAGGGATACATACAACTATGGACAATACCTAAATCAATTCCCCCCGAACACGATAAAAGTAATACGGGAATTCGAACGGATCCAGAAGAAAATATGTAGGCATAAAATGTCTATTATGTTTAATGAAATTTGCATTAACGAAGAAATGCTGCCTATATATATATATATATATATATATATATATATATATATTGTTAACTCCTCAGGCCTCCTTTTCAGCTTGTCCTTGGGAGCAGACCTCATGTTTCCTCTTTGAACCGAGAGTAAACTTTTCTTTGCCTTTTGATCTGTGTCATTTTGAATACTATCTTGTCTGGCTCATTGTTGTAGTCTCCCAGCGTCCTTCAGCCGTGTAGTTTGGATTGAGACTGCTGCTGATTTTGGTCAGGTTACCCTGGTGTTTCTACCAGTTAATCAGAATGATTCCAACCCCAAACAGAGTAAGACATTTTTCCCGTGACAAAAGACTAACCAGTAACCTTTTTATTTGCTGTATTCAACGTTTTATTCGGGTTTTGTTGTGTTTCTTTTCGCTGGCCAGACTTTGAATAATCTTCTAAACTTTAATCCAAAACACATTTCATGTTGGTTATAGCCTAGGTTTTTACTTTCACCCCTGCTGCCCACGTGTTACTTTGTTTTTTTACATTTGTATCCCTCCTCGTCCCCTGTACATTCCCTGTAAATAAATTTAGGTTAGTATTTCCAAACCTCTGTTTTTTTTTTTACTTTTTTGGTGCGTCTTATTTGTGTGTTATGACTGCTGGGTACCAAGTCTACCTCTAGACACCTATCCTAAATTCACCGTAATTGTACCATAAAATATATATGTCCTTTAATTAGCTACAAAATTTGATATGCCATAAAACACAACCAACCAACAACAACACACACACACACACACACACACACACACACAAACACACACACACACACACACACATACATATATATATATATATATATATATATATGAAATAATTCGTAATTCATTTATACGTAATTATGTATAACATAAGCTGTGTAGAATTACCACATGCTTCCTATTTTTGGACAATTAGGATATCTTTTATGAAAAAGAAAACTGCAAAAATAGATTATTTACATATTTTAATCAGTCGGGAGGCTTTGCTGACTCCTTTTTCATTTTCCTATTGAAACGTCATCTCTTCCATTTTCTTTTGTTTGTTGCTTCCTGATTTTCATGATGTAACATCGGCCATAGTTCCCGATAATATCAACATTTCACCGACCTTGGCATTTCATTTACATCCTCTCAAAGTCTTCACAAAAATTTTCTTCCTCTTCTTCACTTATTGTACCTAGATTTCCCGGTAGGGGAAAAAGATCAAAACGTCTAAGTAAGCACGCAAGAAACGAATATTCAAACTCATTTTGTACTGCCAAAATTTTAATTTTTCTTGCATCTTCTCAAAAGTGAGAGATTATTTTGATTCTTTAGAATATCCACAGCGCGTGAAAAAGAATTTTAAGACATTTTTACAACGTAGCTTATCGTGGACAAAAACTTTTCATCTAAGACCAGTATTTAGATGTCTAAACCTTCAAATGTATCACCCTTGTTTTGAAGATAGACTGACTTCATCAACAGAGTACGTTTGATTAGACAGAAAAGACAGTTGTGCTGCTGGTTTGGTTTGGTTTAGTATACTTTCGTTTTATGACATATCAACCATTGTTGGTTATTTAATGCCAAAATAATGTTTTACACACACACACACACACACACACACACACACACACACACACACACACACATATATATATATATATTATTTGTAAACACGTTTCGTATGTACACACAGTTAAATGATCTAACAGTTATATTTCTAACGATTCAATTTAGCATAAGTTAAACGTTTCCAAGTATTGCTAAGTATCACTAAAAATTCAATTAAACATCTGAAATGACGAAACAGTTCTATTTCAAACAATTCAATTTAGCATGTTATTTGTTTGCTCTTAGTTTAAATGTTAAACTGTTCTATTTGAGCCATAGTTAGGTCATAATCAGGTGCTACCATTTCGGGCTCGAGAAAACAATGAAGCGATGACAATGAAGGGGTACTCCACATTCCCCCAAACTCTAGCATTACTGGAAGTTCGCCATCAGACTGTTTAATGTCATATCTAGGATATTCGTTGGTGGGGTACTACCCGTCAGCAGAGATGCAGTCGGTGTATTCTACAGCCTCCCTCCGAGCTGACTGGGCTGCTGAGTGGCAGGATGTGTGCATTATCTCAAAAGGATACTTGCGGGATACTTTCCAAAATTTGAAAAACGTTAAAAACATTTTATCTAACTTAGATGTACGTGGTACATAAAATAAGTTTCCATACTTTTTTGTACAGACATTTAAAATTGGCGTAGACTCTTGAAAATTCAGTATGTTATTGCGATACATCTTATGAGATGACTGACCAATTTTATGATTTCAGGTTCAAATGAACAGCTACAGCAGCAATTGGAATACATCCAACTAAAGCCTGAGTGTCACAACTGCTGAATTTCAAAAATGCAATCTGGACGTGAGGACATTTTAGAAGAACGATATGCAAAAGAATTCTGTTTTAAACTTGGAAAAATGCTTCAGAAACGTATGGAATGCTTCAGACTGCTTTTCGACCATCTTGCATGAATCGAGTATCAGTTTTTGAGTGGCATTAGAGATTTAAGGAAGGCAGGGAGTTTGTGAGGGATGATGAGAGGTGTGGGAGGAGTAAGGAAGTCAATACACCAGAGTTGATTGGCCAAACGGTTAGTGTTAGGGTAAGGGTTAGACTTACTTTGTTGAGGTTTTAAGGGAGTTCAAGAAGAGATTCCTTAGGAAGAGACTAGCCCTCTTCAAATCGGCTCAGTGGCATTTCTACCAGGACAATGCACCAGTCCACACCTCCATCCTTGTCACAGACTATTTGACCAAGATGGGCATAAAGACAGTTCCACACCCTTCCAATAGTCGAGACCTTGCTCCCTGTGACTTTTGTTTATTCCGTAATCTCAAAGGATGTCTTTTATGAGACAATTGAAGAGATGAAAGAGGCTATGACGAAGGTCATTGAAATGCTCACACGAGATGACTTCCATGGGGCCTTCCAGAAGTTGTTGGAACGGTACAAGAAGTGCATTGCAGCCGGTGGAGATTACTTCAAACGAGACTAGAGCTTCATGTGTGTACTATCAATAAAAGTGCCCATACGAAAAAAGTCTAGAAACTTAATAAATGATCCTCATACATAGAAGGAGAAATTTCTCGGTGAGTTTTATTCTATCTCTAATTGCTAGTTTTCACTGAAGTCTGCGTAAAAACATTTCTTATCAGATCTCCGCTACTCTTCTAAATATTTTAGTTGATTTTAACAATTCTTGATCCAGATGTTCTCAATACTTCCTCTCATACTTCAGTTCATCGAGTCTCTTTTGCAGGTTCTTGGTACAATTTCAACTACGTTGATATTATCGTCACTTTTATGTTCCACAACTTTTTACTGTTCTTTGGTAAAGTTCAGATTTGCGACTTTTTTCTATCATCATGCAGTCGTCTTCAGATACGGCAAAATTCAGTAGTTGACAAGTTATTTTTTACCTGTTAATTAAAATGAGATCCTGTCTTCTGGTCTGGATTTGGTGATATTTTTGTATCTCAAAACCACGGTGAATTTTATGTATTTCCTCTTTGTTATTGTAATTTACCTCAGCACACATGAACTCTCCCTGCTATAAATAGCTGCACGTACTGCTCTTAGGTAGAAGTCAATATTCCAGCAGACAGCCCTGAGAGTCGGACCGAACTGTCTCGCTGGTAACCCTCTCATTTGTATATGTTTGTACTTCTGTTCTTTGTTAATATATTTGTTTAACTCAATTCCACTCGAGTATTTTTTAATTTCTGGCTCCTAACAAGGCTACAACAATCTTTTTAAACTTTTATTATCATTACTAGTTTTATTATTGCGAGTTTTTCACACCAGCGCTAGCTAAAGGTCTTTCACTGAAGTCTGGGTAATAGTAAGTTTCCATAAGTTTCCATGACTCTTCTCAGTATTCTGACAATATTTATAATGTTATAATCTGGATGATCTTCACCCGTACTCTGATTTCTAAATCTTCCAGTCCTTTCCAATACGCTTTAGGGATTGTTCTGTGCGCACCAATTACATATGGTATAACCTTCAGCTTTATGTTCCATAGTTTTTTTACTTCTCTGTCAATGTCTAAGTTCTCTCTTTCATTGAGTTTTAAGCTGTGCAAGTCCAGGTGAATGTCTACCTAAGGTTCTTTTATCGCGTCCTTGTAATTCTTTTTCCATATCAATTTCGGTATATCATTTTATTTCAGTTTATTTAAAGATTATTTTGCTTCCCTTGCCTCTGGTTGTTGATATGCACTCGTGCATTCTCCACCTACTTTGGGGTGGCATGTTATTTTGAAATGAAATATTTTGATTGTATTACTTAGCTTCTTTTTCGGAATCTTCTAAGTTTCCCTTTTTTCGCCATATCTTTTGATTTATCTTTTCTAGTTGCATCGTCAGATTTTTCAACTGTTTTATTTTGATTTTTTTCATCTTGAAATATCCTTGCGTATTCTTTCTTCCTTCGAACTTTTGTTCGCCCACAAAGTTACTTTACCCGACCTCTTGCCTAATGTCCCATTCAGGTTTTGTATTGCTGTTCGGGTTCTGTTGGGGAACACTGATCTTATCACTAGTTTCACTCTTTCACGAATTTGCTCAATTTTGTGGGATCATCCATATTCTCGATATACAATGGACTCTTCCAATAAACATATTTCAGTTGACTATAATCCTCTCTGAGAATTTAGAAGCAATAACTACGCTGGCGAAATTGTATTACTTGTTTATTGTTATATATAACTTATATTCTTCTCTCTCAGAAGGTGTTTGTCTTATTTATTTTATGTTCTTTCCCGAGGACATAACACTCCTCTAATTTAGTGATGTTGCTCTTTGGGAATTTGGTAATAATCTGTTTAACTTTTCTGTTTCTATCTTAGTCATGCTTTCTCATTGATGTTAATGCAGTTTTCTTTTCAGTTTGGTTGGGTTTATTTGTTTAATGGCATAACAACCTTTGTAGGTTATTTAATGCCAAAGCCATTCTCATAGAAGAACAGTAGTCGTACTATTTAACACATACCTGGGAGGATAAGGGGGTTCATACCTTTTCCAAGGGTATTTGCCCAAAAGTGAACGTAATAGCGCGACTGGTGTACGAACTCGCTTACTATGATTTCGCAGTCCATCGCTTTAACTATTACACCACGAGGACACCCCTTTCATTTCTGTCATGATTTTCTTTAATAACTTTAGATTTATTTTATCTTTCTGTGATAATCTTTTTATTTGTGTGAATCATGCATTATTTTTCTAGATTTTTCAGCCTAAAGATTTGTGTGCGTATTATACATTATAACTATAAAATTATTTTCGCCAACTACATGCTTCATCACAATCGAGATTGGTTCACCGAAAGTAAATTATATCTAGAGTCTTAAATTACTTTTTTAAACCATCACGAAGGAATAATTTTTTAAAACATAATTTTCTTTCTCCTTATGTGAGCAAATTTTTGCTGCAAGCCTGATGCTTCAAAGTTAAATGTTGCCCAGTGGGCTGGGGCTGTAGAATACACCTACTGCTTCTCTGCAGAGGGGGAAGGCCCCCTCACCGAGTGTCCTTGATATTATGCTAAATAATCTGATGGTGAGGTTCCAGTAATGCTGGAGCTTTGGGGAATGCGGAGTACTCCTTTATTGCCATTGCTCCTAGGTCCACTCTGGCTCGGAATGGTAACGCCTGATAGGGCCCTATCTATGGGTCAAATAGAACTAAACTGCATACTTATGCTAAACTGAATTGCTTGAAGTTGAAATGTTTTTGACATTGAAACTCTGTACTTATGCTAAACTAAATTGTATGAAATGGAACTTGTATGAAATGGAACACTTTTGATATTGAAACTAGTTACGCTAAATTGAATTGATTAAATTAGAACTGTTTTGACAATTAACTGTGTGTAAACAAAATCTATACTTATACTAAACTGAATTGGCTGAATTAGAACTGTTTGGATAAACAGAATAGCTTGAAATAGAAATGCTTTTGAAAATTAAACGGTGTACTCATGCTAAACTGAATTGTTTGTGATAGAACAGATTATTTGTATAACAATGGATAGATAACCAACAAAGGTTGATACGCCATAAACCTATTAAACCAACCAACCAACCATCAAAGTTAAATGAAAATTCTGAAAAATGAAGAATCGAAATGAAATGAAATTGGACATCTACGGGAGGGGACTGATTTTTTTTCTGGACACCGCCTTTATTATTTATTTAACGAATGAAATTTCCTTCTGTTTTTGGCTGAATAAACTCTTCTGTTAATGTAGTAAATAAATGCTAAGTATCCGCTCACCTGAACAAGTCGATGACACAGCTACTCGCTGGGGAAGCCTGCTTTTTTATTGTCTCGCAATCACGCATACAAATTAGCGATATTTTTTAGCGTTAGAACCATGCATGCGCGTTGATTAGATTACAAATGAATAAATTCGGAAAAAAGGGAGATGCTGTGTTTAGTAAACTAGAAGGGAGGAGTTCTCCCACCGGCTGCTTTCCACTGGAGTGATGAGCCAATCCGTTTCCTGGGGTGCTGTAGTTCGATCCTTATCTTCAACTGGAAAAGAATTTTTCAGAAGTACTGGCAAAGGCAGAAGGGTGAGTGCAAACCTGGGTTCGAAGGTTGATGTCCTTAAAAGACAGAGCGTAGATGTGCACCGTGAATATATTTCTAACCTATAACTGGTTGTCGATTTTTCTCCGTCAGCAGCTCGGTCATTGGTCCACCAAGGACTCCGCTTTTCGTTCCCGAGGTAGAGAGATTAATCAATGGTTGACAGGCTGTTCTGTTCTCGGTGACCTAAAGTTGGGGGCTTGGGGATCCTAGATTTGAAATGTCATTGGTTTGCTGAGAGGCTTGTATCTTTATATCTACCTTTGACAGGAGATTCAGCGTGGAGAAGGAAAATTAGGGCTGTTTGCTCTCAATTGAATTCCAGCCTGGAGGCTGAAAACGGATGTAGGCCAGAACAGGGAGCGTTGTTTTTCCAAGAGTACAGAGAAGCCTTTCTTAAGCTTCCTTGGTCAAGTGATTTTCCACTGTCTCGAAAGCTACTAAGGTACTATGTACGAATTTAGTGGATGGTGCTGTTGCGGACCCACTCGAGAAACGATTCGGCCTGTCATTAAATGAGATTTGCTTCCAGTAGAAATGGATGCCAGGAAATGTTCGATTTGCACCGCTGCAACCGTAAATTGAAAAAAGAAAAACGCCTGAGCACGAATTTCACTACTGCAATCAGTTTCACTCGTTTTGAGAGTGCATCGAAGAAGTGACGGCGCTTACCGATTCCAAATGGTTAGTGCAGCATGATATAGCATAAGTCGAAGACAACGTTGATCCTTTGTGTACAGGTGTAAAACGAAAGACGTATCTCGTGTTCCTGGTCGTGGAGCTACTGGTAATATGGACGACGCGACTGAAGGAATTATATACCAGTTTGGCTTCCCATTACAATCTGATTTGTTACTTTAAGCATTATCTTAGAGTGAAGATCAAATGTGATAGAAAAAAATCTTGCTCGCATAACATCCGACGAAAGGTGGGTGAAAATAGCAAACCTGGTCGCACAAAAGTGGGCAAGCTTAGTGGATCTTCTTGCTCATGGAAACGGCGGTCCAGGTATCACTTCGGGATCCCATCCCGAGTTTGTCAAGTTTTTTTCATTAACTGTCTTTATAGTATTGTTTTGACCTGGCCCTATCATTTAGACAAGCCTTACAGGATTTCAACGACCTGAGTTTTTTTTAACCACATCCCCAATCCTTATAATCATTTTTAACAACTTTATTTCGGGAAGAATTATTAAATGATTGTCTTCTCCATACCCTCCCAAAACAACCATCCCTCTAATTTTTTACTTCCAATAACAATTAACCCATTCCCCTATAAGAAATTTCTTGTTTTTTTCTGATTTAATCCGGAAAACAGCCGGCGATCTAATAATTAGGTTGGGCAATACGGGCTTTACTAAATTTTACACACATTTAGTTTTATTTCTTGTTTTCTTTTTTAAGGGTAAATTTGTAAATTGTCCCGCTAAATTCTGGCTGCATTAGTCTATTGTGGTTCGCTATTTAAAACTCCGTCCGGCTGAAATTGCCTCAAGGCAATAGCGAACTAGAAATGGGGATTTTGTGCCTGGAATTAAAGTTACCCCGATATATATACTTCTAAACCCCGTCCAACTCTATTACTTCAAGGCAATAGCGAAGTAGAAATTTTGATTTTGTGTCTGGAATTAAAGTCGCCTGGATATATGTACTTCTTGATAGTGATATATATATATACCGCCCACTGGGTTTCAAAGGGTTTATAGATATTTTCTAGACTACGATTAAAAAAGAAATGAATTATTTTATGAAGTGTAGCTAGAGTTATGTTCAGAATATTTTATTTTATTTCTATCACCGAGCCCGTACACAAAATGACTTCAAACAGGAACTTTTAAGGGAAAAGAAAAATAGATTTTCTCTTTTATTGATCGTGAAAAAAAAAAAAGAAAAAAAAAGGAAGGAAAACGAAAATAAAACAAAATAAACAAACACAAGTTTCAATGGATAGAGTTATTCTATATTTTTTAAATATTTGTTATTATTCTACTGAAAGAAGTTTTTCCATAATTAAATAGGATTAAATCCAATTTTTCTTCTGTAATAACAATAAAGGTTGTTTGATCGTTCTGGGATAAAAAAAAAGTTCTGCATGATTTAACACCGTACATTTACATGCTTTTGAATACAGATAGAATATTCAGAAACTAAGTTTCTGTGAAGCTTTACATAAGAGAAAAGGCTATTGTATCAGTTATACCATATAGAGAAGAGTCTTTTTCGAGAAAAATTGTCCTGGCTTAGAATAAACAGATTGCATCTTTCTACAGAGGAGCGGATTTAAGACCTACCTCCCTAAAAAAAGGGGTGTCCTGATTAAGACATTAAACTGCATCTGATGGTGAGGCTCCATTTGTTAAGGCCTAAGGAGAATAAAATTTCTCTTCATTATCATTATTCGCAGGTCAATTTGAACCATGTCCGGTAAAACCTGTTAAGGTCCAACTATCGGTAAAATATGAATGATTGATAAAACATAAACGTGCATAAAAAAACTAACTATTAACCAACTATTAATCGAGGAAGATATAGACACTGACTAGCCATTACAGTTAAAACAATCCCCAAAATTCTTTGCATATCACCTTAAATTTCTGCAAGGTATTGTGGTTAAGTGTTGCGTTCTGGTTAGCGAACGCTTGTAATATTAAATAAAGGACAAACCACGACATGAGAGGGAATAGAGATATATTCTTAGGAAAAAGTATATACAATAGAGAGACTATTAGTAGACAAGAACATAGGATTAGTGAATACAGAATAAAGATATAATCCAACGATAGTATTCGCTTCCGTTATTACGGTAGCAAGTAAGGTGATCTAGAGCGATCTCCAGTCTCCACTGCTCTAATACTATTCCAATAAGAAGCTGCTCTTCACCTTCTAGTCTGCCCTGGTATTAGTAGCTACTGCTATATACGGCAGATGGACTAATTCATTGCGTGGAAAAAGGTGGGTGATACCCAACATTAAGATTCTTGCCTTTCACCTAAACTGCTCAGATTCAATTCTTGGAATGTGAACGACATATTTTTAAGGCATCACATGGGTTATGTATAAACACAGCGTCCCCTATACGAGCACGATCTAATTGTTTAATTGATTGGCATTTCGACTCATCTATGATTAAATTATTCTGAGTAGTTTGGGAATCTCGTTTATTGTACCATCATTTTTAATTTTTATGTTGTTGTTATTAGGTATTTTTGTTTTTGTTCAATGAACGCGATTCCTTAAATGTATACGAGTTAACATGCCTTTTAAAATCACTTAATATGAATACATAGTTTTTCAAAATCTGAAACTATTTGATTACCAGAATCCTCTAAGTTGAACTGCTGACAGATTCAACAGAAGTTAAGTAAAGTAAGAAAAGTTGGCGACCGTTGTCGAGGGTGACCCGAAGCATCTCTTTTCAGTAGCTACTACACCAAGGTGTAGAGGGCGCTACTCCATTCCTCTGATTGCTCCAATTTACCCTTAATCCTTACCTTATAATACTGAGTACGAGTTTTTGAGTCTTTGGTATGATTCGACTGGGGAGTGAAACCCGATCTCCTGGACCATTGGCGAAAACACTACTCATTACGCCAATGGCCCGAACTGAGTCCATCGTGAATAATTACTACTTTTGTAAACCATTTAACAAGAATTCGAATCGCGATTCAAAAGTCGGAAATTTGAAAAGCGATTATGTATGTTTTAATGTAAAAATTGAAAAGTCCTTTATAGTGGAAATCTTTCGCAAAATTCTCATATGGGGCTAATCTTCCATTAATCGCGAATTCAAAGAAGAAAAAATGATAAAATTATCGATTACAAAAAAAAAAAAAAAAGAAAAAGAAAGTAAAAATGAATTGTTTATTAGCATTAAGTTCTGTCGGCATTTACGGAAAAGAGATGAAATTTTAAGTGTTATCAATGGAGCAGGGTTTGAGGAAGAGCTAAGAGAAGAAAATGGACGATATGAAAGTGAATGAATAATATGACCGGATGACTGAATGTTATTTCAGAGAAACAATAAAAAAACAAAATTTCTGGTCTCAAAAGGCCTGGAAACAATGACTCAAAGATAAAAGGAAATTGGTTGGCACTGTCTGTTGGATGAGATGAAAGATTTTCGGCCGTGATGCTGATTTTTTTTTTATTCAAACGAAAACATTTTAGAAATAATTAAAGTGATTATTGAAACAGATTTTTTAAAAGTTAAATATAATTAAATTTAGTTTATACGATTTTCAAAGTGAAATCGCTCGAAAAGTAGGAAAGATTTTATAGGAATCCTATGGGATGTAGACCAAAAAAAATCTTGGAAAAAGGAAAACTTGTACAGACCGATAAAATAAGTCAGACACTTCCATTTCGAAATGATTTAAAGCATTGATTGATTAATTGATTAAAAGAGAGAGAGAGAGAGAGAGAGATAATTTGAAATCAGGACGATTTTAAATTCTTTATTTTATTTTTAGATATATCTATTTGTATTATAACCTTTGTGAGTTTTCACACTTGTACGAATTGATTTATTGAGTTTAACGGCGTGTCAAACCGTATATAGTGATGCTATTCCTTGAAGTTAACGTTTATTATATGCTACTACTTGAATTTACTGTTTAGTTCTTTCTTAAGAGTTGTTTAAGATTTTTCGTACGCGGTGTTATCAAATACAAATAAGTTTAAAACAGATGTATTTACCCCTAGATGGGATGCTGACAGATCAGAGTGGATCTAGGAATAATGGCAATAAAGTAGTTATCCACACTCCGTAAATTTCTCGAACGGGATCCTCACATTGTTAAATAATTGATTGATCAAATCTATTTTAGCAAGTAGTGAAGAATCGTTAAACCCGTGGAAAAACACATGGGAGCAATCAGTATGATTGAAAGCAATTAAACCAGAGGACAATCTGAGACCACAGCTCTAATAAGATAGATTCAATCTGATGAGCAAAAAGTTCTAGAAGTTGGAAATGAATTAGTTAAGGAGAACTGCTTTGCTTGAGTAAAGCTCCATATTGGTCACTGATTCTTAGTATACAGCAACGGGTGATGAAAGGATAGTGACATCAAAAAATAAATTATGTGCACATAAACTTGTGGTCGCGTTGTCATTCAACATCCCAGTAAAGATAAACTTAAATAGCAGGAGAATAACTATAGAAAACAACGACCGGGAAGGAAGCTGATGATATTAGGAGACCAACAAGCGAAATAAAATCTGGTGGGGTAGCTGAGTGAGACCTATATGTAAGAGACGCACAAATTTGTGATGTATTGATCAGTATGCTGTTTGGGGTGATACCCAGGTCATCTTTTTTTGTCGTTATTAGCCCTCCTCACTTGATATAGAGAGTCAATAATTCAGTTGTTGGAAATATAGATAACTGACTACTATTTTGTCGGTCTTTATAAGTTTTCGTATTCTTAGATTTTTTTCAATTCTACACGCCATAATATAATATCGTAACCATAAACATTTAAACCTTCAACATACTTCTTTGCTCTCCTCAGATATGGGTGAACAGCTGGGCAAACTGGTTCTTTTAGTTTTGGATTAGCAAAAGTCTAGAAGACAGAAAGCTTAATTGAAACTAGCTTTATACTGATTAGAAATAATTAATCTGTTGCATATTCTTAGTTGAGGAGGGTTGGCCAAATACATAGTGAACGTTCGAGGAACATTAAATAAGTTTCCAGACTTTTTTCGTATGGGCACTTTTATTGAGAGTACACATATGAAACTCTAGTCCCCTTC
Organism: Sepioteuthis lessoniana; assembly: GCA_963585895.1. Taxonomy (NCBI): domain Eukaryota; kingdom Metazoa; phylum Mollusca; class Cephalopoda; order Myopsida; family Loliginidae; genus Sepioteuthis; species Sepioteuthis lessoniana. The sequence continues at coordinate 67,546,574 of OY757924.1, read as the reverse complement.
GAAATAATCTCCTCCGGTTGCAATGCACTTATTGTACCGTTCCAACAACTTCTCGAAGGCTCCATGGAAGTCCTCTTGTGTGAGCGTGTCAATAACCTTCGTCACAGCCTCTTTCATCTCCTCAATTAACTCATAACGACAGCCTCTGAGCTTAGGGAATAACCAAAAGTCACAGAGAGCAAGGTCTGGACTAGAGGGAGGCTGAGGAACTGTCTTGATGCCCATCTTGGTCAAATACTCTGTGAGAAGGATGGAGTTGGGGACTGGTGTATTGTCCTGGTGGAAATGCTACTGACCCGATGTGAAGAGTGCTAGCCTCTTCCGACAGAATCACTTCCTGAACTCCCTTAAAACCTCAACATAGTAACCCTAACCATAACCCTTTGGCGAATCAACTCTGGTGTATTGACTTCCTTACTTCTTCCACACCTCTCATCATCCCTCACAAACTCCGTGCCTACCTTGAATCTCTTATGCCACTCAAAAACTGATGCTCGATTCATGCAAGTTGGGCGAAAAGCAGTCTGAAGCATTCCATACGTTTCTGTGGCATTTTTTTCCAACAGAATTTTATTTCATATTGTTCTTCTATTGTGTCCTCACGTCCAGATTGCATTTCTGAAATTCACCAGCTGTGACAACCAGGCTTTAGTAAGGTGTATTCCAATTGATGCTGTAGCTGTTCATTTAAACCTAAAATGGTCAGTCATCTCATAAGATGTATATCAATAAGATACTGAATTTTCAAGCGTCTACGACAATTTTAAATGTCTATACAAAAAAGTCTGGAAACTTATTGAATGCACCATGTATTATAAGCCCCATCGTTCGGAGCGTTTATAATATCACGAAGCGGAAGGCTGGTTTCATGACAGAACGGCTGTCCCGTGATCCTGGGAAGCTGTTACATAGAGAACACCAGCTGGTTCTGTAAGGGTCCCTTTAATCAGAGAATGGGTAAAAATGTCACTTTATTGATATCATAAACTGTGAGCAGGATGCTTTTATATATAAAAAGAGCTTAAAAACTTCGATATCTCGGATTTTAAATATGAATATATTATGATGAAGTTGTTACAGTGTCAGCACAGGTGGTAGATAACAAGAAAAAGGAGTCTCTATTGCGGGATTAATAAAGTGCTGGCCTCGAATCTACCCATTATATACAATTAATGTTGTATCTGAGGAAGAATAACAACACCGACGTAAAAAATATAATATGCTTCTTTTCAACTCATTTTTTTTACTCGATATGTACGTATGGGTCGAGTAAGAGAGAGTCAAAGTCGGCTGAGATGTACACATAGGGGCGAGATACGAATCTTCAGCGAACTGTTTCTTCTTTGTTCTGATTTCTCTCACAGGGACACTTCAAGGTACTGAATCATCTTAGTTTCTCCTCACTTCTCTACTTCTTCAAGTCTCGTACAGTTCAGGCTTTTCTTTATTTCTCAACCCTAGGCAGTCTGGCTCAAGGCCAGCACCCAGAGTGGTGAAACGTATTGTAGCTCTGCTGACGGTCTTCTTCGTTGTCCCTGAAACGAAATTTTCTCAAGTTAATGTAATTTTCCGGACGCTCACGCTATCAAGTAATCACACCACCCATCTACCTGTTGCACTTGGTTACGCTTCCTGTCCAGCATGCCACCAACGCATCTTAAGCAGCGCTTTCCCCGGAGGAATACCTGCGTTCTGTTTATTTTGGGAGGCAGGTGCATATTCTGTTATGTTGCCCATGCAACTTATACGGTATGTCAAAGTGATCTTTCTCGTCAATATCCAACGTTTGCATCATAACCAAGACACTCATTGGGAAGGAGTCACCCCGGCTTTTTAGCTGGGCCGTCTGGCATTCGTGCCGGATGGGCGCTCGAAACCAAGAGCAGACTCGGGGCCGAATAGGCCCCCAGCTTCGGCTGGGCAACCTTCGGGTGGGCGAGCTGCACTTTTGTCCCCTTTGTACGGCACTAGACCAAGTGTCTAGTTTAAGCCGTTTACTGGCATACGTGCCCGGACCCACATTTGGGTTCGTGAAACTGCTTGCCTCATCAGGCTCACATTGCACTAAGTGAGCCGATGAGCAGCACAGACAAGCAGGGTTCGAGTCTCGGCTCCTTCCCGACCTTCCCTCCCCTTTATCCCCACTTTAATTGGCCTTCGGGCTTTTGACCTTGTGTCAAGTCGTGTCTGGTGGGAGGCAGCGACAAATACTACAGCCAAAGCCAACACAGCGGAAGTCAGTTGGTTTTGTCCAAGAGAAGAAGTTATTAAAATTCTTATATATGTGTATAAATATATGTGTGTGTGCATATTTGTGTGTGTGTGTGGGTATGTGTGTGCGTCCGTACGGTGCACGTCGGTATATTTATGTACAATATTTTGTATACAGTTCTATGAGACCTGGGTTCCTGCAGTATCTAACAGCCAGAGTTTGATCTCAACTTCCCTCTCTATTTATATCTGTATATAGGCTCCTAGAAAAGAGTTTTAAACTTGAAGGTGACATATCTGATTGGTTGATAAACGTGTAATTCGAAACCTTTTTTTCATTCTTTTATGGATTTTGAGCCACTTCTGGGTATATTTAAATCTACTCGTCATAAATTTTTCGATTGCAAAAGTAGTTGATTTCAGTGGTCGGGACAGAATTATTAGAAATATTTACAACATATTAGGAGTATTGAGATTTTTGTAAGATTGTAAGAATGCTGCAGCGAGTTGACAAAGTTCAATATCTCGTCCAATAGACTCACTGTAACATAATATGTTTGATCAAGTCCTCAGATTAAAGCCAGCAGTTGACCAGGACTAGCCGCAGTCAGCAATGCCGATCGGCCTTCTAAGTTTGGTTTGGTTTTGTTTGTTTTGGCTTTATGGCATATCAACTATTGTAAGTTATTTTATGCAAAGTCTTTTTTATGCATATATACTAAATATATGATTTCTAAACACATTTTGCAAATAAAATTATTGAATGAGCCAGAGGTCATAGTTTTGCACACGGTTAAATGGTTTCATTTATTTCTCTCTTATACGTATAATTTTTATTTACCATTAATCATTTGTTTGATCACAGTTAAATGTTTTCAAGAATTGCTAAACAACACCTGCAATTCAATTAAACATCATTCATTTGTTTACACACAGTTAAATGATCAAACAGTCCTATTTCAAACAATTCACTTTTAGCATGTCAACAAAATTAAATGGTTCCAAGTATTGTTATGTATCACTAACAATTTAATAAAACATCAGTCATTTGTTTACATACAATTAAATGATCAAACAATTCTATTTCAAACAATTCAATTGAGTATGAGTCATTTGTTTGTACACATTTGAAATGTCAAACAGCTCTATTTCACCTATAAATAGAACCTTATTAGGCTATACCACTCCGGGATGGAGTGATCATGAGAGTGATGACAATGAAGGCGTATTCCGCATTCCCCAATGCTACAATATGACTGAAGCCTCACCATAAGATTTTTTTATGGCATATCCAGGACCCTTGTTCTTGGGGGAAGTCTTTCCCTTCTGCAGAGATGCAGTAAGTAGTCCCAGCCGGCTGGGCTCGACCATTTGAGCATGGGTGGGTCGGATGATACCGCATGCACGAAATAGATATGAGAGTTTGGAGTTCTGTGAATTCCAACAAAAGAAAATGGCTTTCTAACGACTAAACCAGCTTGGACCTCCTTGAATTAAATTACCGAAAAAGGATCTCCTTATTTCTTGACCTTTAACCGTAGTTTATATTACATGAGACATTAACCGGCTAAAATCAACCATTAAAATGTACATACATATATTCAACGCCTATAGGTATGTATACTTATGTCAACTCGTTCATACCTCCCACCTCTGGGTTAAATATTATCACTTCTGTTGATCTACAAGGATGGCTTTGGCATTAAATAACCCATGAAGGTTGTTATGCTATTAAATGAAGAAACCAAACGAAACATTTTCACCTGTAACATCTGCATCATTACACCTATATGTACCAAAGCAGAAATATGAATTTTCAATTTGGGGAAGCTAAAAAAGTCGCAGGAAGCTGGGATTTGAGGTACAATACTGCTTTACATAAAAAATTCTGAACTACATTTTCCAAGGCTGCTGTTCAATTAGTATGGAGACAGGGTACTGGCTTCTGCCGACAAATTCTACACGACACAACGTGAGCCATCACCAAGTGAATAATTTGATTTCAATTTAGAAATTTAAAATTTTAATAAAAATTAAGCTTTCTGACTCGTTCATTTTTGATCACACCCTGTAGAGAAGACAATATTTATTTGTGATATATTTTTTCTGGGTTTTATTTATCTATTCATTCTTGTTGTGGGGAAAATGACAGTATTATTATTTATGTGCGAAAGATCATGTCAAGGTATCCATTTAAGCATTGACAGATGTATTCGATATATATATATATATATATATATATATATATATATATATATATTTGCGTGTGACTTAGTGTGTGTTAGTGTGTATGTGTTTGTGTGTGCGTGATGTGTATCTGTGTCTATATATGTGCGTGTCTGTCTATGTGTGTGCGCATGCGTGTATGTGTATATGCATATTTCCATAAAGAAAGAGAAAAAAAAAAGCGTAAATTATCGATTGACTTTATCTGAAGTGAAAATGTCCATATATTTCCATATCCGGAACTCACTTATCCTTATCTCACAGAAAATAAATAAAAAGATATATATATATATATATATATATATAAATATATATCAGAAAATATAGATAACAATTCAGGCGTGAAACTAATATAAATACACACACTGGCACCGCAACAGAAACTATTTTATATATATATATATATATATATATAACGAGAGGCGGACACAGACATAGAGATAGACGGAAAGATGACCGAATACAAGGGTGTATTTTAAACTGACATTATCGAAATTTGTATTACTCCGGCTCAGGGCCTTAGATTTTTGGTTTGGTTTAGTTTTATAGCATATCAACTGTTGAAGGTTATTTAATGCCAAATCCATTTTTATACATAAAATTATTCTATTTCAAACAGTTCAGTTCAGCATAAGAATAAATTTAAATGTCAAAACAGTTCTTTTTCAAACTGTTCAATTTAGCATAAATAAACAGTTTAGTGCTATTTGACCCATTGATTGGACCCTGTCAGGTACTATCACTCCTGGCCAGATTGGATAGGGAAGTGATGACAATAAAATGGTATTCTGCACTCCCTAAATCTCCAGCATTACCGGAGCCTCACCATCAAATTGTATAGTGTCATAAAATGGACATTCATCAAAGGAATCTTACCTCTCTGCAGAGATGCAGTCGGTGTATTCTACAACCCGAGATGAGTGGTCCATTCATAGCCTTAGAATATATATATATATGTGTGTGTGTGTGTGTGTGTGTGTGCGTGTGCTTGTCTCTGTGTGTGTGTGTTTGGCTTGAAAGTGACCGACATTTTAAAAATACGCATATGAAAATGCATTTCAAAATAATTTTTAAAAAGAACTCACCATTGGCTGGTGGAGCTGGATATGAACTCAAATAAACGAAGTACACTTACTTATTAAAAACTTCTTGAAGGGAAAAAATTATAACTAGCAGATGTACCCTGCTATATATATATATATATATATATAGTTATTTCAATTCCAAAAGAGACTACATACTTGCCCTTCGAAGCCATCTCCTGTGATCGAGTGCACTTTGCCATCCTTCTTTGCCATGTTTCTTGTCAATGCTGGAAGTATTTTCCTGAGATGCCCCTTAACTCTGTTACTCTTCTTATGATGGCCTCCAGGAATATATATATATATATATATATATTCTCACTGTTTAGCTATGTCTATAAAGAACTAGACCTCAATATCAGTAACAGACATCATCTTCATCATTATGTCCTGCCATCAGCACGGATATGCCAGACCCTTTCTCACCACCCTTCTCTTTCGTCCATTGTTTCCGGCAAGTCTTCAGGACTACATCCTGTATCTGCACAGAGCTGCTGTATGTAGGCTCTAGCTGGTCGTCCTGCCTTCGCTCGTCCATATGAAGGGGTCCACCAGAGCATGTCCCTTATGAGTCCGTTCCTACTTCTCCAGCAGTGTCCCGCGTGTCTGGTTCGTCTAACTTCGATAGTCTTCGTGATGGTTGATAAGTGGCCGAACAGTTGCTTCTTTGTAGGGTGCTGCTTCCAGGACTTGTTCAATATTTCTCGCAGCATTCTTGTGTAGTTGTCGTCAAGCTTTTTCTCCATACGTTTAATTAGTGTCCATGTAGTGCATCAATACAGCAGTATAGATAAGACCGCTGCTTAGAAGAAACTGCGTTTCATTCTATCGGTCAGGTCTGATTTCCATATGACCGATAGCCTATCGATAGCTGTCCCTGCCTTTGCTAGACACGTGTTGACAGCTTTCTCGGTTGATGAGACGCTACTTCCTAGGTAGGTGAACTTGTCTACTAGTTTCAGAAAGCTACCGTTTAGTGTGGAGATGTCGCCTCTTTGATTAAAGCGTATATTTTCCGTCTAGTGTGCATTGACATGTAGCTGCTCGTTCCAGACTATGTAGTAGTGATTCGTCTTGAGCGGGCGCATTTGCCAGAAACGCTATGTCATCGGCGTAATTGGCGTCTGTAAATGTTTGTGTGAGGTAACTTCTGGTTTTCTCCTTTCTTAGCTTGAACCCTTTTTCTTTCTATTTATCAATAGATGCTTTTAGCACATCGTCGAGACAGATGATAATGAGGTGTGGGACTAATATATCGTGCAGTACACCTGCTACTATATCAAAGTAGTCTCTATCTTCATCGGATTTTTACTTTCGTGTTTCTATATTCTATATTCATCTGTGGATGACTATATATATATATATATGAAGAAGTGAAAAACAATGTAATTCAAAGTGATGAATTAATCCCTTTTATATTATTTTGTTTTTAATTTTCTCCATCCTGTCGGATTCCTTTCCATTATTTTCTTCTAAACACACACACACACACGCACACACACACACACACTCTCTCTCTCTCTCTCTCTCTCTCTCTCACACACACACCGACACATACATACATATATATATATATATATATATATTTACATAAATAGATAGATAGATGAGTGTGTTCGAGAGACTCTTCTGAAAGCTGTTGATGAGAATTATAAAAATTACCAAGTTTCATTCCGCAAAAATCTTACAGTAAAAAAAAAAAAATCAAAGAAAAGAAAATCAAATAACAAAAAAATAAAGGAAACAAATAAGCAAAAACACCTCTTATCTAAGATGGTTGGTTTTTTGGGTGTTATGGCATATCAAACTTTATAGGGTATTTAATGCCTAATCATCTTTATACATTCATATAAAATATATAGGATATGTAAACATATTTTGTTGATAACGTTTTTAAAAGAACCTTGGCTCATATGTTTGCACACATTCAAATGGTCTCACGTATTACGAAGTAAGAGTATCTATTTAACATAAGTCATTTGTAGGTGGGGGTACCCTCGTGGTGAAATGGTTAAAGCGATGGACTGTGGAATCGTAGTTAGCGAGTTCGTACTCCAGTCACGCTATTACGTTCACTTTCGGGCAAATGCCCTTGGGAAAGGTATGAACCCCCTTATCCTCCCAGCTATGGGTTAAATAGTACCACTACTGTTCTTCTAGGAGAATAGCTTTGGCATTAAATAACATACAAAGATTGTTATGCCATTAAACAAAGAAACCAAACATAACTCATTTGTTTGCACATTTAAATGCTCACACGTATTATGAAGTAAGAGTAACTATTTTACATGAGTCATTTGTTTGCACTTTTAAATGGTCTCACGTATTACGAAGTAAGAGTATCTATTTAACATAAGTCATTTGTGGGGGGGGGGTACCCTCGTAGTGTAATGGTTAAAGCGATGGACTGCGGAATCGTAGTACGCGAGTTCGTACTCCATTCGCGCTATTACGTTCACTTTCGGGCAAATGCCCTTGGGAAAGGTATGAACCCCCTTATCCTCCCAGCTATGGGTAAATTAGTATCACAACTGTTCTTCTAGGAAAATAGCTTTGGCATTAAATAACCTACAAAGGTTGTTATGCCATTAAACAAAAAAACCCCAAAGAAACCAAACATAACTCATTTGTTTGCACATTTAAATGGTCTCACGTATTACGAAGTAAGAGTAACTATTTGAAATGAGTTAGAACAATTCTTTTTGCCCACTATTATTGCTATTGTTTCTACACAGTTAAATGTTTCAATTACTGCAATCTAACACTTATAATTCTATGCAGTATTAATAATTTTTTTGCGCATCGTTAAGTAGTTACAAATATGGCTATCTAACATTAATTATTCAATTCAACATTACTTATTCGATTGCACAAAGTTAAATGGTTCCAAGTATGGTTATTAATCACTAACAATTTAATTAAAGTCTCAGTCATTTGTGTACACATAGTTAAATGGTTAATCAGCTCTATTTGACACATAAATAGGACTCCATTAATTACTAATACTCCAGAGTAATTGGGCATGGGAGCAATAGCACTTAAGGGGTACTCTACATTTCCCAAAGTTGCAGGATTGCTGGTGCCTCACCATCGGAGTGTTTTCATATCCTGGGTACTCGCTTTGGGATGCTCTTATCCCCTTGCAGTGATACAGTCAGTGCATTCTACTGATCCAGCCGACTGGCCTCTCTTATCGAAGAGTTATCTCGTATTAATATACTTACCTCATATACATATATGTGTTTAAATATATCATTATATGAATGCTTCTATAAATAAACGCATATAATCTTTATCATCATGTCACTCTACTAGCACGGATTTTTCTGATCCTCTCTTGCCACTCATCTCTATCGTCCATCGCTCCCGACAGGTCCTTTAGGCTACATCCTGTATCGGCACAGAGCTTGATGTAGATAATTTCTGGCTGGTTGTACAACCTTTGTTCGTTCATAAACATATGCTATTTATTCTTGTTATCATTAACAAGTTCTCAAGTGTTCTACGTATGCATGTTTTAACACTGAGTACACACGTTTTGAAAAGCACACACACACACACACACACACACACACACACACACACACACACACACACACACACACGCATACGCGCGCAATAAACAGACCTCCAACACACGCGTAAGTGTTGGTTTGATTGCATTTTATATTAATATATTCTGCATAAGTTACATAGGATATGCAGATATTTCTTTCCCAAGTATATACAAGATTGAGAGAAGGTAAGACAGATTGAGAGAGGAAGCAAAGGGGAGAGAGAAAAGGATACTGACACGAAAAGAGAAAGAAAAAAGGTAGAGATAGTGAGAGAGAGACAGATAGAAAGGAAAATAAAGAGAGAAAAAAAAAGAGAGAAAGAGAGAGAGAGAGAAGGGTATAGGGAGAAATATGGAGAGAGAAGGAAAAGCAGAGAAAAAGAAGAGAGAAACAGAGTCAAAAGGAGAGAGATAGAAAAGAAGAGAGATGAAAGATGAGAACGAGAGAAAAAAAGAGTGAAGAAGAGGCATAGAGAGGGCAAGACAAAGAGAGAGAGAGTGAGTGAGAGAGAGAGAGAGAGAGAAGAAGAAGAAGAAGAAGAAGAAGAAGAAGAAGAAGAAGAAGAAGTTTGTGTAATCGAACTGTTTTTTTCGAAAAGAGTTGAAGCGTGTGTGTACACGTTTTAATATTTATTCGGTTATATATTAAACTGTCAATTAGGTTTCTTTGATCAAAGTGAATTTTTTACAAGCAATCTGAAAAAACAAACACATTTTCATTTACAAAAATTGCGATTGCAAATGTTATGCAGAATGAGACTTCTAAAACCAGCTTATTTGAAGTTTCTCCTTTTTCGCATTTCTCTAATTCTCACCACCGTTTTTTTTCTTATTTTCCCGATTTTAACATTAAAATCTTGATTAAGAAAGATGGCATTTTTTATCAATACTATATGATTAAAACATCACATGTATTTATTAAATAAAAGGTAGTGTAGTCAGTTTAAAAGAATTAAACGGTTGCCGAAAATAAGAGGAACCCGTTTATATCAAATAAGTTTAATTGACAGGTGATGACCCCGAGATCAATTTAAGAATTTGGCTATGATTTGATAATCTCAGTTTGGTGACTGAGGTGTTCTAGAAGATAGATCACTGTAGCGTCATGATTATCAAGCGACATTTACAAACAATTACTTTTGGGTTTGAATCCTACCAGATGTCCAATACTTCTCGCCTATTGTAAAATCAAAGTCAAGCTTCGAAAATAATTAAATTATTTAGCCCAGGGCAGTGAAAGGCTCCACACGCATTCCCATCTATGGTCAAAATTGTGCTTCTGGTAACGGGCAGCCAATAAGGGAATAACTTTGTATGGTAACACAAAAGAAGGGTTTGCGTTATTATTCATCTTATGAATAAGGGACTAGGAACAGCATTAAACGACAATATAGAGAGATCTCCGGTTTGTTTGGGTTTTATGGCATATCAAATTTTGTAGGTTATTTAATGCCAAATCCATTTTTATACAAATAAACACTTATATTTCAAACAATTCACTTTAACCTAAGTACACAGTTTAATTGTCAAAAACACTTCTATTTCAATCTATTCAGTTGAGGTAAACAGTTTTAATTGAAATAATTCTGCTTAGTATAAGTACAGTTTTTGTTTACACATAGTTAAATGTTAAAACAGTTCTATTTTAAACAATTCGGTATAGCGTAAGTACAGTTTCAATGTAAAAACAGTTCTTTACCAAACAATTCAGTTTAGCATGAAAACACAGTTTAAATGCCAAAACAGTTCTATTTTAAGCAATTCAGTTTAGCTTAAGTATACAGATTAATTCTATTTAACCCATAGATAGGACCCTATTAGGTGCTACCACTTTAGGCCAGAGTGAACCTGGGAGCGATGGCAATGAAAGGGTACTCCGCATTCCCCAAAGCTCCAGCATCTCTTGAATCTCACCATTAGATTGTTTAGAGTTATATATCCAGGACACTCATTGGGGGAGGTTTTACCCATCTGCAGAGGTGTAGTCGGTGTATTCTACGGCCCCAGCCGACTGGGCAAGAAATCCACTGGCTTTGAAAAACAAGAGAACAAGATGGCTATACAAAAATATAATTCAGTAAATGTTTATTTATACTCAGAAACAGGTAATGGATGCCGAGAGATTATGATTTTCTCTCATGCTAACATTATTTTCTGCGGTCTAAGTCCCTGAGGTACCATAACTAACATGCTGAACTTTGACATCACGCAGCTCAGTCGGCTGGGGCTTTAGAATAAACAGACTACATCTCCGCAGAAAGGTAAGACCCCACCACTAACGAGTCTCCTGATTATGATACGAAACAATCTAAATTTGAGGCTCTAGCCCTGGAACTTTGGGTAATTTAGAGTACTCCTTCATTCCCATTGCTCTCTGGTCAACTTCCTACCTGGAGTGGTAGCATTTGATAAGGTTCTATCTATCGATCAAATAGAAGTATTTGACATTTAAACTTTGTGCAAAGAAATGACTTATGTTAAATTGAGTTGTTAGAAATAGAACAGTTTGGTCATTTAGCTGTGGTTAAACAAATGACTGATGTTTTATTAAATTGTTCGCAATACATAGCAATACTTGGAACCATTTAACTATGTGAAAATAAAACTATTAGTGTGGTATACTTGAAAACGTTTACCTGTATTTATGATTAATAGTAAATAAAGATATTTCTGTTAAATTGCAATAATTGAAACCATTAAACTGTTTATAAACAAAAGCA
>OY757924.1:67517279-67529779 GCA_963585895.1 Sepioteuthis lessoniana | reverse complement strand
GATAATGCTGAGTGTTAAGCAAGGAGGCGTCAAGTACCATTTTTTGAGTCTTTGGTATGACTCGACCTGGGATTGAACCCAGGTCTCCCGGGCGATTGGCGAACACTCTAACCGCTAGGCCAATGTCCGGTATTGTCGTACACCTCCCAAATTTATCGGTATGCAAGCCCGAAACCTGTATTAGCTTCTCTAGTTTATTAGAAACCGTCGTGTATTGTTACATAAACAATATTCTGCCAAGGTTCTTCTTTCTGGTGTAGGCTTAGCACTTTTCGTCGAACCTCGTATGTAACTAAAAGCGACTCTTCAAAACTAAAAGTTATATTTCTTACAGAAATTACTGGAGATCCGTTGGATAGAGCAGCTTTTCATCAAGAAAACATAATTTTCCACACCGTCAACATCATAAGTTAGGCATTTTCGCAAGTGATGAACAAGAGCTTCCATATCTGTACGTTTCCGGCCCAGCTAACTGGATTGAATTTCAGTTTTGATTCAGTGAATTCTTCTCAAACATTTTCCCTATTTTTACATTTTCGAAATTACTGAGGTGTGTTATATTGAGAAAAACAAGAAATAACGGTAATATGTCTGAAAAATATATCAGGAGTGAAAGAACAGCATAATTCAATTACATGATAATTTTACTTGGTCGGATTTGCAATGTAAAGATAATTTAAGCAAAATTACTAGTTAACTCTCTTTCCCAGAATAAAATTGTCGGTATCTTTCTGCTCGTACATTCGTTAACTTCGTTAAATTCACCAGTGTAACCCAGTTGCCGTGATGATTGATTGTATTAATTATTTTATTATCTGGTTTGGTTAGGCCGCGAGTTTTTCAGTTAGCTGTTAAATTAGCTAAAATCTCTGAGCGGAAATATGAGTAAGATTGGAAAGTTCAAGCGAGTACACCCCAATCGGGAGATGGGACTGGTCAATTCTACACAGGAAAACCAAGTGTAAACAAAATAGGTTCGTGTCTTGTCACAAGTTTGATTGATTCAATGAAAAACACGGTAAACATTTCGGGACACGTAGCGAAATGACATCATACTACCGATATTCTGAATTTAGACATAAAAATTACTGAATTTCGAAAAAGCTATAGATCGTCAGGTGGGGTGGGATATCGGTTGGGCTGGGGGTCTGTCTTTGTGTCTCTGTTAATAGAACCTTAAAGATTCCCTTTCTCTCTGTCTCTGTCTGTCTGTCTCTCTCTCTTTCGTGCTACTTTATGCATTATCTAGATAATAAAACGACAATTTTCTATAAAAACATTGGATATATTACTGTTGCGGATAAAACCAAAGTAAAATACCGTGACGACTACAGTATCGATTGGCACCTTTACTTGGATAAGAACAAAGTAAAATAACTGGGGATGTCCTCGTGTTGTAATGGTTAAAGCGCTGGAGTGCGGAATCGTAGTAAGCGCGTTCGTACTCCAGTCGCGTTATTAGTTTCACTTTCGGACAAATACCCTTGGGAATGGAATGAATCCCCTTATCCTCCCAGCTATGGGTTAAATAGTACCACTACTGTTCTATTAGAAGGGGGGCTTTGGCATTAAATAACCTACATAGGTTGATATGCCATTAAACAAAGAAACAAAATGAAACGTAATATACAGTCACAACTGTAGTACCGCATTTAGCACCGTTACCAGGATTAGATCAAACATTATTATTAGATTTGGTTCCACAAATAATGTCGCATAAAACGGTATTACATTTGGCGCTGCTATCGGTGTTGGTAGTCGAGACCACGATATTGTTACAGTGGTACCGTGCCAAGATATTGTCACTTTTCGTACCGTACCCGTGCGATATCGTTGCAAATGGTAACCGATCCCAGAACATAGTATAACATTTGGTGTCGGACCAAAGCGATAGTGTTACACCGGGAACAAATTTTCTAGTTTTTTCTTTAATGATTTGAACCAATTAGACCCTCAAATTATCCACAATCTTTTTGTTTAACTAAAAACCGTCAATTTTACATTTTATACGTGAGGGGTCATTTTCATAATTCAATTTAATGTAGAAACATCACCAACTTTCAGAATATGTATTGTAAAAAATTGGAAGTGAAACCACTCTTTAAAATTAAGAATATTTTTTTCTAAGAATAAAGAAATTTAAATAAGTTTGGTGTGTTTGGTTTGGTTTTATGGCATATCAACCATTATTGGTTATTTGATGCCAAATTCTGTTATTACATATATATTAAGGATATAAGATTTGAAAACACATTTAAATAATCAAACAGTTCTATTTCTAACAATTCAGTTTAGCATAAGTCAACTAATTTAAATGGTTCAAAGTATTTCTATGAACCACTAACAATTAAATTAAAGTCATTTGTTCACAGAGTTAAATGAGAAATATATATTTTTAACAATTCAATTTAGCCTATGTCAATAGTTTGCATACAGTTTAAATGTCAAACAGTTCTATTCGACTCATAGATAGGACTTTGTTAGGTGCTGCCACTAAGGGCCAGAGTGGATCTTCGAATCAAAAATCATCAACAAATTCGAAAAGAATCAAATGTAGTGCGATCGTACCAAGTTTGATAGAATTAATTCGAAGGCTAGGATTTTATGTAGACCACTGTCAGTCCATGAACAACTGACATTAATTTCAATATCGATACAATCCTTTCAGAATGATAACGCATAACTCACTGGTCATTATGCAGCAAATGAAGGATTGACGTCGATTATTTAAGAAGATTTAATGCTGTGGAATAGATTTGTTCAAGAAGCTTATTTTGGAAAGAAATGGGAAATAAAACAACAATGAAAACGTTGCTATACGAAGTTTTCTGTCTATCAATATCGTCTAGCAAGAGGTTTATTTTCCTGGTTGAATTGGTGATATTATTCAGGATGTGCAACAAGCGGAAAATCTTCTGACCAAGAAACTATAGGAACAAGACAAAATAATTGATATATTCAGAACACAAGGACTTCCATCATTTTATCAGGCGAAAAATCTACAGAAGACACACACACACACACACACACACACACACACATATATATATATATATAGGTACATATATCATGGTTTCGCTACCTAAGACGAAGATCAAGGAGCCAGTCCACGCTGATTGCAAGCACGTTCATGACTAATAAGGGCGATGCAAGGCACGCAGACACGGCTGCAGAGACCGCATCTGGACAGACACGTCGTGTCAAAACCCTGGATATATATACACATATATATCTGGCTCCAGCAGTGCCGACTATGATTTGATTGTCATACATTGTTGGTTTTCGATGGACCTCTATTGAGACCATATCGACCACATGATAATCCGTCATTTCTGATGAAATAAGAAAATAATTCTTTGAAGCTGTAGCCATGTCAGTACAACAGTATGGTTGTACCTCTTTGACTCTAACGAAACGATGTGAGAAAAAGCTTGATGGGAACTAAACGAAGATATTCCGTGGTGTTTAAAAAACAACCTGGAAGCAGAGGTCTACAAAACTGCCACTGTGTGGCAGCTGACCTCACATCTTCATATATATATATATATATATATATATATATATATATATATATATCTTGATATAGGCGCTCGTGATGAAGTGGTTATCATCATAGGAAATGGACATGGACACATGAATTCTAACGCTGGACGAAACCTTTTGCATTTCAAATAGCACTTAGACCCTTATGAAAGGTGTACACCCAATTATTCTCCTTCTAGCCATGGGGAAATAGTTGGGCAGACTGACTTATTAAAGGTGGTGTGGTAACCAGTTTACGAGAATGAAACCTCTGAATTCAAACCTGTTAAACCCAGCTTAAAAATTGACCTTGTATCACATCCTCCTTGTGCGTAGGGGTTGGTATATATATATATATATATATATATATATATATATATATATATATATATATATATATATATAACATTGTGACGGTAGTTGAGGGCGATTTGAAGTCTCTCTTTTTAATAGCTACTAAACCGATGTTTTAGGGTGGGCTCTACTTCTTCCCCTTGATTGCTCCACTTTACCCTTGATTCATACCTTAAATTGCTGAGTGTTACGCAAGGACGGATTAAATACAATTTCTGAGTTGTATATATATATATATATATATATATATATTTGAGTCTTATATATATACATGTATATGCATACATACATACATATATATAAAAATTTATATATATATATTAATGTAAAAACCTTTTTCATCGTAGATCCAAAGAGAGAAAGAAATATTTTAATTGAATAGGTCCACGAAGGGATTTGTATTTTTTAAGATTTATTTATTTCGTTCCTACGTATGTGTACCTTTCCAGGTTATTGCTTTCGTCAGAGAACATATATGGCACAAGGCCTTGTGATTTAGGTACTCAATGAGACTTGAACTCTCCGAAGCTTAAGAGACACACACACACACACACACACACACACACACACACACACACACACACACCGAAGAAATAACTATAATTCGAAACCACTCTTATACACACACATACACACACACACATAACTACATAGAGTAAAAAGTCAAAATCATAATAAATAACAAAAAAAATTAAGGTTGAAACGGACTATAGTAGACACACTCGGAGAAAAGAAAAGGAGTGACTTCTTTATAAACCCATAAGCAACTGAAACCATTCAAATTTTAAGCACGAGTGAGTTCAAGTCTCAATGCGTAACCCATTCACAAAGCTGTGTGCCATATAGATTCTCTGACGAAAGCAACAAGCTGGAAACATTCACGTACGTTAGAACGCAATAAATAACTAAATCTTAAAAATACAAATCTCTTTGTGGACATATTAATTTGGGAATATATATATATATATATATATATATATATATACGTCTTTGTGTGTGTGTGTGTGCGTGTGTGTGTGTGTGTGAAAACAATATTGGTTTACACGAAGGCTTTTGGTAAAATCATTTTTATTATTGACGATAAGGTATATGTTTGTTTTTGTTCTTTATCTTAATGGCATATCAAATTATGTGGCTTATCTAATACCAAATTGATCCTTGCAGAATAATAGTAGTGGTAGTATTTAATCAATTGGTGTAGAGCGGGGATAAGAAGCTTTATACGAGGCGCTTACGATAAGTTTCCAGACTTTTTTCGTATGGGCTCTTTTATTGAGAGTTCACAGATGAAACTTAGTCCCTTGCGATTTACTTTCCCCTGGCTGCAATGCACTCGTTTGTTATACCTTTCCAACAACTTCTCGAAGGACCCATGGAAGTCCTATTGTGTGAGCGTGCCAATGATCTTCGTCACAGCCTCTTTCATCTCCTCAATTGTCTCATAACGACAGCCTCTGAGCTTAGGGAATAAGCAAAAGTCACAGGGAGCAAGGTCTGGACTTTCGGGAGGCTGAGGAACTGTTTTGATGCCCATCTTGGTTAAATAGTCTGTGGAGTTGTGGACTGGTGTATTGTCCTGGTAGAAAAGCCACTGAGCCGATTCGAAAAGTGTTGGCCTCTTCCGACAGAATCTCTTTCTGAACTCCCTTAAAATCTCAACATAGCAACCCTAACCCTAATCCTTTGGCCAATCAACTCTGGTGTTCTGACTTCCCTACTCCTCGCACACCTCTCATCATCTCTCACAGACTCCCTGCGTTCCTTGAATCTCCTATGCCACTGAAAAACTGATGCTCGATTCATAAAAGATGGTCTGAAAGTAGGCTGAAGCATTCCATACGTTTCTGTGGCATCATTTTTTCCAAGTTTAAAAAATAATTTTATTGCATATCGTTCTTCTAAAGGGTCAGATTGCATTTTTGAAATTCACCAGTTGTGACAATCAGGCTTTAGTAGCGTGTATTCCAATTGCTGCTGTAGCTGTTCATTTGAACCTGAGTTCATAAAAATTAGTCTGTCATCTCATAAGATGCATAGCAACATACTGACCTTTCAAGAGTCGACGACTGTTTTAAATGTCCGTACGAAAAAAGTCTGGAAACCTATCGTATGCACCTCGTATCTTTCGTGGAAGTATAAGCCACTACGAGGTTGGGACTCCTCTATTAAATTCTTTCTGTAGTTGGTGATAAAATTCAAATAATTACCACTATATATATATATATATATATATAAATGCATATGCTTTTCCTTACGAGAGAATAATTTAATGTTATTTTCATTTTTCTTTTATATCTAGATTATTACTTATTTTGATTTCATTGTCTGTCTACGTTTTTCTTTATTTTCTCCTCTGCAATCTCACTAGGATATCCGTTTGTGATGAATGATTGTTTAATGTTATTTCATTCTTTATATAACGATGTATGCGTGGAGGAAATTAGTTTTGCTCCGTTAAACAAGGCTTTTTTTATATTTATAGGATCTGCTATAGTAGTAATGTGCACACACACACACACACACACACACACACACACAGAGCTATGTATATATACTTTGTTTGTGTAAGTATATATTAATGTATGTATATGCATATATATTTATGTATGTGTGTATATATATATATGTGTGTGTGTGTATATGTACACACACACATGTATAGATATATACATGTACATACACACACATATATACGATTAGTATCATAGTATATATATAGTACGATAGTATATATATATATATATATAGTACGATATATATATATGTACATGTACATATGTATAAATATGTATATCGAAGTACATGTATGCACACACCCACACACACCCACACACACCCACACACACCCACACACCTACACACACTTACACACACACACACACACACACACACACACACACGTATATATATATATGGATAATGCACATTAGTGTGAAAAATTCTCGTTAGTTTAAACTATTGTAAACTTCTACTAATTGCCATTTTATAAGCTGATGTTCCGCATTGCGTTTTTAACTGATGAAACATTGGCCATGTTGTAAAAATTTCTGTAGCTAATCACTTTGTTTTTTAGCAGAACTTCTGAATGAGGGGAAAAGATGCGAGCTCAGCCCCAAAAATGCCTGTGCAAAAGTTTTCTGCAACCTCACTGAAACTTTAAAATCAAGAAAATTAATAAGTATTTCCCATTCATTTCACCCGTCTATTGATAGGTTCTTCCGATGGATTTGGAAAAAAAATTGTTTCTTTTCCTATTTTCGTTTCTGTTTAAATCCATCCGAAGACGCTAATACTTATCAATGTTCTTCTTCCTAATGATGTTTCTCTCGACATAGGATTCTTTATCTAGGATTATTCTGTTAAGTATATTTACTGACTTAATTAATACGATATATATATATATATATATATATATATATATATATATATATATATACCAAGATCATTAAATAAGTTTCCAAACTTTTTTCGTATAGCTACTTTTATTGATAGTACACACATGAAACTCTAGTCCCCTTCGAAATAATCCCCTCCGGTTGCAATGCACTTATTGTACCGTTCCAACAACTTCTCGAAGGTTCCATGGAAGTCCTCTTGTGTGAGCGTGTCAATAACCTTCGTCACAGCCTCTTTCATCTCCTCAATTAACTCATAACGACAGCCTCTGAGCTTAGGGAATAACCAAAAGTCACAGAGAGCAAGGTCTGGACTAGAGGGAGGCTGAGGAACTGTCTTGGTGCCCATCTTGGTCAAATAGTCTGTGGAGTTGTGGACTGGTTTATTGTCCTGGTAGAAAAGCCACTGAGTCGATTTGAAAAATGTTGGCCTCTTCCGACGGAATATCTTCCTGAACTCCCTTAAAACCTCAACATAGTAACCCTAACCCTAACCATTTGGCCAATCAACTCTGGTGTATTAACTTCGTTACTCCCTCACAGACTCCCAGCCTTCCTTTAATCTCCTATGCCCCTCAAAAACTGATGCTCGATTCATGCAAGATGGTCTAAAAGTAGTCTGAAGTATTCCATACGTTTCTGTGGCATCATTTTTTCCAAGTTTAAAACAGACTTTTATTGTATATCGTCCTTCCGCACGTCCAGATTTCATTTTTGAAATTCACCAGCTGTGACAATCAGGTTTTAGTAGGGTGTATTCCAATTCCTGCTGTAGCAGTTCATTTGAACCTGAAATCATAAAAATTGGTCAGTCATCTCATAAGATGTATAGCAATAACATACTGAATTTTCAAGAGTCTAAGACAATTTTAAATTCCCATACGAAAAAAGTCTGGAAACTTATTGAAGGCACCACGTATGTGTGTGTGTGTGTGTGTGTGTGTTGTAATGGACAGGGTTGCCAATTCCTGTACGAAGATATTTAGATTTCAAATTGCCCTGATGCTGGGTATATATATATATATATAGTACAATTAAATGGAGACTCAAACTCGGTTAAGCCGTCATAATAAATTTATTTCGGCGGAGAATATTGTTGGTATATTCTCCGTCTCGTCAGATGACTCTTTTTACATGATCTGTATTGTCCCAGAGATGCGAATGAGGAGTTACAGTTCGTATTCAGAAGATAAATAGGAAAATTAAAGAAATTAAAAAATAAATTAAAAATCAGAAAACAAAGATGAAAATAAAAATAAAAATAAAAATAAAAAACATAAAAATAAAAAACATAAAGTGGAACTCAAATTACAAAGCTACAAATTCTTTCGTTCATAGGCGTGAGCAGAGGGTGTGAACATATTATATGTTAGAACGGTTAAGAAACAGGAGTGGAATTAATCTACTGGTCAGTCCCTTTTAATTTTGTGTTCCGTTTGTGGTTTCTTCTACTTGGCAGGTGTACTATTCTAAACAGACTAAGATCGTTTAACTATTGTTTATATTCTTATATAATTTTGCTAAAACCTTGACTGTTAAAGTACTTTTAAACCATAAAATCATTACAGTGCTTTTTACTTGAAAATGCAAAACACTCTCTCGCTACTTTAAACTTATGTGGAATATTTGCTTGGCAACGTTACATTCTGAATCATGAGATTTTCTCCTTCTTTATTGTTATTTACCGGACCATTGGCCTGATGAGTAGAGTGTTCGCTAATTGTCCTGGAGACTGGTGGTCAATCCCAGGTCGAGTCATACCAAAGTCTCAAAAATGGTACTTGATACCACTTTGCTTAGAACTGAGGACAATGAGCTGAGGATCAACGGTAAGTGAAGAAATCCTTGGAATGGAGTAGCACTCTCCCCATTACTTCGGTATGGTAGCTATTGAAAAGGGAGTCTTCGGGTCATCCTTGACTAATGTCACCAACTTTACTTATTATTATCATTTTATACATAAAATACTATATATATATATATATATATATATGTTAATGTAATATATATATATATATATATATATATAGTGATAAAATTATTTCGTGAGTCAGGAACTAACCTACTACGGTTTCGCCAAAGCGGCTCATCAGGGTACCTAATCCCGACTCTATTTTTGCTCTACTTAGTATTGAGCACTTTTTTGCACTTGTAGCTTAGCTACATTTACGGTGTTTTTTTTTCTTTCGACCAATCTATTGCGCATCTGTTGATTTTTTTTTCAATTGGTGTGACAAAGTTGGCCTTTTCTTTTAATTTTCCAATATATATAATTTTTCCCCAAGACAGTGATTCGTTATATATTTTTACCTTCGAATTACTGGCTATTTTTTCCCTTACCGTAAGTGCTAGTATTTAATAAGTTATTTAGTTATATATATATATATATATATATATTAACGTAATATATATATATATATATATGTGAATGTAATGTATATATATTAATCTAAAAAAGAAGATCATTATATATATATATATATATAATGATCTTCCTTTTTACATTAACAAAGCTTCCACCAGCAGGTGAAACGAAAGAATAAAATGAAAGAAGAAAAGAATTATTAGATACATAGTTATCCCAGCTGTTTACCGAATGAATATACGGCGTAGCTGTAGAAGTATGAAGAAGAAACAAAAACATCTTTCATTATTAAAATATAAGTTGTAAGAATTTCTCCCTACTTCCGCTCTCGTGACAGTCACTTTATATCTTAATTTATTAAAGGATTTTAGCTATGTGGCTAGCAATTGAGACTTTTTTATTTACAAAACATTGTAGGTTATTTAATGCCAAATTAATTTTTATTGATATAAACAGTTGTATTTCAAACGATTCAGCATAGCATAAGTACACAGTTTGAATGTCAAAAACTGTTTTATTTCAAACAATTCAGTTTAGCAGAAGTACACTTAATCCTATTTAACTCATAGAGAAGACCTTAACAGATGCTACTTCTCCGGGTCAGACTGAACCAGGGAGCGATAATAATAAAGAGATACTCCTCATTCTCCAGATTTCGAGCATTACTATCGCCTCACCACAAGATTGTGTGATTTCATATCAAGGAGACTCATTAGGGGAGTCTTACCTCTCTGCAGAGATACAGTCGGTGTCTTCTGCAGCCCCAGTCGACTGGGCCATCCGCAGTTGGTTTGGTCACTCGTTATATATATATATATATATATATGGAAGTATATATATTCCTTCTCAATAAATCTCTCCTACTTGGATTACCTTGTTATCAATTTTTCTTTATATATATATATATATATGGTTGGGGAAGGAAACAGCTTTTTGTTGATTTCTATTCAATTAAAAAGATCAGACAAGAAACCATTTTATCATCAAATCGTATTGAGAGAATCAGAGTCTGCTAAATTTTCTCACAATCCATCTCTATCGTCCATCATTTAGGGCTGGTCCTCTAGACTGTATCCAGTGTCCTCATTGAGATAATGTGTATAAAGATTTTGCCTGTCGCCCAACACTGGTGTGTCCATGTGTAGTATTCAATAAATAATCCTCTTTTATGCTTTTGTCCTTACTCCTTCAGCAGAGCCCCGGGAGTCATGTTTATCGGACGTGGATTGTTTGTGAGATTGAAGGAAAGCGGCTGGACTGTGAAGTACTGCTTCAAGAATTTGTTCAGAACAGCACGCCCCATTCTTTTCTTTACATTTCTCCTAACATTTTGTTAGTGTTTTGGTGGTTCCCCCATACAGTAATACTGAATCGGCCACAGCTGGTGAGAAATCCCGTTTTATTTCATGTTATTTCTAAATAATTGGCTGCATACCCATAATAATCCACGCCTTTGCTATGCCTATGCTGACATCATTTTCAGTAGATGAAATGTTTCTATCGAGGTATGTGAACTGCGCTACTGATTTCAGAATTTTGAACCTCAATATTACGTTTACTTTCGGACTTATACTCGTTTGAATGGGATAAACCTTCTTATCCCCTCAGCCGTGGGATAAATAGTATCACTGCTGTTCTTCTACAAAGTTGTATCCCAGCATTTTCCAGTATAGCCCCGCCCCCCAATATCCCCCCAATAGCACAAAGAAATATGGCCGATTCAAGTGGTCCGAGGAGTACCATCGGTCATTCGAGGTGCTAAAAGATCAGTTAACGGCTATACCCTTATTAATATACCCAGTATATACCCAGTAAATGGTCTTGTACACGGACGCAAGTGATCAGTGTATATGGGCATGTCTTACCAAGCCATGCCCAGAAAAAGACGGTCCATCCTGTACCAGGAATTCCTGAAGAAATCCCTATCTAATTTTTGTCACATAAACTAACCCCCACAGAACAAAGGTGGCCAGTGATAGAAAAAGAAGCGTTCGCTATAAAATATGCTTGACAAAAATTAGTTTATTATTTAAGTAGGGCAACTTTTATTATTAAGACTGACCATAAACTACTCCAGTACTTATCAAAGGCCGATTGGAAAAATAAAGAAATACTGCAATGGGCGTTGAGAATCAGCGAATGCAATTGTAAGTTCGAGTATTTATCAGGCAGGGAAAATACTGCGCTAACTTACTATCAAGTATTTCATAACAAGTTAAAACTAGAATCGGAGAGTGTGAGAGCAGTTGGATGATAAGGCATACCAAATAAACGTCCTGCATTTGCATAACTTGGAAGACAGGCCTAAATTAGACGAAGCAGAAACCGATATGGAAGAGGTAATTCACAAGGTTACCAGGAGCCACTAGCTGAGAATATTCAAGTGGATGACGAAACCCAGGCAATTAAAGAGACAATAGATTCAGGAAATGCACCAAAGACTTGGACAAATAGATACCAGGTGCAGGATGGGTTAGTTTATTATCTATCTGGTAAAGGTGAGGATATTAAACCACGATTGTATGTATCAAAAATTATTAGAGGGCACATTTTAAAGCCTTCGGATAAATAGTATCTCTACAGTTCTTCAACAAAGTTAGTTTCGGCGTTGAATAACGCCTGAACGTTAGTATGTCAATAAATAAAGAAACCTAACCTAATTTTAGAGGCTCGCAGCATAAAGCAAAGTTAGCTGTGAGACTTTTCTTTTTTTTTAAAAGATTTTTCTTGTTTAAAAGAAAGTGAACGTATGCTGTACACCGTGAGGAAGGGATATATATGGATGGAAGAATGACCATACCAATTCTTTATTAAATTATATTGGTCTTTTTATTTTTTCGAAAGGGGTGAGATCTCTGAAGGCA
>OY757924.1:67307279-67512279 GCA_963585895.1 Sepioteuthis lessoniana | reverse complement strand
TTGAGGGCGACCAGAAGGCTCCCTTTTTAATAGCTACAACACTGCAGTTTAGGGGAGGACGCTACTTCTTTCCAAAGATTGCTCCACTTTACCCTTGATACATACCTTATATTACTGAGTGCTAAGCAAAGAAGTATCAAGTACCATTTTTAACGTCTTTGATATGACGCGACCTGGGATGAACCCATGTCTCCCGGACCATTGGCAAACACTCTACCCACTAGGCCAATGAGTTTTAGAAATAAAAGAGACTTAATATCACGCTAGTGATACAAACCTACAAATCTCTATTGATAAAAATTTTAAAACTTACTTTATCATGTTTACCAACCCCTCCGCTCGGGCAGGATATGACACAAGGTCAATTTTTAAGCGGAGTTTAACAGGTTTGAATTCAGAGTTTTCCTTCTCCTATACTAGTTGCCTAACAAGGCTGAAGAACCTAGTCTGCCCTACTATTTACCCATAGCTTGAGGGAGAATAATTGGATTCGTACCTTTCCCAAGGGTATTAGTGCTATGTGAAATGCAATCAGTCTCGTCCAGGATTTGAACTCGTTCGCCGTGTTCATTTCCTACGACGATAACCGTTACACCACGGGCACCTTCTCAAAACTTACTTTATAGGGATTCAATATAAAGCATAATTGCACTGCCTTGAAATAGGGTGGACAGACTTAAGGGGACACATAAATAACTCAATAAACAAATAAACTGAGTAGTCGGAATTAATTTGAAACATACTCATCCCCCCCCCAGGAATTAATACATATCTCCCAGATGAAAAAATAATTGGTTTTCTTACAACTGATATATAAAGGTTCGTTAAAGACACTTTAATACCAGAAAAAAACTTTCAATCAACAAATAAACATGATACGTTGCCAGTTTATTTTTTGTCGCTTCTCTTATTGCATAAATAGTTCTTTTATGACTTTCTAAAACCCATTTTTGTTTTCCAAAAATACTTTCTTTCTAATGAAGCCTGATTTAAAAGTAGCAGAAAACAATTTTTAAAAGTATCATAAATGAAAACATTTGTATTTGTTTTATCAGTTTTGTTCATATTTAGTTTATCTCTTTCATAACTGTTGAAACAAAGCAGCAAATTCTTAGATCTTCCCTCTTAACTTCATAGTCTTTCTTTTTCTTGATTATTGCTAATATTGTTAACATTTTAAAACATTTAACCAAATATGAGAAAATAATGAGTTGAGCAAAGCAACAGAAATTCCTTTTTGTGGGGAAATATTACGAAAATAAGTCTTTGAAGATGACCAATCAAGATAAGGGGAAATTCGATTTCAAGTCATTTTCAAACAGGGATCGAATTTTCGAGTTAGTCAAAAACTTTGAAGCACATGAAAACTGTGATGTGAGTTTTTCACCATCTGGGTTTTATGATAAATCAAATATCAAAGACTAATTGGAGTAATATACCCCAAAAGAAAGACCAGTAGACGCACTCGGGGAAAAGAGAAAGAGAGGAGGAGGAGGAGAAATCTGACACAAAATAGATGTGTCATATATGTAGTCTAACGAAAGCAACCAGCTAAAGCGATGGACTGCGGAATCATAGTAAGCGAGTTCGTACTCCAGTCGCGCTATTACGTTCACTTTCGGGCAAATACCCTTGGGAAAGGTATGAACCTACTTATCTCCCCAGCTATGGGTTAAATAGTATCACTACTGTTCTTCTGGGAGAATACCTTTGGCATTAAGTAACCTACAAAGGTTGATATGCCATTAAACAAAGAAACCAAACCGAACCAAAAGCAACCAGCTGGAAATATACGCGCATGTAAGAACAAAATAAATAATTCTGAAAAAATATAAATCTCTTAGTAGACCTATTCATTTTTATATATACAGATAGATGGATAAATATATAGATATTGATATAATTTACAAGAAAGTTGGTCGACCGTATTCGAGGGCGACCCGAAGGTTCTTTTTTCAATAGCTACTACAGTTGGAGGAAAGTGTGCTTCTGCTTTCCCTGGATTGCTGCACTTACTTTTGATCAATACCTTATAATACTGATTGCTAAGGAAGGAGGCATCAAGTATCCGTTTTTGAGTCTTTGGCATGACTCGAGCTGGGACTGAATCCCGGTTTCCCGGACCATTGGCAAACATTCTAACCATTATAAGAATGGGTCAATACATACATGCATATATACATACACACACATATATATATATATATATATATATATATATATTGTAATGTACTGTACTCCTGCAATCTTCACGATGACAATGCCCAATATCAACGGTTGAGCTCCATGTATATTGAAGAATATATTCAAAAGCTTCTTTACAAACACATTTCAAAGACGGATCTAGTGCGGCAGATTTATCGATACTTTCATTCTTCAAGGGAAAATGAACTTTCCTTTTCCACTGTATAATACATACTGGCTTCAGAGACATTGTAGCAGCCAAAGTCAATCTACCTTTTGCATTTGTTCAATTTTTATCGTTTTGTATTGACTAACAATAAGAACTTCTATAGTTTACATTGAGTTAAACTGCAAAAGTTACACAATATTTAGAGTAAATACATGGACATGTTCATGCAAAAATATAGCATGTTTGCTGCGAAAAAAGCTCATATTAAGAGGTACAGAATTATAAATGACACCCACTGTATTTTTGATCTTTCTGTGATATTAGTTTGAACTTTCAGTCATCCCATCCCAAATATGGCGAGTCGTATGTCAGAAAAAATTAATTGCATTGTTTCCGTGTATAATACGTACCCATAACCTTAGAGCTAAAAAATCTGGGAAAATATTCCCAAATAATAGCAGTACTTTCATTTCTCTGTAAGTAAAAGTGAAGTTGGTGACCTTAGTTGAGGGTGACCAGAAAGCTCCCTTTTCAATAGCTACAACATCAAGGTGTAGGGGAGGGCTCTACTCCTTTCCTGGATTGCTGCACTACCCTTGATTCTTACCTTATAATGCTGAATGTGGCATCAAGTACAATTATTGAGTCTTTGGTATGAATCGACCCCGGGTTGAACCCTGGTCTCCCGGACTAATGGCAAACATTCTACTCATTAGGCTAATGGCCCAGTATAATATTCATAATTGTTATCGTCGTAGGAAATGAACACGGCGACACGAGTTCAAATCCTGGAAACTCATTGCATTTCACATAGCACTAATACCCTTGGGAAAGGTATGAATCCAATTATTCTTCCTCCAGCTATGGGTAAATAGTAGGACATACTAGGTTCTTCAGCCTTGTTAGGCAACTAGTCTAGGAGAAGGAAAACTCTGAATTCAAACCTGTTAAACTCCGCATAAAAATTGACCATGTGTCATATCCTGCCCGAGCGGAGGGGTTGGTAAATAGGATAATATTCATTTCTCTAACTACTGTTTATTTTTCAATGTTTCTTGTTTCTGAAAGATTTACAAACGGTAAATGTACCAAATGACGTATTTCTTAGAAAAATTGAATTTTGTTCTGTGAAGAGATTTTGCTTTATAATTAGCCCTACGTATTAAAAAAAATTAAACGGGACAAATTCTTAGACAACCATGAAGAGAATATCTCGGAATAACATCAGTCGTTCGTTTTTGTTAAAACAAACTGTTGTAAAGTAGCTAGCACCGCTTCCACACTCTCTCAGAGGGCCTCGCTTATAGCCTTAAAATTGCCGACAATTAACGTCTTCAACATTTGATTAATGAGTTGATATTAAGCTGATTAATATTCGGACTGATCTTACTATATTTGGCTATACAGCATTTTGATTCTTCTCTATTTCTTTTAAGCTCTCTTGTTAATTGTGTACACCTTATTGTTCTGTGTTTTTTTGTATGTATCCATTCGCACCGGATACTGATGCTGAATAAATGTATTAAGTCCTCATTCTTCATAATGTATCTTTCACTTCAAGGATACAGTACAAACCAAAAAATTACTTTAATTATTTATTATCATCATAGAAAATGGAATTGGTTGGTCAATAATAGAATAAATGTAACTATCATTTGATAGGTAGAGTAGATAATCTTAAAAAGATATAAAACAGTTGTCTCATGAGCGAAACCTGTTGGTATCAAATTAGTGTGATTGCCAATTTAAAGACAATTAAATATTTGCCTTACTTTGAGGAAGTTAAGTGGTAGACTAAAATCGTGCAAGTAAAAGATAGATTGCGAGTTAAACTTACTCAACCGATAAACCAAAGAGTGAACAATTGTCTAATTTTCATCTCAAGTCCGACTGACTCCCCGTATCCACGGTCCAGGTAATATATGTGAAATTAAGAAATTTATATGCACTGTTAAAGGTGCTCGTGGTGCATTGGGTATAATTTTAAGAAATGGATATGGTCACCCGAGTTCAAAACCTGGATGTGGCTGTTTTCATTTCACTTCAAGCTAATGTCCTTGGGAAAAGTATGAATCTAACTAATCTCCCTCTATGGATGGGTAAAAAAGTAGGGCATACTGGCTCTTTTGCCTTGGTATGGCAACCTGTCAGGGAAAAGGAAACGTCTGAATTCAAACCTGTTAAACTCCGCTTAAAAAATTGACCTTGGGTCACACTGACCTCGTGCGGAGTGGTGGGTAAATACGCACAGTAAAAGAATTATAGGTGTTTTTTTATATCTCAATGAAACAGGAAGGCTTATGTGGCGTAGTGGTTAACGTGCTGGTCTGCGACATCGTAGTAAGTGACTTCGAACTCCAGTCGCGCTATCACGTTCCATTTTGGGAGTAATATCCTTGAAAGAGATATGAATTTTCTTTATCCCTCTAGCAATGAGATAAATAATACAGTTGTTATTCTACAAGGATGACTTTGGTAGGAAATAACCCATGAAGGTTAATATGCATTAAAATATAGAAACGGACCTAACAAAGAAACACGTGGGATGCCGATGAAGGATTAGGCACCGAGAAACAACTATCGGCCGTGGAAAACAGGATGGCGGCGAGAAGTGACTATCGGTCGAGAGAAGTTAACGACAAAAAAACATCGGTGATCCAAGTTCAAGTCCTGGACGAAGCTTTTTGTGTTTCCCATCGGGCAAATACCTTCAAGAACGGCATGAACCATTGCTTCTCACTACCTCTGTGGGTAAATAATATGAAAAACTTAAGTTGCTATTTCAAGCAAGGAAACCTGTCTAGTTTATGAGGATGATGATAGACTCGCTAGAAAGAAATTCTGTTAGGCGTAGATTTATAACAGAAATTGTAACTATCCAGCGCTTTTGGATTTTCGCTTTTCCGTTCCACACTCGGCCGAGTTTATTCGTCGGCATTGAGTAGTGTATCCAAGAAGCCATTTTCTTAAGAAAATCAATGTTACCTGATATGTTATCCCCACGGTTTAACGCACTGATATTAAACCGGTCAATGAGGATATTAGCATATGGCTCTTGTTTATTTATAGGTGTTTATAACAACTGACAACTATTCGCCCGATTTTAAAGTGAAAAATCTATGTGGAGACATTTGAAGTCATAAAAGCTATAATGTCTGAGAGTGATTTTGCCAGGCAGTCGTTTTCCTCGCTTGAGTAGAAACTGTCGAATTCTTCTCCGTTTCCTCGGTATAGATAGACTTACCAAAAGATGTAGTGGCAGATGGATTTTTATATGTGGAAAAATTTCATAAGGCCGTCTTTAAAAGACACTTTGATACATACAGGGTAATAGTATAGCTACCTTGAAAATACTTATGCCCTCGTTGTAAAAGGGAATACTTATGATGTTGTCGTTTACGTGTTGGACTGCCACATTGTAACAAGCAAGTTCGAACCCTATTTACTCTATTATGTTAACATTCAGACAAATATACTTGAAAAAGGCATGAAGCTATTATTCCCTCGGCTATTGGGTGAATAGTGTCATTGTTGTTCTTCTTCAAGAATGACTTTGGCATTAAATAACTCAAAGGTTGATATGCCATTAAACAAAGATGTAGCCTGAAGTCCTGCCTGAAGCAATGGACGAAAGGGAGGGGTGGCGAGAGAGGGTCAAGGATATCAGTGGTAATGGCGCGACATGATGATCTATCTATCTGTGTATATATATATATATATATATATATATATATATATATATATATATATATATATTACCTTAGAAATTTTACGTACATTTATGGATGAAGTCCCATAAAGAAATTCTTCAAATCTTCTCTTTTTGCAGTCTATTCCAGACGAGGAAAAGTTTTTTTGGTTTGGTTAATTTAGTTTCTTTGTTTAATGGCATTTCAACCTTTGTAGGTTATTTAATGCCAAAGCCATTCTACTGGAAGAACATTAATGGTACTATTTAACCCATAGCTGGTAGGATTAGGGTATTCATACCTTTCCCTAGGGTATTTGCCCAATAGTGAACATAATAGCGTGACTGATGTTCGAACTCGTTTAACTACGATTCTGCAGTCCAGCGATTTAACCATTACACCACGAGGACACACCCCAAAGATTTTTTTAAAATTTTAAATTCGCAAAATACTAATGACAACAATGCGTATTTTTTTCAACTAATACTGACTATCAAGACTTAGTCATTATCAAACTACAAATGTTTTGAATTTTTGCACTTCTTGTGCCTTTGGGGGTACTGCATTGGGATGACCACAGGTTGGCAGTGGGGGATAACATTTGCAAAAATCGATTCGATTCTCTCTCTCTCTCTTTTTTTTTTTTTGAAGTTCGTTTTGTCTGTTGTTTTGCCAATGCTGTTTTTTTTTTCGATATGGAACGGGTTTGTGAAATAATTTGATTTTCCATTCTCTTTTGTGACTTTCATTTCACTTCCCCACTCTTGTCTTGTCCATTGCCGATTCTGTGTTGTTGTTTTTTCTCCTCTTTTGTACAATTGATCTAATCAAATATTACATTTTATTCTACCAATTTATTGAGTCAAATTGAACCTCCTACGCTTCTTTGCTTCGATACAACACGATGGCGAAGGATTCTGGGAACGAATTTCAGATCGCGTATCAGAAAACTATTTAATATTCAATGCGACTGTCAGAAGAAATATTTCCATTAAAAAATTAGTTTCTCTCTGTCTCTCTCTCTGTCTCACGCACATGGACATATAAAAAAAAAGAGAACGAGGTGAGTTGTATTCTCTAAAGAATGATCATAAAAATCCTTTAGGCATGTCAACTTGTTCTTGTCAGATAAGTTTAATATAAATATTCTTTATCAACATATACATCGACTTCGTAGTATATCATCATCATCGTGTCGTGCTGCTTGTACGGATTTCCCTGTCTCTCTCTCTCTCTCTTTTTCGCCATTCGTCTGTATCTTCCATCGCTTTCGGCAGGTCTTCAAGATTACATCTTGTGTCTATACAAAGCAGTTGTAGATAAGTTCTTATTAGTTGGTCAACACTTACATATCCCTGTGAAGAGGTGCATGGGAAAAGGTCGCTTATGAGTTCGTTCTCACTTCTCCAGCTGTGTCCAACATGTCTTGTTCGTCTTATTTGAGTGGTTTTAAAGATGAAAGGTAAGTGGTCATACAGCTGCTGTTTTATGGGATATTGCTTCCAGGATTTGTTCCGTACAGCCTATAGTATTTTTGTGCGATTCCCGTCAAGCGTTTTTTCTCAGCGCGCTTAGTCAACTTTATGTGGTGCATCCATAGAGTATAATTGACATGATCGCTGTTTAGAGAGGGACGCTTCTGATAAAACGTGTTAATATAAACGTACGAGGTGCATATGACAAGTTTCCAGCCTTTTTTTGTATGGCCACATTTATTGATAGTACACACATATGAAACTCTAGTCCCCTTCGAAGTAATCTCCTCCGGCTGTAATGCACATGTTCCAACAACTTCTGGAAGGCCCCATGGAAGTCCTCTTGTGTGAACGTGTCAATGACCTTCGTCACAGCCACTTTCATCTCCTCAATAGTCTCATAACGACAGCCTCTGAGCTTAGGGAATAACGAAAAGTCACAGGGAGCAAGGTCTGGACTCTAGGGAGGCTGAGGAACTGTTTTGACACCCATCTTGGTCAAATAGTCTGTGAGAAGGATGGAGTTGTGGACTGGTGCATAGTCCTCGTGGAAATGCCACAGACCCGATTTGAGGAATTCTGGCCTCTTCCGACGGAATCTCTTCCTGAACTCCCTTAAAACCTCAACATAATTACCCTAAACCTAACCCCAACCCTTAGGCCAATCAACTCTGATATATTGACTTCCTTACACCTACCACACCTCTCATAGTCCCTCAAAGACTCCCCACCTTCATTGAATCTCTTACAGCACTCAAAAACTGATGCTTGATTCATGCAAGATGGTCTAAAAGGAGTCTGAAACCTTTCATACGTTTCTGTGGCATTTTTTCCAATTTTAAAACAGAATTTTATTGCACATCGTTCTACCAAAGTGTGTGCTATCTGTATTTGCCTCTATGTGTTTACGCGAGTGTGAGCAAATTTAAGTGGGTACACGTGCGTGTATGTATGTGTGCGTATGTGTGCATGTGCAAAAAGAGCAAATTAGGAAAACGGAAATATAAATAGAAAGAAATCCTTTTCAATGTCATATTCTCGTAAAGCGCATATTCCTTTTTTTTCCATCTCTCTTTCTTTACTTCTCTTTATTTATCTGTCAATAAGAAGGTCAGAGAATTGTTCAATAAATAAGGGGAAATATTGCCTGAGATGGCAATTGGAAATCAATTGTGATGGGTCCATTATTGTCCAAGAAAACTGTCTGCATAACCTTCTTTATTGACCGCTACGCTTGGAACGTTTTTATTTACTAAAGAATCAGTGTTTTTCACTTCACCATGTTCACTTTTTTCAAGTTCATAGTAACCAACCCATGTTTAGCCCATTCGTAAACATTTTTTGACTAGAACATGCTTCTACGTACACATTCCAAAATCTTCAGTAAAGTTTCGCATGGTTTTCATTTTTCATCGAGCAAAAAAAAAAATGCCTGGAGCGCTCTTATCTTTGGCACCATTCTGAATAATTTTGTGAGAATTTTTGCAATGAATCAATTTCAAACAGTAAAATATTGATATTCACGGATTAAAGTTAAAAAAAAAAAAAAAAGGTTTATTTTGCTTTTGTCAAAAAGGTCTTCTAATTTATTGAATGAACCTTAAGTTGGATTGTACTAAGAATTTATTTTTTAGGAACTATTCTATGTACTACACTGTTTTACAATATGTAAACAACTATTATACAACTCGAGTATATAAATTTATATTTGAAACTGTTATATAATTTAATAATTATATTAAAAGTTGGGAATTATTAGATACATTAATACAATATCTGTTACAATAATAATCTTTTATTTATTACGGTTAACTTAACAATCGATATGGTTATTCTTCCAAATCTAAATAATACTTTTTTCACGATGTATTTCATAATCAGAAATAGATTTTTAGTAAATTAATATTTTCATTGATCTATTATTTTTTAGATAACATGAATTATATAATTTGATTTTTATCATACTAACCGACCACTCCGCTCGGGCAGGATATGACTCAAGGTCATTTTTAAGCGGAGTTTAACAGGTTCGAATTCAGACTTTTCCTTCTCCAAAACTAGTTGCCTCACCAAGGCTGAAGAACCTAGTCTGCCCGACTATTTACCCATAGTTGGGGGGGGGAGAATAATCGGATTCATACCTTTCCCAAGGGTATTAGTGCTATGTGAAATGCAATCAGTCTCGTCTAGGATTTGAACTCATGTCACGGTGTCCATTTATAATTTGATCTTTATAATACAGAATAATTTCAATGAAATTACGAATTCATGCTTTATTTATAATTTCAATTGCGTTTCAAGTCACTCTTAATTTTTTCAGTATTCACGTTTTTTTTTTAAGTCAGTAAAGGGGTAACGGGTTTAAAAAAAAGAAAAATGTATAAACATTATATTTGATAATATATAATGATATTCACACCGTTAATTTTTTTTATTAAAAAATTGAAAAAGTAAAAGTCTGTTTTTGATTCTCTTCTCACCAGAAACCTGTCGAAATTGTATTCAAATACACCTGTCGAAATTGTATTCAAATACACAACTACATTCCTTCCTCCATTTGGGGAGGGTCACCATAGATATGAAATAAATTTATAATAAAACCACAAAATTGATTTTTTTCTTTCAATTTTATAAAAAAAACTACATATATATATATATATATATATATATATATATATATATATATATATTATAAAAAATTATTTCTAAGAAAAAAATCAAGCGGACCACGTGCAGCACTAGATCAGGCCAGAGTGGAAAAGAAAGAAGGAAACCAAGACAACACGACACCAAAAAGTTTACTTCAACTTCGAAGTTTACTTCAACCTTTTGTCAAGAACTACAATTCAGACCCTCAGTACGAATTCGGGGACCGAATTGGAGGTAGGAAAAATTAGCCAGCAGATGGGTTTCGTTACTCGATTCTTGAATGGAGCTTCCCAAGAAATAAAACCAAAATCAAACGAAAGTCAACTACTGAAATTCTACCAAGTTAAGCAACTGAAAGAAAATTTAACCGAGAATTCTGCTGGAAAGAACTTTAAAGAAGACTCGAAATTTAATGAACTCTGAAACATTTCGACAAACAAAAGAGAAAAGGAAAATACTCAAATTCAAACAACTTTATTTTCCAGACACTCTCTCAGATAAGTTCCAGCAAATTGCACTAAAATTTGCGACACTTTAACTTTACTATTCCTTTCTTTCTTGGTTCTTTTGTATAAAATTCCTTTTGAAAAACTTTATTGTCTGTCTTATCTTTTCTAACCTGTATCCAAACTGGAAAGCTGCGGAAATTACGTGTTTAAACCTACCGTTTGAACTTACCGTTTAAAATTACACAATAAAGCCCTTTAAAAACATTACCCAGTTAAATACTAAATTTGGCTTTAGTGTCACTCACAATACTATAAATTTTATTTCTTTAAATTTCTTTATATATTAAATTTTAATACTCTCCTAATTATATTTATATATCTATATATCTATATATAAGCATGTTTGATTGAATAATAATGACACATTTTTTCGATATAATTTCATTTGGATTTTTCAAGTTCATTTTTCTTTATTGTTGTTAATTTGTCATTTTACAAGACTTACAGTGATAGTTTAAGGTGTCAGTGTCATTTTCAGCTGAAGGATCATGTATTTTAAAATAAGTGCTGTTGGGAAGCTGTCCTTTATTTAAGCATCCGGTAACTTACGATGATACTGACACCGAAAAGTATCGGCGTGTCTAGTTAAAAGATAAACTAACTACAATAAAGAAAAAAATTAACATGAAAGGATTCTAGTAAAATTATTTAGACAAAATATGTCTTTATTTTTTAATCAAACATAGTTAAATGAAGGAGTACTGCCCAACTACACACACACACACACACACACACATATATATATATATATATATATATATATATATATATATATATATATATATATATATATATATAAGTAGTGTTTTTGAGTATGTAGAAAGTAAGAGCGAATGCGAAAGACAATGGTATTGGCTGTGATAACTTAATGGAATGTTTGAAAAACTTTAAATGGAAATATTTTTCAATTAATAATAATGAGAGACGTTCAAGGATACGACAAACTATTAGGCTTGTGTGTGTGTGTTTGTGTGTGTGTGTGTGTCCACATATGTGGGTCTGCGATGTGTCCCACAAACATTGAGTAATTAGGGTTTTAGTGAGAACTAAGACAGTCACTCTATAGGATCGGCGCTGACGATACAGAACGTTTTTAAAATACTTATATATATATAAAAAAAAAAGAAAGAAACGTTTCAGCTTGTGGATTTCACCGCTGAAGCAAAACACAGTAAGAAAGAAAAAATAAGTAAACTTTTAGAAATCTTAGGACTTTGACCAAGATTTTTTTAAATTTTGTGGTGGTAGTTATAGCAATCATAGTTGGAGCTCTCGGAACAATCCCAAAGAAGCTAGAAAATAAAATGATGGAATTAGAAATTCGTGGAAGAATTGAATTTGTCTAGAGCGCAAATTGATCAAAGCCCATTGGCAAGAAAATTTAGAAGAATTCTTGAGAACCGAGGAGACTTGCTGTCGCTCGTAATTTACTGAAAGTTAATAGTGGAGTGAAAAACTTACAAATACTGTTTTTGTGCTAATTCACCGCATTTGCTAATAAAACGAGTAGGCGAATGCAGTAAATTATTACAAAGAGAGTATAAGAGTAGACATGACTTAGTGGGAAAGGTGGTCCACTGGGAATTGTGCAATGAGTTTAAATTTGAACATACGAACACATGGCATATGAACCACCAAGAATCCGAACTAGAAAATGAGACGCAGAATATTCTTTAGGATTTTGAGATATAAAAGGATCGTGTAATCTCGGCCAGACGACCAGACCTTGTGATAGTCAACAGCAAAAAAAGAGAATCTGCCAAATATTGGACTTTGCTGGGCAGTCTGACCACAGGGTAAAACTGAAAGAAAGCGAAAATAGAGATTAGTACCTGGGCTTTGCTAGAGAACTGAAAAATCTATAGAACATGAAAGTGATGGTGATACCAGTTGTAAATGGCGTGCTCGGAACAGTCACCAAATGATTGGAACAGGGAGTACAGGACTGGAAAAGAAGAGGACGAGTGGAAACCATTCAAATTACAGCATTGTTGAAAACGGCCAGAATACTAAGAAGAGTCCTGGAAGCTTGCAGAGATTTGCTGACTCTTACGCTCTTATGCTAAATCCATTAAATAAACAGTTATATTTCAAAAAATCAGGGATATCCGTGCTAGCGGTACAACATGATGATGATGATGATTTCAAACTGTTCAGTTTAGCATAAGTACACTGTTTATCAAAAATATTTCTATTTCAAGCTATTCAGTTTAGTCCATCAGTTACAATTCAAGCAATTCAGTTTAGTATAAGTATAGTTTTTGTTCTATTTCAAACAATTCAGTTTAGCGTAAGTACAGTTCCAATGTAAAAAACTGTTCTATTTCAAACAATTCATATAAAAACATAGCATATAAAAACAGTTGCATTTCAGACAATTCAGTTTAGCATAAGTATGCAGTTTAAATGTCAAAACAATTATATTTCAAGCAATTCAGTTTAACATAGGTATACAGTTTAGTTCTATTTGACTCATAGATAGGCCCTATCCGGTACTGCCACCTCGAGCCGGTTTGGACTTGGGAGCGATGGCAATGAAGGGGTACTCTGCATTCGCCAAAGCTCCATCATTACTGGAACCTCAACATCAGATTATTTAGTGTCATATCTAGGACACTAGTTGTGAGTGGGGGCGTCCTTAAATAATAACAGTATTGGTACTATTTAACTCATAGTTCATTTTTGGTTGTAAATATGCGTGTGTAAACGTATATATATATATATATATATATATATATATATATATGCGTGTGTGTGTGTATATATATATATACATGCATGTGCCCGTGTATTTATGTGTATATAGCTATAGATATATATGAGAATGGTCAGACAAATTCATAACTTATTTGTATTATTTAATCTATAATTGTGGTGTGAAGGTGTTTATGTGTGTGTGTATTCGAATATATATATATACGTGGTGCATTCAATAGGTTTCGAGAGTTTTTTTTTTGTACAGGAATTTAAAATTGTCGTAGACTAAACAAGTCCTGGCGGCAACACCCCACAAGACACCAACTGTACGGCCACCTGCCCCCTATCACGAAAACTATTCAAGTTAGACGAACCAGACATGCAGGACACTGCTGGAGAAGCAGGGACGAACTCATAAGAGATGTACTCTTATGGACCTCCACACATGGCCGTGCAAAAGCAGGACGACCAGCACGAACATACATTCAGCAGCTATGTGAGGATACGAGATGTTGTCCTGAAGACCTACCTAGGGCGATGAACGATAGGGAGGAGTGGCGAGAGAGGGTCAGGGATATCCGTGCTACCAGCGCGATATGATGATGATGATTGCTACACATCTTATGAGATGACTGACCAATTCTTATGATTTCAGGTTCAAAGAAACAGCTACAGCAGGAATTGGAATACACTCTAATAAAGCCTGATTGTCACAGCTGGTAAATTTCAAAAACGCAATCTTGACGGGAGGACACTTTAGGTGAACATAATGCAATATATATATATATATATATATATATATATATATATATATATATATATATATATGTGTGTGTGTGTGTGTGTGTGTGTGTGTGTTTAATGAGTAGAATGTTTACCAGCGGTCCGGGAGACCGGGGTTCAATCCCTGGTCAAGTCATACTAAGACTTAAAAAGTGGTACTTAATGCCGTTTTGCTTAATACTCAGCATTATAAGCTAGGGTTCAAGAGTAAAGTGGGGCAATCTAAGGAATGGAGTAGAGCCCTTCCCTTACACCTCGGTGTAGTAGCTACTGAAAAGGGAGCCATCGGGTCACCCTCGACTAAGGTCTCCAACTTTACTTTTTGCTTATATCAAATCGTGGTTTTAAAAGATTGGGTTGAATATGTAATAGGATGATGTCACATTGATGATTTTTAAACCAATCATGCATAGCAAAACCTATGGAAGATGTGCGCAGAGCACAATGGGACAATATGCCTTATTTGGACATATTCCATAAAAGTATCATGGTTAGCCTATGAACTTTTCAGCCTTCATTTGTATATATATATATATATATAGAAAAGAGAGATAAATATACAGACGGGTGATATATATATATATATATATATATATATATATATAGTCTCTCGGTGCAGACCCGTTTTTGCTATTTGTATCGATCATCCTTTGCTCCAGGTGGATGTTCAAGACAACATGCCCAGTTCTCCAGCGGTCCCACGCAGGTTTTGTTCGTTTTACTGGGATGGCTTTTTAGATGGGAAGTAAGTGGCCATAGAGCTGCTGTTTTGAGGAGTATTACTTCAAGTATTTATACAGGACAGCTCATAGTATTCTTCTGTAGTTGGTAGGTTGGGTGGTTGGATTTTATGGCATATCAACCTTTGTAAGTTATTTAACGCCAAATCCATTTTTATGCAAATGGTCAGTTCTATCTCAAACAATTCAGTTTATTGTGAGTACACAGTTTATTCATCAAAATCAAATCTATATCAAGCTATTCAGTTTATTCAGACAGTTATAATTCAGCTAATTCAGTTTAGTATAAGTACAGATTTTGTTTACACATCGTTAAATATCAGAAACAGTTCTATATAAAACAATTCTGTTTAGTGTAAGTACTCTTTCAATATTTTTCTGTATTCTCATCTATTTTTATTCTGATATGTTAACGTCCATGTAGTGTTGACCTGCAGTAATATTGGCTCAACGAAGAAATTTATATTATAGGAGAGATTAGATTTCCGTATGATCGATAACCTGGCAATAGCGGCCCACACTTTCAATATGTATACATTAACATCACATTCAAGAGATAAAATAGAGATGGTTCCTTGTTTAAAGTGTTTCTGTGGGATATCGTCTTCTTCTTGTCTTTTTTTCTGCTTGAAACTGTTCTCTTGTTAGATCTGTGGATGATCGAATTATATATTTGTTATATACCTTACTTCTGTGGATGATCGAATTATATATTTGTTATATACCTTACTTCTGAACATTAATGTATTTTCCCCATTCATCAAAAATACTTTGGACACTGTTTTGAGGGGGTGAATGTACGCTAAGTAGTCACCACTAGCAGCGGTTACTGTCTTCACGCCTCCGGCAATATAGTATTTTGTTAATGTTATAAAGATTTCCATTTCATTTCCAACCTCAATTTTGGTTATTTCTCATTCAGTAACCTTTTTTTTTCAGGTTACACCAATATTCTAGGCAGATTATAAACTTATATGGAGATAATATATTTCTTTGCAAGACCCTAGTGACAATGTTGAACGGTGTCGCCATCTGGTGTAGACCATCATTATAATGGCAACAGTTTCATCGAGAAGACCATTTGGTTGCAATATTTGCTTCACCATTCATCTGCGTACTGAATCGAATACCTTGGAGAAATCTACGAACAGCAGTGTGTCCTTGACATTTCTTTCACGTACTCCTTCCATGATTAGACGAATAGTCAAAATAAGAGGTTAGGGATCGATTACTCCGAGAAATCAGCTAGATGTTCCAACTTCTATTTGACGATTTGTGTAAACAGACTTCGTAATTTCCGTCTTTGCTTATTGTCGTAGGTGGTGGGATTGATAGAATTTTTTCCTTGTAGATACAGAGACAAAATGTCTATTCGTTGCCGGTACAATGATATCTCAGAACTAGTTTGCCATGGTAGTGTTATATATTGACCCTCGACCGAGCCGTCAATCAAGAGATGCACCTGTGTAAATAGGTGAATGTTAGAAAATAATATAACCAGGTGCCCGGACGGTTTGAGTAAGTTGGCGACAGGATGCAGGAGTGAGAACCAGGTGCAGACAGAGGACTTCGGGCCTTTAGTGACCCCTGGTTGAGCAACCCAAGCCAAGATGCGAAAGAAATGTTGCTATGGTCGAGGAAGAACTTGAGTTAATATAGCACTCCGTCCTCGTCTCCACTCATTTCTCAAACACAACAAACATCACCTTTTCGAAAATAAAGTGAGAGAGATTTATATAAAGAAGTGTATTCTTTCGTTTTTGAAGTCGTCATTATCAGTTGATTATGTTCCCGTGTATAGTTGTATACGCGTAGTATACTATGCAACAGTAGTATATGTGTTCTTATACGCATAGGATGTCAATGGCTGCAGACGCTGATAGCTCATATAACTGGTTCATCGTGCTAAAAGTCCTAACGTTAAATGTCGCTTTTGAATACTTTTCAATATAAGTTATTTTGGTTTGGGTCCTCTTATGATTTTTTTAAACACTAGGGCTAGTGTTCAAACCTCTGCAGAATACACATGTAATATAGCCAAAATAAAATTACGTAAAATTTACGGATCTGTGAAACGTTCACATGCATAGGAATCCCGAAATACGAGAAACACCGACGACTTTCTTTAGTTCAGGTACGAAACGTTTATTAACTTTTTTTGACATTTAGTTTTTTTTCGACACGAGGAGAGAGAGACACAATTTTTACTATGCTGACTGTTCCATCTGACCCAACAACGCGCAGCGCATCACGTAGTCCCAACTGGGCTGGCCTCGCCTAGGTTCGAATCTCAACTAGCTTCGTCCAGCGTCAGATCTCAACTCTCTTTTTCTAAAAATCACCAAAATTCTTAACCCATCACTTTCGGGCATGCGTCATCCACATACCGGTCCAGTTTTCTCTCTGGAGGTTTTATTATGACATTTGTGATTGTCATATCCTCCGCGTGCAAGCGTGAACACATGCATTCAATGTGTGCCCCTGCACCTGCACTAAGCCGAATAGTTATCAGCCTAACCAAACCGAATGATAAGATATAAGCAACGAAAAATGATTATATATATAAAAAAATCCTTCCGCAATTATATAACACACATGCTAAGGGCGATACTGTTTGGATTTGCAGTCTGTAATCCACCCTTACACATGTTTAGCAGTAGTTTCCTGACTGAACTATTTGGTCTCTACCTTAGTAGGTTTCTTTGCCCAGGATCTGAGGAAGCATACCATTATTCTGACTTACTTCCCCCATGCTCATTCCCATGGTTTTCAGTGCTATACGCATGTAAGGCTGGTATAACAATCTTCGCCCCTCGAGACTGCTATCACGTAATAAACAACGACTAGATATATGTTGATTTGTGTTATTATAGCAAACTAAATATCTGAAGTGTTACGCTTATTGAGTTTCATTTTTAGACCTTGAATTTTCTTAAGTTTTAACTTAATGAAAAAAAAAGATTACTGACTTTTGTATATTGATCAGGTTTTGTGGATTAATACTATTACATTTAGTGATTAATTAAATATCTCTTTCTTTCTGCTTTTTTGGCATTTTCCCACCTTTTACTTCTGATATATATATATATGTATATATATAAGTTAGTTAAGTTCGCCGACTGTTGTGGAAGGTGACCAGAAGGCTCTCCTTTCAACAGCTACTACATCGAAGTGTAGGAGAAGGTGCTACTAATTTCTCTAGATTGCTTGACTTACCCTTGATCTGTACTTTATAATGTCGAGTGTTAAGCAAGAAAGCATCAAGTACAATTTTTTGAGTCTTTGGTATGACTCCAGTTGGGATTGAACCCCGGTCTCCCAGACCACTGACGAACACTCTTACGATCATACTAGTCGGTCTTTCAATATATATATATATATATATATATGGGGGCTTTCGCATGTTAAAAAGCATCTGCGTGAGTAGATAAATAAAGTAAAGAGCCTGGCTCAAAACTTGATACCTTTCCCGGTATTGCATAGAAATATTGAAATATCGGTTGAGTGTAGTGAGGTAAGGAAATCATTATCGATCTGACATGCCCAAAATCACAATTCCCGCTTTTCTGGGAATCATGCATGTTAAAGTGGAGAATTTCAAGCAGGTGCCATTTCAAGTGGCGCCGTTGAAGAATCTAAGACCTTATTGTGGCCTTGGGGACTGCTTTGGATACTTCTACATGGTTTCATTGATCTTGAGCAAAAAAAGCCTTCTTCTTGATCTTCTTATTTCTTTCTTTCTTTCTTTTCACTCTTCGACACCGAATAACTCCTTCATGTACTTATTCATTTTATTCTAACTCCCAATATTCTTCCCTCCTTACTCATATTTTTGTTTTTGTATCTGAATGTTCACTATTTCTATGTCAGTTTCTCTTTATGACACACACACGCACACATACGCGCGCACACACACACATGGAGGGTGCCTATTTATTTCTTGCCAGCTCATTCATACATTTTTATTGGTGCCTTTTTTATTTTCTTATACTCATCATCATCATCATCATCATCATCATCTTGTCGTGCCATCAGCACGGATATCCATGACCCTCTCGTGCCACTCCTCCCAATCGTTCATCGCTTCTGGTAGGTCCTCAGGGCTATATCCCGTATACTCACGTAGCTGCTGTATGTAGGTTCGAGCAGATCACCCTGCTTTAGCTCGACCATGTGCGGGGGTCCAGAGGAGTACATAACTAATGATCTCGTCCCTGCTTCTCAAGCAGTGTCCTGCATGTCTGTTTCGTCTAAATTGGTTAGTTTTCGTGATGGGAGATAGATGGTCAGACAGCTGATACTTTGTGGGGGTTGCCTCCAGGACTTATTCAAAATTGCACGCAGCTTTCTTGTGCAGTTGCCGTCAAGCTTTTTTCTCCATCCGTTTAGTTAGCGTCCATATAGTGCATCCATATAGCAGTATCGACACGACAGCTGTTTGGAAGAAACTAGGTTTCATTCTGTCGGTCAGATCTGACTTCCATATGACAGATAGCCAATCGATAGTTATCCATGCCTTTATAAGTCGGGTGTCGATGTCTTTTAGGGTTGTTGGGACACTGCTTTCTTGGTAGGTGAATTTGTCTACTAGTTTCAGACAGCTTCCGCCTAGTGTGGAAATGTCGCCTGTTTGATTAAAGCACATGTATTCCGTTTTGTGTGCATTGGCATGGCGGCCTATGCCTGCGGCGGCTCGTTCCAGACAATGCAGCAGGGTTTCGGCTTGGGCGGGTGCATTTGCTAGAAGCGCTATGTCATCGGCGTAGTAGGCGTCGGTAATTGTTTTTGCGGGGTGTCATCTGCTTCTTTTCTTTGTCAGCTCGAAATCGTTTTCTTTGATTTTATCAATCGATATTCTAAGCACGTAGTCTAGATAGATGATAAAGAGGTATGAGGCTAATGTGTCTCCTTGCAGTACTCCTGCTACAATCTCGAAGTAGTCTGTGTCTCCATCCGGAGAACCTTCTTCTTCTTCTTCTTCTTCTTTCGTTCTTGCTGTCTCTTTTTCCATTTTCCACAACTTCTTTAGCCCAGTCGGTCGGGGCTGTAGAATACACTGACTGCATCTCTGAAGTGGGATAAGACTCCTGTAACGAGTGTCAAAGATATGACACTAAACAATCTGATGGTGAGGTTCCTGTAATGCTGGAGCTTTGTGCAAGGCAGAGAACGCGTTCATTGCCATTGCACCAAGGTCCACTCTCACCAGTAGAGATAGCACCTCACAGGGTCCTATTAAGGGATCAGCACATTCAACTGTGTGTAAATAATGGATTGATGGCCCACTTGGCTGAGGCTGTAGAATATACTCTCTGCATCTCTGCTGAGGGGTAAAACTCCCCTAACAAATGTTCTAGATATGACACTAAAAAATCTTATGGTGAGGCCTCAGTAATGCTGGAGCTTTGGGGAATGCGGAGTAAAATTTTATGGCCCTCGCTCCAAGGTCCACTCTTACCTGGAGTGGTAGCACCCGATAGGGTTCTATCAATGGGTCAAATAGAAGTTTTTCGTAAATTGGTTGATGAATAAACCTTTATGCAGTCAAACATTGAGATTTTAATTTTATTT
The DNA here is from genome assembly GCA_963585895.1 of Sepioteuthis lessoniana. Lineage (NCBI taxonomy): Eukaryota > Metazoa > Mollusca > Cephalopoda > Myopsida > Loliginidae > Sepioteuthis > Sepioteuthis lessoniana. The sequence continues at coordinate 67,491,813 of OY757924.1, read as the reverse complement.
TTAGCATATATGTTACTAATTTTGAGATGAATTTATCTTGAAGAAATTTCTAAATTCTATCCAACCTTTTTCAATTGACTAATACGTTTCAGAAACGAATATTCAGTAAATTCTGAAATTATACTTTTAATCCCTGAATTTTTTTAACAAAATAATTTTTTTAAAAATTATCTATTGAAACGAGGTTAACGAAAGCATGGACAGCTATCAATAGGCTATCGACTATATGGAAATCAGACCTAACCGATAAAATGAAACGCACTTTCTTCCAGGCAGCGGTCACATCGATACTGCTATATGGATGCACTACATGGACGCTAACAAAACGGCTGGAGAAGAAACTAGACGGCAATTACACAAAAATGCTGCGTGCAATCCTGAACAAGTCCTGGCAGCAGCACCCCACAAGATACCAACTGTACGGCCACCTGCCCCCTATCACGAAAACTATTCAAGTTAGACAAACCAGACATGCAGGACACTGCTGGAGAAGCAGAGATGAACTCATAAGAGATGTACTCTTATGGATCCCCACACACGGCCGCGCAAAAGCAGGACGACCAGCACGAACGTACATTCAGCAGCTATGTGAGGATACAGGTTGTTGTCCTGAAGACCTACCTAGGGCGATGAACGATAGGGAGGAGTGGCGAGAGAGGGTCAGGGATATCCGTGCTGCCAGCACGATATGATGATGATGATGATCTATTGAAACTTCAAGTTTTAATTTCTCAGTACAGAAAAATATCACGCTGGTTGATTGGTGTTAATGGGATATTTTCTTTTTGGTGTAATTTTTTGCAATATTCTGTTTATATATATATATATATATATATATATATATATATATATATATATAGCTATCTAGATTTTTCCCGCCCTTACTGAGGCAATATTTGATGCATCGACGTCTCATATCCGGTTAAACAACACGCTGCCCATGTACCTTCACATACAAATACACTATACATCACTTACACATACACACACAATAATACGCAACTATAACCCACACAAACACACGCACGCACGTGCAGACACACACTAACACACACAGACACACCGTGGCCTCCGCGATATATATTACCATTATTATAGGTATTATAGCGACGGCAACGAGACACACTTGCAGCACACATAAAGATTTCTACACAATACCAACCGTTTTTGACTGTATTTTTCGACTCTCGATTTTTTCATTTCATTTCGTTATCTGCCTGAAGATTGTTGTTTGTAATAACTTCATGAAACCATAGGTTGCAGACAAACTTACATGGCATTAATATATAAATATAATATATATATATATATATATATATATATATATATATATATATATATATATATACGTGTGTGTGTGTGTGTGTGTGTGTAACTTGTAAGCTAATAGTCGGTGGGTAACTTAAACAGTTTTTAGTGCTCATTTTTTTAACGTGTCGAGAATTTCTCAGTAATACTTATAATTTTGATAATATTAATTTGTTTACACACTGTTAGAGTGTTTCAATTATTGTTATTTAACATTTATGATTTAAATTATCAAGTATTCTTATCAGCACCATAGTTTTATATATCTTTTTTTAATCCTTAGTAAAGGATGAAACAGTTTTTTGATGCGTAGATGGGATCCTAACAGTTACAACAGTTTGGGGTCAGAGTGAAGTTGGCAGTGAAGGGGCACTCCATATTCCTTAAAGCTCCAAGACTGGAGCCTCACCATAGAATGCTGTTTATCATACTCAGTACACATAGGTGGGTGGGTTACGCATCTGCAGAGATATAGTCAGCATATTCTACGGCTCTAGTCAGCAGAGCAGATTACTTTTTGTTCTGGAAAGGAATGAAGCATTTATTAATAAATACATGATATAGATTAGAAGTAAAACTATAAATGAAAAAGTTTATATATTCGAATAGAGGAAATGATTTTATATTAAATGAAATCACCATGACCAGAAAATCCGGCAAACACCTACATACAACATTAGTCATTTGTTTCCATACAGTAAAATGTAAAAACAGTTCTATTCAAAGAAAGTTCAAACAGTTTTATTTCCCCCATAGATAGGACCCTATCAGGTGCTACCACGCTGATCCAGAGACTATTTGGGAGCGATAGTAATGAAAGGGCACTCCACATTCCCCAAAGCTCCGGCATTATTGAAGTCTCACCATCATATTGTTTAATGTCATATCCAGGACACTCATTGGGGGCGTTCTTACCGTCTGGACCATGGCAGGATGTGTAGAATTGGAATAGAATAATTTACTCAAATACCACTGGGTCAGTTTGATAGGATTGAAAGTTTATGTACCCGATGTCAATTTGAGATTACAGCGTATATCAGATCGTTCAATGTGACCAAACAGTTTCACCGTTTAAAAACATTGTGACAAACTTTTTGAGTTAGCTCTGAGATGTTAACCTACACACATTTGTGATCATTAGTGAGTAGAATTTTCCATCCCTAAAACTACTCCTCAATGCGCTTGGGTATTATGTATAGAAGAAGAAATAATATGATAGGCACTAAAGAAGATCGTTAGTTATTCTTTTTAGGCAAGACAGTCCAGACGACCGCATCTCAGGAGTCCTGATATGACATTAAACAATCTGATGGCGAAGCTCCTGTCTTGTACCTGCGGGGACTATGGAGTACAACATCATTGCCATTGCTCCTAGGTCCTTTCTGAATGGGAGTGGTCGCACTTAATGGGGTCCTATCTATAAGCCAATATAGAACAAACTGAGCGCAAACAAATGAATGATGCTAAATTGTGACTGTTATATAGCAATATTTGAAACCATGTAACTTTGTGTAAAAAGAGTTCCAGCTCGTTTAAGAATGTTATCTACAAAATGTGTTTAAAATCATATATATTTAATATATATGTACAAAGAGGATTTAGCTTTACATAACCTACAATGATTGATATGCCATAAAAGTAAACAAAACCAAATCATATATATTTAATATACGAGGTGCCTTCAATAAGTTTCCTGACTTTTTTTGTACAGGCATTCAAAATTGTTGTAGACTCTTGAAAATTCAGTGAGTTATTGCTATACACCTTATGAGATGACTGACTAATTTTTATGATTTCGGGTTCAAATGAACAGCTACAACAGGAATTGGAATACCCCCTCCTAAAACCTTATTATCATATCAGGTGAATTTCAAAAATGCAATCTGGAATTTAGAAGAACGATATGCAATAAAATTCTATTTTAAACTTGGAAAAAATGCCATGCAATGAAAGCTGGATCTACTGTTATGAACCAGAGACCAAGAGACACAGTTTCCAGTTGAAGAATGCTGGCTCTCCCAGACCCAAGAAGGCCAGATGTAGCAAATCCACCCACAAATATTTGATGATCCCTTTTTTGACAGCACTGGCATGATCTACATGCAGTGGATTCCCACTGGACAGACAGTCCACAAGGAATATTATGTTGAGGTTTTAAGGGAGTTCAGGAAGGGATTCGGTCGGAAGAGGCCAGCACTCTTCAAATCGGGTCTGTGGTATTTCCACCAGGACAATGCACCAGTCCACAACTCCATCCTTCTCACAGATTATTTGACCAAGATGGGCGTCAAGACAGTTCCTCGCCCTCCCTATAGTGCAGATCTTGCTCTCTGTAACTTTTGCTTATTCCCTAAGCTCAGAAGCTGTCGTTATGAGACAATTGAGGAGATGAAAGAGGCTGTGACGAAGGTCATTGACACGCTCACACAAGAGGACTTGCATGGGGCCCTTCAGAAGTTGTTGGAACGGTACAACACATGCATTGCAGCCGGAAGAGATTACTTCGAAGTGGACTAAAGTTTCATGTGTGTACTCACAATAAAAGTGCCCATACGAAAAAAGTCAGGAAACTTATTTTATGATCCTCGTCTCTACTATAACAATTCCATTAATTTTTTTTAAAAGTTCAATTTGATGTTTCTTCTTTAGAGTAAAATAGTTAATCCTAATTTGTGCCCTCTCCCCATACCTTCTCTCGCTTAGGGACCAGTCTGCATATGTACAGAGGGGTAAGACTCCTCCAATGAGTGTCCTGGATATGACACTATACAATCTGATGATTATGCTCCAGTAATGCTTGAGCTTTGGGGAATGCGGAGTGCCCTTTTATTGCCATCGCTTTCAGGTCCACTCAGGCCCGTCGCGATAGCACCTGATAGCGTCCTATCAATGGGCCAAATAGAACTAAACTGCGTACTTATGCAAAACTGAATTGGTTTAAATAGAACTATTTTGGCATTTAAACTGTGTACCTATGTTAAACTGAATTGTTTGAAATAAAACTGTTTATATGTATAAAAATGGATTTGGCATTGAATAACCTACAACGAACCCAAACCAAACCATTTAGTTGCTTACATTTTTATTAATTCTTTCATCTATCTTTGTATGCTCTCCAATCACAATATTACATTTCAATGTCCATCTCTCGACAATCGAGCACAAGCGTGAGTACATTATTCCCTACGAAGTATTTTTAGGTTTTTATATTTTTTTAAACTTTTGCCACTCTTGAAATAAAAGGTCTAACTACTCAACCCATTATTTCACTTACCCTTTATACAAAAGGCAAAATATCATTACCATCTTGGAATATATAATCAACGCCAACCCAAACATTAGAATCCTAATTTACTGTATGGTTTCCAAATTGCTTAATTAATTTTCAACTTTACGTTTTTTGGTTCCAATAAGTTGTACTTTTCATGTTTCTATATTAATTCTTAATTTCCAGAAAACATCCCCATTTGACAATTGATTTAGATCAATCTAATTTGTTTCTTTTGATTATAGTCAATCAAGTAGTTTAACATCATCATCAAAAAGTTTTATTTCTGAGTCTCTATCTATTAATCATTTATGAATTTTAAAAAGAGCAAAGATTTCTGAGCAAAAACAGGGGATATATTCAATATTTTTGAATATTTGTTATTATTTTTTCACTTTCATAGATATATTTGCCAAAAAGTATCTGACAATATGAACGATTTGTCTTAGACGTTATTAGACGAATTAATCACAAATTATTTGCTGTGACGAGTTTGAGTGATTAATTCCGATTAAGCTGATTAACATCGTACAAAATATTAAATACTCTCCGTTTATATTTCCTTAAGATTTTTCCAGAAAGATTTGTCTTCTCTCCAACGAATAGAGCTGCTCTTAAGCCAACAAGATGGGCAATATGCGACGAAGAGGAAACCAATCGTTGCTTTTCCAATTAGATACTCATACCCAGCAGTCACGTACAACGCGCACTTTTTTTTTTCTTGCTTTGTATGCCTTCCATTTGTAATTGTCTTTATTAATCTTTAGGAAATGTCAGTAGCTAGCGAAAGACAAATGTAATTGCATTTTGTAGTGTGCGATGTTAGTTATTGAAATATTCTAATGGATATCTCAATGATAAAATCACTGTGGTGATAATTTTCGGTGAGACACGCGTCTGCTCTTTGTTTGGCTTCGTTTATTTTCTAATGATAGAAAATAAATTTCTATGGATATTTCGTCGCAGTTTGATAAATAGGAAGCTTGTCTTGCTAACGAATTACAATCGAGCAAGTTCGATATTCACTAGGGGCCGCATACTTTCAGTAGTGTTCCTAATCTAAACCAAGTCTGATTTTAGTTTGGTTTGGTTTTTTTGTTTAATGGCATATCAATCTTGGTAGGTTATTTAATGTCAAAGCTATTCTTCTTGAAGAACAGTAGTGGTACTATTTAACCCATAGCTGGGAGGATAAGGGGGTCATACCTTTCCCAAGGGTATTTGGCCGAAAGTGAATGTAATAGCGCGACTGGAGTACGAACTCGCTTAATACGATCTGATTTTGGGCCCCTCTCCCAGTATAATGATTAAAAAGTAAATCTAGCAGACCTTTTGTAATATTATGTCATTATCTGATTCACGTTGTATAGATTTGGTCACGTTAAGATGTCTCTGATGATAAAGTGGAGATCAAGGAAGATCATTTTATGTATCATCATCCTCATCATCATCATCAAGTTGCTCTGCAAATACGAATTTCCTTGACACAGTCTCTCTGTCTCTCTCTGTCTCTCTCTCTCTCCATCCGTCTCTGTTGTTCATCGCTTCTAGCAGGTTTTCTAAACTGCATCCCATGTCAATACAGAGCAGTCGTTGGTAAGTTCTTGTTGGTCGACTAATACTGGCACGTTCATGTTAAGAGATTCATTGGAGAACGTGTCATGATTTCGTCATTTCTTCTCCAGCAGTGTTCAACATGTTTTTTTTTTTTTTTTTTTTTTACGCGGATTATTCTAGATATGGGAGCAGATGGCTGTACAGCTGCAGTTTCGTGGGATTTTGCTTCCAGGATTTGTCCAATACAACTCGCAACATTCTTGTGCAGTTCCCATCTAGAGTTTAGTTAGCGTCCCTGGGGTGCATCATGATATGATATTAAACAATCTGATGGTGAGGCTCAAGTGATGCTGCACCTTTGGAGAATACGGTGTACCCCTTCATTGCTATCGCTACCGGGTCCATTCTGGTCCAGGGTGGTTGCTCCTGATATGGTCCTATCAATGGATCAAATAGACCTATTTGACATTTAGAGTGAGTCCAAACAAATGATTTATGATAAAGTGAAAGGTTGAAATAGAACTATAGGATCATTTAACTGTGTAAACAAATAACTTAGGTTTAATTGAATTAGTGATACATCGCGATACCTGGAACCATTTAACTTTATTCATTTATGCTAAATTGAATTGTTAGAAATAGAACTGTTTGATCATTTAATTGTATGTTTCTACAAAATGAGTTTATAAATCATATATTTTATGACAATATGAGGTATTTGCCGGTGCTAAAAAAAACTTACGAAGAGTATTTTACATTTTTTTTTTTTTTTCGAAAAACGTAATTTTCCTTTAAAAAAACTTCAATACATTGAAAGAAATTAAGAAGTCAACCAAACTTTCAGATTGTTAAAAGTAAGGGTAAATAGGCTCCGGATTTTATCAGTGCGTTGACCCAATTTAAATCATGAGATCTCTTTCCAACCTGTTTGGGTTAAAAGATCAGATCTTTGTTTTGGTTTGGGTTAAAATGTAAAAAATTATTCCCAAAAAGATATGGGCTGATATCCTTAATCTACCAAGCCCCTATATTGTGGTTTGATTGGATGACCAATCATAATCTGATGTGAAAGGGACGCTCTTCCCACAGACGTAGATTAGAAAATTTCATTGGCTGACCAGTCGAAAAGTAGTAAAAGTATACATATGATCTGTGATTGTCTTTAAATAAATAGAAGCTTTTAGAGTTTGATGAGAGAAGAGATCTGACGTCCATACCAAATACAAAAAAATAAGAAAAGAAATTTCTTCAAGAACTAAAGACTCTCTACCAAAAATCTCAATCTCCGACAAAATGAATGAGATAGAAAAACTGCAGCAGCTAAGTACTTTAATTGTCTGCCTCTCAAAAACAACAAACTCGACAATTTTTCTCTATATATGATTATTGTTACACCACCGTGTTTCAATAAATAATTGTTTTTCTAGTCTTTGAGTTGCCAATATCCTGGCAACTTATTCGAACGAATCAACCGACCGTCAAAAGAAGTTCTGAATAGATTGTGTTATCCGCCATTTGTGAATCTTTCAAACACAACGTGGGCACTGAGGAGATTGATAAACAAACTACCTGGAAACACATGTGGTAATCCCAAAGCCAAGACAATAATAAAGTAGCGTGACAAGCGTAGTACCACAACTTGAAGAAAACAATTCATAAAAGCCTTTTCTCAAAGTTTTAAAAAGAGGATTTGGCATCAAATAACCCAAATTTTTGATATGACATAAAACCAAACCAAAACAAACCAGAAGAACCCAGCATACCATTCTATTTAACAACAGCTGTTGAGGAGAGTTAGATTCATACCTTCGTCAGGGGCATAAGTCCAAAGTTGAATATAAACAAGTTGAATATAAACAAGTCGAGTCACTGATAATCTTTTCCTACGCTAAGTACAACTCTAAATAAGGCTGGATGACACGTTAAAAGAATTAGGTTTATCATTTCTTTATTTGTATGAAAGTTCACCTGGTGCAGATTAGTTGACGTTAGGGAGCTAAAAAATTGATAGTCTTAATGACAGCAGACATACCAAAGAAGAATGTTACATATATATGAGTAAGTAAGTAAAGTTGGGGACTGTAGTCGCAGGTGACCCAAAGGCTCCCTTTTCGATAGCTACTACACCAAGATGTCGGGGAGGGCGCTACTCCTTTCCTTGGATTGCTTCACTTTACCCTTGATCCTTACCGTACTATGCTGAGTGTTAAGCAAGGTAGAACCAAGTACCATTTTTTGAGTCTTTGGTATGACTCGACCTGAATTTGAACTCAGGTCTTCCGGGCCGTTGGCGAAAACTCTAACCATTCAGTGGTTAAAAGAAAGTCGGTCAGAAGGTCCTTTGGAATTTGAAGTCAGCTCTCGCTTGGCTGCACCTGGTGGAGTGTGAGAGAAATTAAACTCTAGTACAGGGCTGACCGATAAAATAAAACAGTTTCTTCCAAGCAGCGGTCGTGTCGATACTGCCACATGGATGCACTACATGGACGCTAACTAAACGTATGGAGAAAAAGCATGATGGCAACTACACAAGGATGCTGCGAGCAATATTGAAAAATTCATGGAGGCAGCACCCAATAAAGCAGTAGCTGTACAGCCACCTAACACCCATCACGAAAACTATCCAAGTTAGACGAACCAGACATGCAGGACACTGTTGGAGAAGTAGGGACAAGTTCTCTAAGTGATGTACTTCTTTGAACCCCTTCACCTAGACGGGCAAAGGCAGGACGACCAGCTAGAACTTATATACAGCAGCTCTGTGCCGATACAAGATGTAATCCTGAAGATCTGCCGGAAACAATATACGATATGGATGGGTGGCAAGAGAAGGTCATGGATATGTTAATGTCGTGATGTGATGATGATGACAAGGAGAAGAAAAATTATTCCTCCTAAAATCATTTCAGCTTCGAAAGTAGAGGAGAGAGAAGAAAACAATTCATAAAAGCCTTTTCTCAAAGTTTTAATTGCCCGGTCGGCTGGGGCTGTAGAATACACCAACTGCTTCTCTGCAGAGGGGTAAGACCCCCGCCCAATGAGTGTCCTGATAATGACACTAAACAATATGATGGTGAGGTTCCAGCAGTGCTGGAGCTTTGGGGAATGCAGAGTATCCCTTCATTGCCATCGCTCCCAGGTCCACACTGGCCCGGAGTGGTAGCACCTGATACTATTTACCAACCCCTCCGCTCGGGCAGGATATGATACAAGGTCAGTTTTTAAGCGGAGTTTAACAGGTTTGAATTCAGAGTTTTCCTTCTCCTAGACAAGTTGCCTAACCAAGGCTGAAGAACCTAGTCTGTCCTACTATTTACCCATAGCTGGAGGGAGAATAATTGGATTCATACCTTCCCCAAGGGTATTAGTGCTATGTGAAATGCAACCAGTCTCGTTCAGGATTTGAACTCGTGTCGCCGTGTCCACGACGATAACGACTACACCACGGGCACCTGATAAGGGTCCTATCTATGGGTCAAATAGAACTAACGGCATACTTATGCTAAAATGAATTGTTTGAGTAAACTGAATAGCTTGAAATAGAAATGTTTTTCGCAATTAAACCGTACTTACATTTAAACTGCGTGCTTATGCTTAACTGAATTATTTGAAATAGATCTGCTTTTCGACATTAAAACTGTATTTACACTTAACTGAATTGTTACATATAACTGCTTGAATAGTTTGAAATAGAAATGTTTTTGACAATTAAACTTTGTACTTATACTAAACTGAATTGTTTTAAATAGAACAGATCATTTACATAAAATGGATTTGGCATTAAATAACTTACAAAGATTGATATGCCATAAAACCCATCAAACCAACCAAACCAATAAAATTTTTAACAGTATTGCTCTTATAATGATCACGCTATGATATGCCGTTTGAGCTGGATAAGGCATACATACATATTTGTATGCTCACATGCATACATATTTTGATTCACACATACATACAGACAATTTTAATAATACATCGATAATTTCTTCTCGCGTCAAGACGTTAAAAGATGTTGTTCATAAAATCTATGAAAACATTTTTGGAGAATGGAGCGCCTTCAGCAACATTTTATTTTCCTCAACTTCTAAAGAATGTTTGTGCAAGACTTCGGCGCGGATTTCAGTTTGGCTTTAATTAAGCCGAGGGAAATGGTCGATACAAGAGAACTAGCGTCAAAAAGGAGGTTCATGGAGGTGAGGATATATTTGGTGATTTATATTTAAAGGAAATTCTGAGATGTAAAATAAAGAACGGCTTGCACATTCGAGTCACGAAGAAAGCACCGTTCAGATTAAGTTAAGCAGTTCTCACTTAGTTCAGTCCTTGAATGGGTGGCCACTTAGGAATAATGTCTTGTTCTGAAGAGAATCTAAGGCATGTGAATCAGATTATGCAGGTATTTATCGATAACAACCACCATAAACTTCGGTATACGACTCGACCTGGCATTTTCGTTGACCTAAAGATTTTCAGCCCAAAATTCTGGGTGAGACATATTCCTGTTTTAGAAGTCAAACCCCAAACATACAGTAGGTTTAAGAATTAAAAATAATTTAAAGAAAGATTTTCAAAATGAGATCATGCATTCTTTTATTGTCAAATGATACTTTTAAGTATAATAATATTAAAGTTTAACTTTATTAATCTTAATAAGTAAATACTTTTAAAATTGCGATATCTTCGAGTTAAGGTTTTAATGTCCAATGAAATGACCTTCAAGTAAGGTTTATTTAAAACTGTGCCATATAGATGGAAAAATGATGTCAACGTGTGTATATTCAATAAACAAAACTTATGTCTTATTAAATTGTCACTCATTGGTTTAGGGGGTAAAGTGTTCGCCAATGGTCCGGGAGACCTGGATTCAATCCCTGGTCACGTCACACCAAAGACTTTTAAAATGGTACTTGCTTAACACGCAGCAATATAAGGTCCTATTTACCAACCCCTCCGCTCGGGCAGGATATGACACAAGGTCAATTTTTAAGCGAAGTTCAACAGGTTTGAATTCAGAGTTTTCTTTCTCGTAGACTAGTTGCCTCACCAAGGCTGAAGAACCTAGTCTGTCCTACTATTTACCCATAGCTGGAGGGAGAATAATTGGATTCATACCTTTCCCAAGGGTATTAGTGCTATGTGAAATGCAATCAGTCTCGTCCAGGTTTTGAACTCGTGTCGCCGTGTACAATTCCTACAACGATAACCATTACTCCACGTGCACATCCAAGCAATATAAGGTACGTATTAAGAGTAAAGTGGAGCAATCTAGGGAAAGGAGTAGCGTCCTCTCCTACATCTCAGTTTAATAGCTATTGAAATGGAAACCTTCTGGTCGCCCTTGACTATGGTCGCCAACTTTACTTACTTAATTTACACTAGTAGTGTAAGGAGAAGGTAATTTTTCACTGAAATTAGAATTACATTAGTCATATATGAAGAATAAAAATGTTGCAGGTTAGAGTTAATATCCATACCATTTAACAAGTTATTGCAATATCATCAAAATGCGCTGATAAAATACTTTCGTTATATAATTGGTTGGCAGTGTACTGTGACGTTCTCCTTAGTGTTTGATATCCAGTATCCCTCCAGGCCGGATTTGATACAAGGTCATATTACGTTTTAATTCGTATTTGCATTCTGTGCATTAGTGTTGGATTTTGACTTGAAGACCACTTTGACATCTGTTTATGTAACAGCGGAAGTCAGACATTGGCAAAAGAACAAGAAATACACCTGGTACCTTGAGTAAACGGGATTCAGGTTTTCGTGGCGGAAATTAAGCGTAAATTCCGTGGGTAGTATGCTAGAAGGAAGTGTGATCACGCACATTGAGTAGGTGATAGGCTGGAGGTGATATCATGAGAATTTGCATGGATGGTGTGTAACGTGTAAGTGGCAGGCAAGAGGAGGGTTAACTATGAGAATTTGACCGGGCGTCGGGATATATTATAACCAGGAAGATTTTGACCGGGAGAGCAGGGAGAAAATAAAGCTTCCTTGAAGATTCAAACCTCGGCCAATCCATATATTTTGAGTTATAAAAAGAAAAAAAGAAGTAGAAGATATATACATATATATATATCACTGCTGTCGTCTTTGTCTGCTATACAGCAACACTAGGGGTACTATTTAACCCATAGCTCGGGTGGGGATAAGTGGGTTCATACATTTTCCAGTGGAAATAATTTGTAAGTGAACATAATAGCGCGACGGAAATTTACTTACTTCGATGCTGTTGTCCAGCGCTTTAGCCATTAACCGGCTAGTATCCCCACCCCGTACATCGACCCTGATGTGTGCAGCTCAACCATCTTCCATTCTCTCTCTCACAGTATACATCCGTACATTCTGGGTAATAAAAAGAAGTGCTATGTATTTCATATTGATTTCTTTGTTAATTTTCTAAATATGTCCACCAAATACGAAGTTGGAAATGTTTGTGGCAGTCTGCTTGAATGACGGTAGGTCATGTATATTGATTGTTGGAAGTTCTGCTCCACTTGTTGACCAATCTGTGGTAAAGGTTTGGATATTTGGTGTGCCCTATAATTCAACCCAAAGTTTTGTATAGATTTTTTCAGGCTTAAAAAAATGACTTGGGCGCCGCAATGTACGGTTTACAGGTTTGAATTCAGAGTTCTCATTCTCCTAGACTGGTTTATATACGAAGGTTAAAGATTTCCGTCTGCCCTACTATTTAAGGGGGTGTCCTCGTGGTGTAATGGTTAAAGCGATGGACTGCGGAATCGTACTAAGCGAGTTTGTACTAAAGTCATGCTCTTACGTTCTTTTTCGGTTAAATACCCTTGGGAAAGGTATGAACCCCCTTATCCTCCCAGCTATGGGTTAAATAGTACCACTACTGTTCTTCTAGGAGAATAGATTTGGCATTAAATAAACTACCAAGGTTGATAAACCATTAACCCCCCCCCACCAAAAAAACCCCTACTATTTACCATTAACTAGCGCGAGAAGCATTAGATTCATATCTTTCCCAAGGTTATTTGCGTTATGTGAAAATGCGAAGAGCCTCGTCCAGGTTTTGAACTCAAATCCATTTCCAACAACGGTAACCGTTAAACCACGTGCGTCCCCTAAATTATATATATATATATATATATATGTTTGACGTTTGAGGCACCCGGGTTTCGATCCCACCTACGGGAAGATACTGTCTAGCCACACTGATGAGTTCTGATAGAACGAAACAGGTCTGTCTGTGGATGACTATAGATATATATATACTCCCCTACCCCCGTGGGGTTGAGTTCTCTGGCGAAGAAGTAATCGTGTTGCCATTAGCGTCTATTGCAAGCCTCTTCGTTTGAATTGAGGTCTCGGCAGCCGTTGAACGGATGTATGTAAACAATAGTAATTGTGATTCATAACCGTTTAAAATTTACTTCGCAGCTAACCTCTCCTCGTGGCTGAATGGTTTGAAGCTTTGGTTTGACGTTTGAGTCAACTGGGTTTCGATCCCAGCTACAGGAAGATACTGTTTAGCCACACTGATGAGTTCTGATAGAACGAAACAGATCTGTTTGTGGATGACTATATATATATATATTTGTGTGACAGAATTAAATTTAGGAAATAGCGTATTTTTCAAATTAAGTTACATTAAATCTATTTTACCTCAAGTTTACTGAATTAAGATCCCTAAATAGAATGCAACCAGCTTCCTTAAGGTCTGTGAAAGTTACTATCGAATCATTGCATGATAACAAGGGACCAATCTTCAACGTTTACATCCACATTTATTTGTTAAGGTTTTGTTTAATGACATATTAGTCTTCCTGGGTTACTTAATGCCATACCCATCTCTGTTGAAGAAGAGTAGTTTTACGATTTATCTTTTATGTTAGAAAAGGCAGTGATGCAAAATGTTCTTGACATTTGTAAACATCATCGTGTCGGAAGCTTTTAAAATACGATGACTGTACCCCTACAGAGAAGTAACTCCCCCATTTAAAAAGAGGCATTTGGGGCATGACACCTCGTGGTGAATTTCTAGTTCTGGAGCTCAGTGAAAAATGTGGATTACCTCTTAATCTGTTGCTTAAGAGGATTAAGTAGTTCATACTTTTCCCAAGAGTTTCAGTGATAAAATGAACGACATGACGTTACAAAAATTATATATATATATATATATATATATATATATATATATATATATACAAATTTCGTCGAACATAATAAGCATTTTCTGTCTACATATTTTCTTGTTGATCCTTTCATATTGCCCTCTTGTTTTTATGGTATTCGGCGAGAATTAATTGATGTATTTTCCATAATTGTTTATTTCCCAAAGTAATTTCTGCCCGACTTTGGGACCTTATCAGGAGAGGATCTATTACAAAAGTGATATAACTTTTGTATGTACATTATTACGTTGTAAGAAGATGAGTGCTTGGACCGTTGCAATGTGTAGCGTTTAAAATTGTTCTATAAATAGTGTCAGTAGCTAAATACATTTAAGTACATTAGCACTAGTTTGAAAATTAATTCTCTTAAGTTTGGTTTGCCTGTTCCTAAAATGCAGTGCTTCGCAAATCTGTGGTTTTTATTTGTTATTTTGATGTTCTAATATTGTTGTGTTTTCGGTGATAATTTTTCGTAATTCTGTTGTCGGGCATGAATGTTTTTTTAAATGCTGTGCAATTGAACTTATATCATAAAGGTGCATTTTAAGTTTCCTCGCTGAATATTATAAAATCAATGCGCCACTATGAAAAGATCAACAAGAAAATATATAGACAGAAAATGTCTATTATGTTCTACAAAATTTGTTTTAATGAAGAAATTCTCCCAAAATATGCATATATATATATATATATATATATATATATATAAATTCATTGCAAAAGAAAATTCCTCCTAAGATTTTAACTGTTTCGTGAGTGGTGTAAATAGACTTAGGCAAGTGGCAGAGGTAGCTCCATATAACTAAGTTTTTTGTTTGTTTGGGTTTTATGGCATATCAGCCCTTGAGGGTTATTTAATGCCAAATCTATTTTTATGCAAATAATTGGTTCTATTTCAAACAATTCAGTTTTGCATAAATACACAGTTTAATTGTCAAAACATTTCTATTTCAAGCTATTCAATTTAGTTAAACAGTTCTTAATTAAACACATCTTTTTAGTATAAGTATAGTTTTTGTCCACACGCAGTTAAATGTCAAAAAAGCTCTATTTCAAGTAATTCAATTTAGTATAAGTACCCAATTTAGTTCTACTTGACCTATAGATAAGACCCTATCTGGTAATACGACTCTGGGTCTGAGTTGACCTGGGAGTGATGGCGATGATTGATTACACTGTATTCCCCAAAACTCCAGGATTACTGGAGCCTCACCATCAAATTGTTTCTTGTCATATCCAGGACACTCGATGATATATCTTACCCTTCTGCAGATACGCTGTCGGTGTATTTTACAGCCGACTGGGCAATCCATCTGAGATCTTCTCAGCTTTAATTCAGATCATCTACGATCATGCCTTGGGCCGGTGCAATATTTTTTAGACTGATTAATATGTAATTGTTTCAAAGACAGCGTTTCGCTCTCATTCCATGTTACTCCGGAATGATACTGTTATGGGTAGAAATTTCTGCCCATAGTAGCATCGACTTTCTATCGAAACAGCATCATTCTGATGTAAAATCAAATCAAAACGGAAAACTTTCTGATCAATCCGTATTGGCTACACCGTCTTAAAAAATCTTTAAACAGCAAGTAAACTGCAGAACAAAAACAGAATTATGATCGCTCAGACATAAAGTTAACGGTGCTTATTTACTGTCAGTCTTATCAGAAGAAGGAGTTTCTGTTTATTTCGAGTTTATCGTAGCGACATGTGTTAAGTATTCAACCAATTGTGTCTACATAAATATTACATTGTTTAGCGATCGTTTTTATTGGCTCTTCTTACTACATATGTTTAGACAACCATGTCTAAGCCGTCCACTGTACCTTCCTTTTTTTTTTTTTTTTTTAGCTTGATGACGACGTTAATCTCGGACCTTTCTCAGAAAAAGTATATCATTTTCATATTCTATTTACCCGTAAATTGTCTTTAGAAGAACCTTCTTGAATATTCAGAAGGAATCTCAAAATGTCGTCTGCAGAAATTTTATAAATATTATATATTAATATATATTTATACTGGCCCATTGAACTAATGAGTTGAGTGTTCGAAAATGCCCGGGTGACTGAGGTTCAATCCCAGGTCGAGTCATACAAAGGACTCAAAAATCATACTTGATGCTTCCTTACTTAATACGGCATTAAAAGGCAGGAATCAAGGGTAAAGGGGAGTAACCCTGGAAATGGATTAGCACCCCCTACCCTTCGATGATGTCTTTATTGAAAAGGAAGCCTTCGGATTGCCGTCAACTACGGACGCCAACTTTATTTATTTTAATATATATCAATATCAATGTTAAAAGTTTTGAATATATTTTATTACAGGTAAATTGAACGTAACTTATTACAAAAGGAAATCTTTCAATTTTAATTTATAATATTTTCTAACAATTTGAAGTAAATTTTTTTATGACGAGGAAGATGCCTTTCTTTTCAGCATCTTGTTCACTGGTTCAAGAAGATTAATACTTGGTAGACAGGAATGTTTTAGATTTAGAAAAGTATTTTTCGATGTAAGATGTTTATTATAAAATAAGGTACAAATGATGCTCTCTCGCTGATATTGGGCCCTGTTTATTTTTAGTAGCACACATACACACACACACACACACATATATATATATATATATATATATATATCAGATGAAATATAATTGAGAAAAGAGTGTAACAAGCAGCAATGCTATTATCACCAGGGCATGAATAAATGCCTAAAATATTCAAATTGTATTTTCTCTGAGTTTAGACTGTAACTTGGATTTTCATATCTAGTATGCGTAGAGCACAATTTTCAGACTGAAAGAGTCGTAAAGTAGCAAAGCAATTATAATTCAACGAAAAACAATTTGTCATGTAGGATACAATTCCACATCTGGAGCCGGCATAACCCCCATCGCGTGAATGTCGTCAAATCCGCACTCTCTAAGCAGGAGCTTTTTCATTTTGTTATAAGGCGTTTTGTTATTCAATAACTTATTTGCCATACATATTTTGATAATATAATATTATTTGCATATCTTTCTTTGTTTAATAACATATCACTCTTATTGGGTTATTTAATACCAATTCCGTCCTTCTAGAAGAATAGTAGTGGTACTATTTAACCTATTGATGGAAAGATAAGGAGGTTTATATTTTTCCCCAAGTGTATTTGTCTGAAAGTGAACGTAATACCGCGACTGTCGCTCGAAATCATTTCCACGATTCCACAGTTCAGCAATTTAACCATTACACCACGAGGACGTTGTCTTCTTTTTAATTCTAAGTAATTCTGTAGTACCAGAGTATATACTTTCATTATTATCATTATCAGCAACTTCTTTACAGACGGTAACTGAACTTGTCTATAAGTTAATGACTGTTCAAAGTGGCGGACTGTCAGTTTGTCTTTCTCTCTGACTATATATATATATATATATATATATCACAAACAATAACGAAGTCGATTCTAGACACATTAGACAAAGAAATATAACATAGTCCGTGAAAACAGACGTGAGGAGAATATTTTTCCGGTTGATAAAGAACCACTTAGAAAAGTCTGCAACACTAAGCAAATTTTTCAATGGAAACAATTCAAAACCAAGCTAATGTTGCGTAGACAATGTTTTGAAAATTATCTGCAAACAACTTAAAAATTTTAAGGAAAAACATAACCAGAACGCTTGACGCAAATGCAGAGAGAGAGAGAGAGAGAGAGAGAGAGAGAGAGAGAGAGAGAGAGAGAGAGAGAGACTCTTTGAATGTTTATTTCCTTCTAGACAATTTCATATAAAAAGCTTATCAAAGTATACTTATAAGTCAGCTTTGGTTTAGTGTTGGTACTTCTTTCACTAATTTTCGGGAGGCTGTAGAATATACCGACTGCATGTCTGCAGAGGGCTAAGACTCCCCACCGAGTGTCCTGGATATGTCACTAAACAATGTGATGGTGAGGTTTCAGTAATGCAGGAGCTTTGGGGAATGAGTAGTACACTTCATTGCCATCATTCCCAGGCTTACTCTGGCCCGGAACGGTAGCACCTGAAAAGGGTCCTGTCTATGGGTCAAATAGAACTAAATTGTGTAGTGATGCTAAACTGAATTGTTTGAAATAGAACTGTGTTGACATTCAAACGGCAGACTTATACTGAACATTACCATTTAAATAGAACTGTTTTTAAATAGAACTAAACTGTGTACTTATGTTAAACTGAATTGTTTGAAATATA
Organism: Sepioteuthis lessoniana; assembly: GCA_963585895.1. Classification (NCBI taxonomy): domain Eukaryota; kingdom Metazoa; phylum Mollusca; class Cephalopoda; order Myopsida; family Loliginidae; genus Sepioteuthis; species Sepioteuthis lessoniana. The sequence continues at coordinate 67,473,317 of OY757924.1, read as the reverse complement.
ACAGTTTTTGACATTTTAACTGTGCAGTTATGCTAAACTGTATTTTTTGAAATAGGACTATTTTGACATTTAACTGAACTATTTCGACATTTAACTTTTGTAAAAAAAAAACTATACTTATACTAAACTGAATTGGTTAAAATTTTACTCGATCGTAAATGGCCCAAAAAGGGTTACTACGCCGAAAAACCAACCAACCAATCAACCTTTCTCTAATTTGTCGAAGAGGAAGATTCAACAATTGATAAGAAGAGTACATATATCTGTGCTACATAATTGTACTGAAAAAAAAAAAGCAAACCTATAATCACAATCTAAGCTGTTTGGTTTTGTCACATCACGCTCATAATGCCACGCGACAGATTATTTTGCTTTAAATTATAATATCTAAGCAACTTTACTCCTCTTTCTGAAGCTTTGTTAGCCGAGGCTGTGGACTACGACAGCTATACCACGTCAGAAGGGTTAAGATCCCCCTAAACGAGTGCCCTATATATAACATTAAACAATCTAATTGTGAGCCTCAATTCCTGGAGCTCTGGAGAATGTGAAGTACCACTTCATTACCATCATTTCCTGGTCCAATGTGAACAAGAGTGTTAATACCTGTCACGGCTCCATATATGGGTCAAATGAAAATGTTTATGTAACTATGTGCAAACAATTAACGGATGTTAAATTTAATTGTTACTGTTAAATAGGAACATTAGTTACCATTTACTTGTGTGCAAATGAACAATAGCTTGTTTAAAATGTTGCCAATTAACAACTTGTTCACTAATTATATATATATATATATATTCAGTGAGGAATTAAATAACCTAGGTTGATATGCCATAAAATCAAACCAACAAATTGACCAACCAGTTCGATTTCTGATTAAAGTTTGTGAAAATCTGAGTAAAGGTATTGGTTTAGCAGGAATATTAGTTGAATATTTTAGGTTTGTCTGCTCGGTCAGTAATAACATTATCACTTTCGACACATTTTTTAAAGTGTATTTTATATCTATATGTTGGAATTTGGGTGACTATCTTGTTTTGAGTTAGGTTGGAAAACCTATTAAGTCTAGACTTCTAGCTTGCAGTTGTTCATATATGCTTTAGTAATCTCTGATTGGCCAATCTACTGCTGCTACAGATGGAAAAGTCTATAAGTATTTGTTAGTAATTTGTAGATGGCTGATACCCATCTAGGTCCCCTCCAAACAATCTAACAATATCTATCTATCTATCTATCTATTACTACTGTACATGCATAAATCTAAGAATAGATATCGCATTATATTCACAATCGGTGATAGAGTTTATATATATATATATATATATATAGTAAGTAAAGTATGATCACAAATTCAAGCCCTCATCCGATAAGACTGACATTCAGTCAACGCAGTTACCTCTATGTCTGAGATAACTTCAGTCTTTATGCACAAACATACCTGTTTAAAATGTATCCAACAATTAAAATTACACTTAGAAAAAAATCAAAAGGTCTTTCTCCTTATGTCATTAAAATAATCGGAATAATTAATTTATGTACCAGCAACCGTTTTTTTTTTTCAAATATAATAATATTTGTTAACAGGAAAAAGTTGTCCTTCCTAGGAGATCGCATTTAGGTAGTGTTCTATTTCGCCTTTTTCTAGAATTTTTAGAACCCAAATCTTTCAAATACATTTTGCCAAATTATATCATCAACTTTAGTTATTTTGACGATTTTTTTATCATTCACCACAATAAACACATTTCTTCAATCGCACGGAAACACACACACACACACACACACACACACACACATATATATATATATATATATATATATATATATATATTGGGTTTGGAAAGTTTTTACGATCTACCAAAGAACATATAATAAAGACAAATGTATATGACATCTATTTAAATATTATCATCAAAAATTTCAACAAAATAATATGTATAATCATTTAACTGTACTCAACTAAATAACCTCTTGTTCGTTTACAGAGATTAGATATTAACTATTCGCTTACAAATCATATATATTTAAAATCTATATATAGGATTTGGCATTAAATAAAATACCATGTTGGTATACCATAAAACCCAAACAAACCAAATCATATAGATTTGATATATATGTATTAAAAGGATTTGGCATTAAATAACTTACAATGGTTGATAACCCAACCAAACCAAATTATATAGATTTAGTATGAACTCATAAGAGATGTACTCTTATGGATCCCCACACATGGCCGCGCAAAAGCAGGACGACCAGCTCGAACGTACATTCAGCAACTATGTGAGGATACAGGATGTTGTCCTGAAGACCTACCTAGGGCGATGAACGATAGGGAGGAGTGGCGAGAGAGGGTCAGGGATATCCGTGCTACCAGCACGATATGATGATGATGATGATATATGTATTAAAAGGATTTGGCATTAAGTAACCTACAATGTTTGATATCCCATAAAAAAAGCAAATCAAATCAGATATATTTAATATATAAGTTTAAAGTGGATTTGGTATTAAATAACCAACAAATCATATACATTTGATATGTATAAATGTAATATTCCCATACGTGAATATGTGAAATGTACATAGAATGTTCATAACTCATATATAGATAACATAGGAATCCCGAAACACGAAAAACACTTGAGGACTTCTTAGTTCAGGTACGAAACTTTTTATTACCTTTGAGTTAAAAGGTTTTTCGACATAAGGAAGAGAGAGACACAATCCTTCTATGCTGACTGCTTTTACATCGTCAGCTCTCAACTCCACTAACGTGCGGCGCCCGTAGCGCACAAATTCGTATCGCCTCGCCAAGGTCTCAATCTCAATTGACTGATTTTTCTCAAATTTCAGCCCACGCTTCCGGTGCGTGACCTAACTCACATCCCTGGTCACATCCTCTATCTGGGATTTTTATTGTGACATCTCTGAATGACTCGTCCGCTCCGCGAGCGTGAACACCTGCGCTCATGTTTGCACCTAACTAACCTATGCACTGAGCCGAAAGGTTCTCAGCCTAACTAAACCCAAAGACAAGATATATAAAACGAAATTCCTCGGCCATTGTATTACATAAAGACAATTTAGCATTAAATAGCCTGCTATGGTTGATATTTCATAAAACAAAAACAATATACCGGTGAGACGGTACACGTTGAGTCGGTATTCCTGCTCCTTCTAAACTCGCTGCAACTTGTGTTGCGTAACAGTCTACAGTGAAGAAATGATTCTCAGCTTCACTTCGTTTAGGTTCGTAGGAAAATTGGAGTGGAGACACAGAACAGTCCTTTTACATAGTCCCAGTAAAAAAAGATTATGTATATATATTCGGAAATTGTCATGATGGTTAGATGTTTGCCAATGGCCCTCGAGACCTGGGTTCAGTCCCAAGTTGAGTCATACTAAAGACTCAAAAATTGTATTTGATGCCTTTTTGCTTAACACTTAGCATTATGAGGTACGGATCAAGGTTAAAGTGGAGCAATCCAGCGAAAAAGAGTAGCGCCCTCCCCTACACCTTGGTGTAGTAGCTATCAAAAAGGGAGCCTTCGTTATCACCATCGACTACGGTCGCCAACTTTACTTATATAAGGGTCATTCAATAAATCTCAAGTGAATTCTGTTAGAGTAGTTAGCAATAGGAAGCGCAGTTTACCACTGAAATTTTTTTCTAGGAAATTAGTAGTTACAAGTTCATCTCCCAGAAGACTATCTGTATCACCTTCTTTACTGACCGCTGCGTCCTGAACCTTTTTCCTTACCGGAAAGTCAATGTGTATCCACTCCATGGACTATCATTTTGACTGAGGTACATAGTGACAAACACATGTTTAGCCCATTCGTAAACATTTTTGACTAAAACACACTGCTCCATACATACTGCACAATGTTCTGTAAAATTTACATTTTGCAGTTCTTACCCATTAAAAATTTGATGACAGACTTCTGTTTAAACCTGGAGTATCCTATTTGGTTTGGCGTCATTTTTAATAGCATCAAAAGTATCGTTGCAAGATTTGAATAATTTTCGTTTCAAGCCAATTAAAAAGGATATTGAGTTTACATTAATGGAAACAAATTCTGAAAACCCGATTTAACTTTAAAAAGTTTACCTTATTTAATAAATGACCCTCATATCTATAGGACACTTGTATATATATATATATATATATATATATCGTCGTTCACTAAACGTTTTGCTTAGATGTGGCCCGAGACCCAAATTCACTTATGAAGGTTTGCTAACCATTACACCACCTGGGGTGCCCAATATATATATATATATATATAATTTTCATCATACAATGTGTGAGAGCACGTGCGATACTCTGTCCTCATCAGCCGCTAACCAGGGTGATAACACAGTTTCGGCAGCTCAAGGCGATACTGCCACTCCTGGCGCTACCAAGCAGCTTTTGCCTCCGGACAGGGTATTTAAAAGAAATATATATCTATATATACGCCAGATCAACTTAAAGCAGACATTACATTGGACATTCGTTCATCTTCATTTAAGTGCAGTTTGTGATTTAAAAACGCGTTTACTTTCGGCCGTTGATGTCATAGCAACTATTTCTTGATTTTGCGTAATCACACGGGAATGTATATATATATATATATATTGAATAATAAAGGGACATTGTGTCTATATAATCTTATTAAGATCCTTTCAAGTTTCCTGATAAGTGTGTTAGTTTCAAGTTGCAATTGGTGGAAGAATTTATAAAAATTCGTCCCGAGCGCTTTCAGACCTTTCATAGGCCATCATCAGGGGTTACTTGCATGTACAAAATGTTTTTTTAAGATTTAAAAAGAAAAAATTTGATAGCGTTCTGTTTTTTGAAAATCAACATCTCAGTTTTATCCAATTTTGCGTTTATATAATTTTATTATGTTTATAAAAAAGCTAAATATATACTCGTTCAAAAACTCTTTGAAAACACTCTTTATACATGCAAGCAACCCCTGATAATGGCCTATAAATGGTTCGAAAGCGCTCGGGACAATTTTGGTAAATTCATCCGCTAATTACAACCTGAAACCAAGACACTTATCAAGAAACTTGAAAGGATCTTAATAAAATTATATAGACAAAATGTGTCTTTATTATTTAATCAAACGAACTTAAATGAAATACTGCCGCCCAACCACACACACACACACACACACACACATATATATATATATATATATATATATATATATATATATATATATATATATATAAATCAGTTCTTTAGTGTCATTATTAATTCATTTCAGGTATATGATAATCACCTTCACATGTTAAATAAAGAAATTTTTTGGGCGTGTTTCAGTTGAGAATAGAATTTGAAAAGAATTTCAAAATTTTAAAGTAGAATAATTTTTTTTCATATATATTTTGTATTTTTTTATCACATTTTTTATGTTTGAAATATATTAATTTTTCTTTGATACCAACAAAAACAAAAAACGAAAAAAAATAGTCCCCTTAATTTAAATACTACTGAAATTTAAGAATAATACGTAAATCCGGAAAAATTATATAGTGGCTTGCGACTCATTTAGAATTATATATAAAATATGAATTCATTCTTCCGTTGAAACTATTATTATTAATAAATATCAAATAATATAATATAAGTTGTTAGAAAATAATAATTCAATGTTAATATTAATTACAAAAATTATATTTCTAATTACGAAACATATCGTAAAAATCGATATATATATATATATATATATATACTTTAAGAAAAACAACAAAACCGGTCACATAGGATTATAAATTTATTTCCATCCTGTTACGAATTTTTGAAATTTCCAAAAACACGAAAAGAAATTAACAGGACTTCTTCAGATCTTTTAGATAAAAAAAACTAGAATAGACACAGAAAAGCGGGAGGGGATTGAAGAGAGGTGAAGAGTTATCTCCTCATTAAGCCCATTATATATATATATATATATATATATATATATATATATATATATATATATGATTTATTCTGCTTCAAATTAGTTTCATTTTTAGCCAGAAGGAAAAGCTATGTTATATATACGGATCACTTATTATATTTTTACCCAACTTCCAAGTCCTATACCTTCTCCTTTTCTTTCTTTTCTTTTTTTTTTTTTTTTTTACTCGATATCTACTTGGCAAACATTTCTGACTTCCTTATCTGCTTTCTCGTAGGAACCATTTCGTAATGTAAACATATTTAAGCTGGAAAAGAATAAACAGACATGATGTAGTCAAGCAGTTTTTTTTTCGAAAAAAAAAAAAAGACAAGAAAAAGATGAAATGTGATGAATGCCAACGTTTCTTTTAATTCTTGCACCCTCACAGAGGCATCTTTAATAAGCAAACTTTCTATGCCGAGGGCAACCAAATTAGCGAATCAAATTATATTCTGACATGATAATTTATTCTTTACGGGGTCCGCATTTATATTTCTGTAGCACAGTATGGCGTCTAATTCATGCTGAAACCAGTGGTACACGCTAGATCAAATTAAGCATGATATATATATATATATATATATATGTATATATATATATATTCACTCTTCAATAGCATTTTTCTTAGAGCTCTTTTTTATTTGCCAATAATAATTAGTTTGCAACCAGTTATATGATATATAGTATTACTAATAATATATCATCATCATCATCATATCGTGCTGGCAGCACGGATATCCCTGACCCTCTTTCGCCACTCCTCCCTATCGTTCATCGCCCTAGGTAGGTCTTCAGGACAACATCCCGTATCCTCACATAGCTGCTGAATGTACGTTCGTGCTGGTCGTCCTGCTTTTGCGCGGCCGTGTGTGGGGATCCATAAGAGTACATCTCTTATGAGTTCATCTCTGCTTCTCCAGCAATGTCCTGCATGTCTGGTTCGCCTAACTTGAATAGTTTTCGTGATAGGGGGCAGGTGGCCGTACAGTTGGTGTCTTGTTGGGTGTTGCCGCCAGGACTTGTTGAGGATTGCACGCAGCATTCTTGTGTAATTGCCATCTAGTTTCTTCTCCAGCCGTTTTGTTAGCGTCCATGTAGTGCATCCATATAGCAGTATCGATGTGACCGCTGCCTGGAAGAAACTGCGTTTCATTTTATCGGTTAGGTCTGATTTCCATATAGTCGATAGCCTATTGATTGCTGTCCATGCTTTCGTTAACCTCGTTTCGATGTCCTTTTCGGTTGATTCGACGCTGCTTCCTAGGTACGTGAATTTGTCTACTAGTTTAAGAGGGGTTCCTTCTAGAGTGGAGATGTCCCCCGTTTGGTTATAGCACATATATTCCGTTTTATGTGCATTAACATGGAGGCCTATGCTTGCTGCTGCTCGTTCCAAACTATGCAGAAGTGTTTCGGCTTGGTCAGGTGTATTTGCCAGTATCGCTATGTCATCGGCGTAGTCGGCGTCGGTAATTGTTGTTGCGGGATATCTTCTGCTTCTTTTCTTCGTCAGTTCGAAGCCATTCTCTTTGATTTTGTCAATCGATGTTCTAAGTACGTAGTCTAGACAAATGATAAAGAGATACGGAGCCAGCGTGTCTCCTTGTAGTACTCCTGCTACTATTTCGAAGTATTCTGTGTCTCCATTTTACAATAAATGATCTATAATATTAAATGCATTTTATAACCTGAATTACGATGGCAAGAATATCTGTCAAGCATTTTGTGTGACATACGGACCCATTGAACCGCTGTTTCAACCTTATTAGGTCTCATCAGCAGTGTATACCCTGATCTCCCCGCTGGAAATCGAACCAGACACCACAGAGCTGAAACTCAACCACAGAACCACTGGTTTATATCGCACACAGGCGTTGCCAGGTTAACCAGTCATGTTAAAGTTGCGACCAATAAACCTGATGTGTATTGTAGTTATATCCGTACTCATACAGATAACACGGTCACGTCCAGGGTTACGTCTTCCCAACTTTGAGATACCCTTGTTGGCATGGAAATAGATGTAGATAATGATTTAAATAGAGGAATTATATATTATGAATTGAATTACCATGACTTGAAAATCCCAAGATGAGACATGATACGGTTAAAACAGCAGTCCAGTGTTCTTGTATGTCACACGCAGTGCTTGCCGGCTTTTCTTGTCATGATAATCCAATTCATGATATATAATTCCTCTATTTAAAATGAATATGTACTATAGACGTATTGATAATAATTTATACACATTTATATGGTTTCAAGTAACTATCCTTATTAATGGCCAGCGTTAAACCTTTTTCAAAAGGTCCAAAATTTATCAAGTGATATATGATCACCATTTTATTCTTAGACTCAAAAGTTCTATTCATTGTGTTTTGTCAGGTCTGGTTTAAAGATGTACTTGAATACTTCACAAGTTGTACACAAGAATAACACATATTCAAAAGCCTGGTGACTCTACTTGTCATTGCTGATCGAGGGTACCTGATGTTTGTACCATGGCCATGATATGGCTGTGTGAAACGTACATCGAATGTCTATGAATATAGAACATAGGAATTTCGAAACACTAAAAGCGTTTACGACTTCTTTGTTCAGGTACGAAACTTTTTTTTATTACCATTGAGTTTAAAGGTTCTTCGACATAAGGAGAGAGAGGCGCAAACTTTCTATTCTGGCTTTTTCATCTCCCCCCTAACACATGTGGCACCCGCCACAAAGGTCTTTGCGAGGAAGGTCTCAACTCTACTGACTTTTTCAAAATCTCCCAATATCCTCAAAGCTCTTCCAGTGTGTGACGTCACCCGAACTCCGTAACCACGCTTCCAATGTAGGCTATTGTGACATCTCCGAGTGATACGTCCGCTCCTCCCGCGCGCACGCGAACACCTGTGTTAATGTTGCACCTAAATAACCCATGCACTGAGCCGAAAGGTTCTCACCCTAACTAAACCCAAAGGCATAAAACCGAAATCCCTCTGCCATTATATTACAATGTTTAGTAATGTTGCATATGTACCGAACTACAGATTACCACCCAAGGGGCGGGGTTTATCCCTCAGCTTAAAAGGATTTTAATGTATTGTGTCAATTGTCAACGACGAGCTTGGTGCTGATTTATATTTTTCTTTTTTCAGCTTGACATTGGTATTCCTTCGAGAAGGGAAAGCAACTCTGAGAAAAATACTGACAGGTAATGTTATACTGCAGTAATGGAGTTCTTTCTAACTGTCAAGCAAAAACCATTGACGTTGTGAAGAAGGCATATTGCGTTTACTTTGGAGTCAAACATGTGGATTAAGAAAAGCCATTCACCCCCTACGTTTGCTGTAAAACATATGTGGAGAACTTGAAGGATTGGAGGAAGAGCACGCCATTGCAGCTCCAATGGTCTGGAGGGAAGGAAAAGGTTACATTATGGACAGCTATTTTTGCCTAATAAAACTAAATAGAATAAATCGTAAGAACAATGCCTTTTCAAATTTCCCGATGTTTCTTCTGCTATAAGACCAATCCTTTATGGCTCAGAACTTCCTGTTCTAGAACCAGATGGTAACATCGAGTATAGATTTGATTCCAAACGTAGTGACATTATTGTTGTATTTGGAAATGATGCTTACAAATCAGAAGAGGTCGACCTGGCACGATTTTGTGCAAGTTGTGTTTTGTGTGTCCATAAAGAAATGTGAAATTACTCTGGTCGGAGATGAGAGAAACCACTAGACGATCTGATGGCCATGTGTGGTTTAGGAGGTTGATATAGTGGGGATCAGCCAGCGGTGTATTGTTACACGTCTTAAAGAGAAATATTTGTTGGCACCAGAAAAAACGTTCTACTGATATTGAAATCGCAAGAGAGTATCAGGATCGTTTTTTTATGTTCCAGGTTAAGTCATCATTGGTATATAGCAACAATATTGATGGATTGATAAAATTAATTCTTAGAGTACGATGCGACAGAATAGAAACATCCATCAGTTGTCTTAAAGCATAACATAATGGGAAGTTTTTCATCGATCCCTACTGGTCATGTTGCACAAATGAAAGAAACTTACAACAGCATGGATCGTTTCCTGTCGGCCCATTCACTACCTGGAGCACAAATGTTGGGCTGACGAAGAACATTATATCAGACAAGAGTTTCCGTTAAGACAAGGGTTAAACCCTGTCTCGCGCAACGTTCACTATCACCCTCTCGTTGAACTGAACAAAATACCGTTTTCATCTTTACAAATAAAGTTAAGAGTAATGAACTTTTTGAAGGCAATGGACAGGGAAGGCAGTTGGTTTCCTTTCCTCCAGGAGAAGTTCTCACGGATAAGCATGTAAAAACTCAAGACTGGTATATTTAAAGCACTCAAATAAGAGAATTCATTAAGGAACAAATTTTTGACGAAACACTGAACGAAGCTGAAACGTCCGCCTGGCAATCACTTTAGTCAGTAGTCACAAACTTCCAGGGAAACCATGAGAGGGCGGAATATGAGGAGGAAATTGAAAAGCTACAGCAGAGTTTCTGCCTACTCGGGTCACGGATGTCAGTCAAACTGCACTTTCTGCTGTCACACTTGGACTCTTTTCCAAAGAACTGTGGAGATTTGAGCGCTATCACCAGACATTCGTATTAAGGAAGAACACTATTAAGGCCAGTGGAATGAAAACTTTCTTGCTGACTACTAACGGTGCTTGAAACGGGATGCAGTTGCTGCCGAGCACAGGATGAAGTCCCTGAAAAGACCTTTCATCCATATTTAGATTCTCTTGTGTTTTTTTTAGTTTACTATGGCACAATGTGAACTTTCTGTGAATATATCAGCCTTAAACTTAGCATGCTTTGTTTAATTCAACAAGAAAATAGTTATAATATGGCTCTATACATTTCAACCTAGTGCTTGTGCCTAAAAAATGTGATTTGATTTGAAAAGTGAGTAAGTTTTTTGGATTCAGTGTAAAGACTGCCTTAAAATCACCTATTATATATTCGACCTTGAAATTATCGCAGGCTAGTGTAATCATTTGTTTGCACACTGTTTCATATATTCCTATATGACAACAATAATTTACAAGCATTTATATGCTTTCAACGAACATTAGGAAACAAACAATTTGATAATCATAACAAACAGGATGCCAAGTTGAATAAAAATATGATTTGTTCGCCCATGTGTGCATGTGTACATGTTGGGAAAGTCTATAGAGTCAACGTGTCCAGAGTTGGCCGAAGTAAAGAGGATAAAAAATTGACTTTACTTACATACATGTGTATGCGTGTGTGTATATACGCGAGGGGCCAAAAGTATAGGCTTTTTGTTTTCTTAAGTCCACACGAGCGTTTTTTATGATCTTTATGTCGCGTTCCGGTACTCGGCAAAAGAAATTCGCATGCTTCTTCGCTGTGTCCTGTGTTCGATGTCTTATGCTGTCCGTCGAACTTGCCTCTCATAGTGGAATGACCAAGTTAATTAAATTCTTCGTTATTTATACATTTTGGGTTAACTAAAGTGAATCAGAAATTGGATTTTGTTAGGCTTTATTGCGGGTCCTAAAATTCAAGCGCGAGGACATTTCTTGACCAATCAGAAACGTACAATTACTTTTTTTTTATTTTGGAGCTAAAATATTTTTCTGCTATTTAGTTTCAGAGCCGAATTTTCTTGAATGTTCTTATTCAGTGTTTTTAGCTGATTGGTTGAAAAAATCTGTATTCAGCTGGTTATAACAACTGTAAAATGAGTCCTTGTTGAATGTAAATTGGTAAGTCTTCTTTCATTTAGTTTTATGAAATACAAGATAAAATAAAATTAGCGATTAAATTTACGTTAAATTTGTAACAATTAAAAAAATTATCATTCTAAACATTTCCCCAGATTTTTATTCTAAACTAAGAATGTCTTCACACAAATGTTAACACAAGTGATCGATTAAAGACCCGAGGACTCTATATTCTGGTTTTAAATTCACAGTAGCATTTCTCCTAGACTGGAGGCTCACAAAATATTCTAGTGCAACCTAATGCTTTACCTATAGTTATGGAGAGTAGAGATACTTTTATATCTTTTTTCAATAATGTTTGTTCTAAATGAACGCCAAGAGCCCTGATCTAAATCTGAACCCGGCTCACTTTTAACTCTTTCCGTGCCGATGACCATTACACACTCAGTACTCTTAATATATAATCAAGTAAACATTAGAGTGGATATTCTAAAGTGTCTGTTTCATAAACTGAATCTGTGATACGACACGGTATACGTACAGTTTGTTTTAGAAATGATAACAAAATGGCAAATTCATTGGTTTATATGATAATTATCACTGTTTTCATGGTCATTATTCTTATAATTATTAGCATCGTCATCAACCTTATCATCATCATCATCATCATCATCTATATCATCATCATCAACATCAATGACATAATCATCATATTTATCATCATCGTCATTGTGTCATGATCTTCATCTTTATAATTCTTCTCTATCGCATCATCATCATCATTATTATCATCATGGCCCGGTTAGCTGGTGGGTGGCTACTGAATACTCCGACTGCACCTCTGAAGAGGGGTAAGACCCCCCCTCAATGAGTGTCTTGGTGGCCCAGTTAACTGTGGCTGTTGAATACACCGACTGCATTCCTGCAGAGGGGTAACACCTCCCTAACGATTGACCCGGTGGCCAAGTCGGCTGGGGCTGTAGAATACACTGACTGCATCTCTGCAGAGTGGTAAGACCTACCTCAACGAGTGCCCTCATAGTCCAGTCGGCTGGGACTGTAGAATACACCGACTGCATCTCTGTAGAGAGGTAAGACTTCCCCAATGAGTGTTCTGAATATGACACTAAACAATCTGATGGTGAGGCTTCAGTAATGCTGGAGCTTTGGATAATGTGTAGTACCTCTTTATTACCATCGCATCCAGGCCCACTCTGGCCCGGATTTGTAGCAGAGTCCTATCTATGGGTCAAATAGAACTGTTTTACATGTAAACAATATACTTATGCTAAACAGAATTGCTTGACATAAAACTGTTTTGATATTGAAGCTGTGTACTTATGATAAACTGAATTGTTCGAAATAGAACTGTTTTGGTATTTAAACATTGTATTTATGCTAAACTGAATTGTTTGAAATATATGTGTGTTTATGTAAAACTGTGTGTTAACAAAAAACTGCACAAATGTTAAACCGAATTGTTTGAAATAAACCTATATTGGTTGATATGTCATCAAACCAAACCTAACCAAAATCATCGCCGTCATTATCATCAACTTAACCCTCATCCTCATCATCATCGTCCACCTTATCGTCGTCACCATTATCACCATCGACATAATAATTAATATCATTCTCGTCCTCAACGTCGTCACCATCATTATAATTACACCATCGTCAACATCGTCATCATCATTGTCATCCACTTCATTATACTTATCAAAATAATTATCATCTTCTTCCTCTCATCAGCGTCGTACTGCTCGCCGAACATTTTGCTTCTCCAAATTGGTATCCCCCAAATTTTCTCAATTTATTCAACGACGACTTTGATTTTGTCAGCCAATACCATGCCTTACCAGTAAAATCCACCTTCTCATCTCTCCATCGTCTGTCATAACTTTGTTTTTACCACTCTTGTTATTTACTGGGCATCATTCCACTAAATTGCTGCACTACATGCTGTCTTCTATTCAAGCTATATCTTCTGCCCGCTCCTATTGAAAACAAATTATCACCTTGTATAAGATCTCTTACTCTCGTCTACTTTCTGATTCATAGTCATTCTCTTTCTCTCTCTTAAAGTAATTTCAACAATTACGTTTCATTGTTCTATCCGTGACTCTTTGTTTCTTTTGTTGACTTGGAATCCTCTAAATATGTAAAGCAAAGAGAAATCGTCCAACTTCTGACAATACATTAACTGTTTCACGCTTCTAGAATGTATAAAATGTCAGGATTTTGACGCATTTTTTGTCAATTGCTATGTATTCAATCAGAAGCATCAACAGAAAATTCAAGTGGATGTTGGCGAATAACTTTCAGAATATAAAACTGCGTTATCCTCCAAGGGCCATAAAAACAGGTTTGGCAGCCAGTTGCGTCATTAACCTTATTTTCTCCAATAGTGTTGCTGTCGTCCAAGCTTATTGCTTTTTTTTTTTTGAGTTTTTTTTATTCCCAAAACAAAACAAAAATCTATTAACTAAACGGTGTTAAGTATTTCTTTGCTTGCCTAAAATGCTGTACTGGTTAATTGTTCATAAATAATTTGAACGATAACATAGGACAATTTTTTGCGCTGTCGGCTACGGCTGTAGAATACATCGACTGCGCCTCTGCAAAGGGATAAGACCCCCCCCCGACACCCAATGAGTGTCTTGGATATGACACTAAACAATCTGATAGTGAGGTTCCAGTGATACTGGGACTTTGGGGAATGCGGAGCACCCCTTCATTGCCATTGCTCCCAGGTCCACTCTGGCCCGGCGAGGTAGCACCTGGGAGGCCCCTATCTATGCGTAAAATAGAACTAACGGCATACTTATGCTAAACTGAATTGTTTTATTAAACTGAACAGTTTAAAATAAAAAGGTTTTTGATAATCAAAAAGGTACTTACATTTAAACTGCATGCTTATGCTAAACTGAATTATTTGAAATGGAACTGTTTTTTGACATTGAAACTGTACTTACACTAAACTGAATTGTTTAATATAGAACTGCTTTGACATTTAACTGTATGTAAAGAAAATCTGTACTTATACTATACTGAAATAGCTGAATTAGAACTGCTTGGCTAAACTGAATAGCTTGAAAGAGAAATGTTTTTCGCGATTAAACTGTACTTACATTTAAACTCCGTACTCATACTAAACTGAATTATTTGAAATAGAACTTTTTTATGACATTGAAATTGTTAAACTGAATTGTTCGAAATAAACTGTTTTGACATTTAACTGGGTGTAAAACCTATACTTATTCTAAAGAAAATTGTTTGAATTAGAACAATTTGACTAAAATGAACATCTTGAAAAAGAAATGTTTTTGAAAATGATACTGTGTACTTATGCTTAACCAAATTGCTTGAAATAGAACTGTTTACTTCTATAAAATGGATTTGTCATTAAATAATGCATAAAGGTTGATATGTCATAAACTATTCATTTGGATAGTCCTGAGGGGATCAGGTGACAACAGGTTAATTTATCATTTTCTATGTTTCTGCGAATGAAACTATAGCAACATTTGTAAGTGAATGGTACCTGGGTGTGAATAGATAAGTTTTTCCTTTCCTTTTCTTTCCCTTTCTTTTTTAACACTCGGAACCGGAGGGAAAACGAGTTGACAAATTTCAACATCTCGTTCAGTGAGCTAGGTGTTTCATGTTATGCTGAATCTTGCATCTCGGACTGAAAACAACAGTTAACCCGGTCTTGCCGATTTCAGCCGACTTGAAGTGTTATCAAAACAGAGGCGAGAACTGGCCGAATGATGCCGTACAATCGATGTGGAAGTGGGAGGTGGTGTTTTGTGTACTCCCATAAAAGACGATGGTGCTCCTCGATTCGTCCTTTCCTGGTTGGCTGGGGAGTGAGGATACAATTTAATGGTACGAAAAATGGCGTCTCCTATTTGCACCAGGAAGCACGTTTTGTCTGTTAACCAGGAACACCTACTTCCTTGGTGTCAAAGATGGAACTGAGAAAATAAAACAATAAAGGCCCTTACATTAGGATGTATATATACAGAATGACATCATCATCATCATCATAGTCGTGTAACTATCACGAATTCACTTGACTCTCTCTCTTTCCATATCCATCCCTATCCGCTATAGCTCTTGGTAAATCCTCAAGAAGGCATCCAGTATCCGCTCAGTGTTGATAGATGTACGCTTTTCTAGGTTGTCCAGCATTGGTCTGTCCATGTGTGGGAGCCCATTGGAGACACTTACTCTGACCAGCAGTATCCAGCATGTCTTGTTCGCCTTACGTAGACGGTTTTGTGAGAGAGAAGGTAAGTGATTGTACAACTGTCGTTTTAAAGGCTGAGGTTTCTATGATTTCTTTAACACACCACTTAGCATCCTTGTGTAGATCTCATCTAAATTTCTTTTTTTTTGCAAACGTTTCGTTTAAGGTTCGAGTGGTGTTCTAAATACATCTACTGCTTGGAAGAATTCCCTTTTATTTCATCAGAAAGACAAAACTTCCATATAGACGATAACGTATGTGTGAATATATATATATATATATATATATATATATATATATATATATATATATATATATATATTTTGGTCCAGTTAAACCGGAGTTGGAAGTAATTCCATCAGGACAAGAAATTATTCAAGCATGAATATTTAAAATTTTCCTGGTAAAAAGCTCAGAGCAATAAATTCTTTAAGAAAAACAACGAAACCGGTCACATAGGATTATAAATTTATTTCCATCCTGTTACGCATTTTTGAAGTTTTAAAAAACACGAAAAAGTAACAGGACTTCTTCAGATCATTTTGGATAAAAAAAATTGAATAGACACATGGTAGTGGGAGGGGATAGTGGGAAGGGGTCGAAGAGGTGGGAGGGATTCGGAGAGGGGTGAGGATTTACCTCTTCACTGAGCCCACTTCCGTTTTAAATTTAACTTTCGGTTAGCAGTGTAGTAAATATTGTTTTTTTTTTTAAGTTTATATTTAGACCTAACTTACAGATTTTTTATGGACTAAGATTTAAACTTTAAATAAAAAATTCAAGTAAATGTACAGTATTAGATATATTAAAATTAAAGCCAATATTTAATTTATTTACTATATTTTAACATTTCAAAATTATTTAGAAAACATTAATTCGTTCCACTTTTTATGCGTAGTACGTATGTGTTATATTCTTTTTCACAATTTTCTATCTAACAATTTATTTTATTTATTCTCAAAATTAGCTCTATGTTGTTATAGAAAAATTTGTTAATTATTTATAGTTTAAATTTAGCCCTAAGACCTTGGATTTACGATTAAAAAACGTCGATTAAAGTGAATTAAAAGTAACCCAGTCGGCTGGGGCTGTAGATTAGGCCGACTGCAGAGGGATAAGACCCAATCCTTGCATCGAGTGTCCTGATAATATGGCACGAAACTTCATATGCTGGTGAGGCTATAGTCCTGGTTCTTTAAGGAATGTAGAGTATTTTTATTGCCATGACTCTCGAATTAACTCTGAATTAAAGGTATTGTTTAAAAGTATTTTTAAGCTTCTCTCTACGAACCAATTAGAACTATTTGATCCTTTAGTATACTCGATATATCCGTGCTACCAGCGCGATATGATGATGATGATGATGATGATGAGTATACTCGAAACCATTTAATCATGGGCGAATGAATGATTCATATAAAATAGAATTATTAGTGTTGAATAACAATAATTGAAACCATCTAAGTGTGTGAAAGCAAAGGTCAATTTAAAGTGAGGATTATATTAGTTATAAAGTGAAAAGCTAATAACCTCATAGAGGAATTGAACTCGACTCTACACGGACATTTCTTTTAAAATTCAGAGTTCAATTAGAAATGAATAACAGTAATTATTTGGTCTAGTGGGTAGAGTGTTCGCCAATGGTCCAGGAGACCTGTGTTCAATCCCTGGTCACGTCATACCAAAGACTTTAAAAATGGTACTTGATACCTCCGTGTGTAACACTCAGCGATATAAGGTACTTATCAAGGTTAAAGTGGAGCAATCCAGGGAAAGGAGTAGCGCTCTCCTCGTGTAGTAGCTATTGAAAATGGAGAGTTCTGTTCGCCCTCGACTAGGGTCACAAACTTTTACTTTATTTTGTGCATAAAACGTCCTCATGTACAACGCCCTCTACATTGAACAACAACATTTTGGACCAAAAATATAGTGTATAATACGCTGGGAATTTTTAGAATTTCTAGTGATTAAGATAGTCGCAGCATTTGGTGAAATTCTATCGGCTCGTATTGGCGTAATGAGTAGGGTTCACACCAATGGTCTTGGAGACCGGAGTTCAATCCCAGGTCGAGTCAAACCGAAGACGCTAAAAATGGTACTTGATGCCACCTTGCTTAACACTTAGTATTATAAGGTATGGATCAGGGGTAAAGTGGAACAATCCAGGGAATAGAGTTGTGCCGTTCCCTACACCTTAGTGTAGTAGCTATTGAAAGAGAAACTTCGGGTCACCCACGACTGCGGTTGCCAACAACTTTACATTATGTCCTAAATCACAAAATTTACACAGTATTTAGAGCAAATACACGGACATGTTCACACGAAAATGCAACCAGCTTGTAAAAATAAGCAAGGAGAAAGAAAATTATAAACAAACACACATTCTAGTGGATATTTCTCTGTGACGGCGTAAAACATATCGATTTGGACTATATACTATAGATATATTATAACTTATCTATAGTTGCCCTATCCTGAATACGATGAGATTTTTAACTGGGAAATATATTAAGTATATCGTTCCCGTGTTTAACACCCTTAACTTTTGGGCTGAAAAATTTTGAAAAAAAAGCACCTTATAAATAAATAAAGGTGATAATAAGTAATGGCCATAATAAGATATGCCATTTTTTTTTAAATTTCTAAATTCTTGCAGGTAAATATTTCAATTTGAAATTTTTCATGAATCTGACATTCTAAAGAAATTAATTTTGTTCAGTTGAAATGGCAAATGGCATTTTTCACGGAATAAGAAGAAAACATTGGAGATTAATTTAACATTTTCTTGTGTGTTTATTTTTTCATAAGTAAAACTACAGATCATGTCTTCTAATGTAGATAAATGAGTTGAAAACGTTTACGGTTGGTATTTGTAAATTAGAATATATGAGCAGTGAGAATTTCAGCATAAAACCTTTTCTCAAAAGAGGCATATTCACGTTACGTAAGTTTTAAACAATATATATATGCGTGTGTGTGTCGGTTTCGTAATTCTTTTTCTTTCGTTCTTTCTTTCTCTCTCTCTCTCTCTCTCTCTTTCTCTCTCTCTCTCTCTCTCTCTCCTCTGCTTAAATGTCTATCGCTAATATTCATGAACAGCACCATTTCAATTTTTTTCTCTCTCTGATTGTCACCTCACCGTAGTGGCAGAGGGGATAAACTTTTTATGCTTTTCCCTTGGGTATTGGTCCGTAAGGGAATGTAATTGCACGACTAAAGATCGAACTCGCTTGCACAAATGATGTAATTTGTTATCGTTGTCGGAAATGGACACAGTGATCCGGGTTCAAATCTTAGATGAGGCTATTTGCATTTCACACTACGCTAGTACTCCCGAGAAGGATATAGATCCAAACTGATCTCCCTCCAGTATATTATAAATTTAGCGGGTTCTTTAACCTTGGTATAGTAACAACTCTAGATGACGAAAGAGTTCAAGATTGAAATAAGCAAATATGATCACCGACAATGTTGCCTCAAGCAAATAGTGGTCCAGTCGGCAGGGATTGCAGAATACAATGACTGCATTTCTGCAGAGGGGTAAGAATCCCTCAACGAATTTCCTGTTAATGACACTAAACAATCTGACGGGGATTTCGGAGTAACCCTTATTTGTCATCACTCCCAAGTCCACTCAAGCGTCGAGTGGTAGCACCTGATAGGGTCCTATCAGGGGCTATCACACGAAGCTAGAGTACACGATTTAAATATTAAAATAGTTCTATTTCAACCAATTCAGTTTACATGTCAAACAAAACTGTCTGACATGTAAACTGTATACTTATGCTAAACTGAATTGTTTGAAATAGGACTGTTTTGATATTTAAACCGTGTACTTGTTCTAAACGGTGTACTGATTCTCATCTGAATTGTTTGAAATAGAACTGTTTATATGTATTTGAACTGTTTTGACTTTTAAAAGAACAAATTTGACATTTAACTGTTTGTAAACGAAAACTATACTTATGTGAAACTGAATTGTCTGAAATTTAATTCGGTGTTAAATGAACCGAAAAGGGTTGATAAGCCATAAAAGAACCAGCCAACCAACTTATTAATTAACTAAGAATGATTGTTCACTGGACCCAGGTAAGTCATTCGGTTTTAATGTACCATAGGACCAAAGTGTTGTGCTGTAAAGAAAGAAGTCTGCAGAAAAAGAAATACTCAAACTCGAAGTTTAGGGAAGAAAATATAGCAGTCGTTTATTATTCACTTAGGGCTACGATCGCTGCACTCGAAAAGTTCGTTTTAGTTATGTTCTTCTTCTCCCTTAAGCTTATAGGCGACGTCAGATACCACATTTCTTGCCTTCCTCTTGTTAAAACGACCAACATCAAAAACATTTGAACTCAAAAAAGAATCATTTCTGGTCAAGATTATGTTTATACGGCTTCACAGGGGAAACTGAAAGGGAGAAACTGAATCGATTTTAATAACAAGCGAGAACATCATAATCAATTATGCAAAAGCTAGAATAGATAAGCTTTGTTTTGTTTGTTTAATGACATATCAACCATCGTGGTTTATTTAATGCCAAATCTATCCTTGTAAAAACACAGAAGTGAAACGATTTAACCAATAAATGGGGTAATAAGGGGCTTTATACCCATTCTAAACGTATTAGTCAGAATGTGAACGTAATGACGAAACTGGAGTTCGATCTTGCTTACTGCGGTGTCACAGTGCTGCACGTTAGCCACTGTATTGCAAGTACTCCCCAGAATAGATAAGTTTCAGAAGAATACCAGGTGTAGTTTATGTAGAAAGAGACGAAACTGGCATAAACAAATCCCGCAAACTGACACAGACTTAGTACAAGAGCAGACACGATAGAGTAGAGTAAGTGATCAACTGAGAACTGTGCAAATGACCGAAGTTTCATCACACAGATCAATGGTATATGCACTGACTAAAATAACATAGACATATTTCTTGAACACCTTGTTTGACCAAAAGTCAAACTTTAAAAATAATTTTTAGGTTAAATCATTTCCATACCAAGATAAACAAGGGTCATCTGAAGAAGGCCTGAGGATTTAGCGGCCAAATCGTTGTGTTACAAATAACATAAATATAATGTATGAGGACAACAGTCCGAAAAATAACACACAAAATATGACAAGAATTTTTCTTGAAAAAAAAGAAACAAGTAATTCTTTAGAATTAAATTACCATGACCAGAAAATCCGGCGTACACTTACACATGACATATGGAAACATTAGACTGCTGTTTCGACCTTACTAGGTCTCATCAGCAGTGTATACAGTGATCTCCACGATGGACCCCTTCACATGGACAAACAAAGGCAGGACAGCCAGCTTGGACCTACATACAACAGCTTTGTGCCGATACTGTATATAGCCCTGAAGACCTGCCAAAAGCAATGGACGATAGTAAAAGTAAAAACTTTGTAAATTTCTATACCAAATATAATCAGCCGCCTCGAGTGGTTTAATAGTTTGCAAGCTAGACTAACAATTCCTCACAAGTGAGTTCGAGTCTCCTTGGGTGTCTCATCCATACAGCCTAGTTCACACTCCAGTAGAAAAGCTTAATAAATTACGATAGCATCGAAAATCAGGCACTTCTAGTGGGGTAGTGGTTAGCAAGGCAAACTAGCAATCCTTCACGAGTGATTTGGCATCTCATTGGGTGCCCCATTATGCGCCTTTGTGCTACATCTAATCCAGAAACTTAGTAAATTACAACTTACAGCAATCAGTGTATTTCAGGAAATATAAATATTTACCATTCAATTCTTCACGTATTTATTTTTAACAAACAGGAAAATTATACCTTGCCAGTAATTTTAGTCATAACTGGATAATAGAATTTGCTAAGTTATTTTTCCTGGGCAACGTCTGTTATCCCTAATTGCTTTTCATACAGTTCTTTCTACAGTTTCTCAGTGTTCCTTTTTTTTTTTTTTTTTTATTGCGACAGCAATTTTAACTGGCCTCAGTATCTGGCTTGGTTGTTGTAGCTGTAACACTAAAAAAATATATTATCAGTTTTCCTATCGAAAATTTCAATTGTGCGTATGTTGCATCAATTTTATGACGTATTTACTCAATTCTTGACGACAACAATTCTATTTTTTTATGCCTCAAAAGCCACAAAAGACTTAACCATCTTCCCCCACGTCCACTAATCAATGAAGATTATGCGACGCGCGTTCGAATACGTCAAAGTTGCTTTTGCTGTGGAAGAACGATGTGTCGGAGATGACTTGTCTTAAAACTTCCAAAGGTGCTAAGGGAAAGGGTGAAAAAAAAAAGGCAAATAATGAATAAGTATAAAATCAAAAACGCAAATATAGCAAGTATGAATTGAATTAGAAGATATGTCAAAAATTTACCGCAAATGTCTTCATACATTATCTACTTTTAGTTCGTGAATGATTGATTGAGTAGATTATGTGTGTAGAGAGTGAAAGGATGGAAAAGGGGTAACGGACTTTGCTTTAAGAGGTGCGAGAGAAAAGACGGCAGAATAGGGGAGATAACAAAATGCATGTTGGAAAAAGAAAAGAAAGGAAGCGCGAAGAAAGCATTTTAATGGACGGGAAGAAAAGGATAAAAAGATTAACGGAAATGGTTAAAAAATGCTTGATAAATAATAAAAGGAAAGGGATAAAGAGAAAAATAATAAATAGATAAATAAATAAATGCAAGGAAACTGTATGTGAAAATGGAACAGAAGAAGAAGAAGAAGAAGAAGAAGAAGAAGAAGAAGAAGAAGAAGAAGAAGAAGAAGAAGAAGAAGAATAAGAAAATGGTAGTGGAGAAGAAAAGTGAAAGGAAAATGAAGTCAGTGTCTAAAAGTTAGAGACGCAAATATGAAAGTCAATAACATTACGGATAATGTAACATCATGAAGAAGAAGAAGAAGAAGAAGAAGAAGAAGAAGAAGAAGAAGTCTGGGATTAAAGGGAATAAAACAACCGCAAAGAACTTGGTTAGCAGAACAGAGATAAGCAGGAAAGGGTTCAGAAGAATTGAAAGAATTGCTAACGGATAACGGAAGAGAAATTCTACACCTCAATTTTTATTGATTTGATCAATGTGGACGGTAAAATAGAACCAATATACCAACCTTTCAAAATGTCGAATGAAGAATCGAAGGCCGGATAACAATCGATACAACTCGCAGCCATTGGCCCGAAGCCCGCTAGGAACAACAAATCGCACAAGACTACTGCCAAAAACCTATTATCTGATTTCTGGCAAAATACAAGAGCACTTTTGCGAACAAGAAAGCAATTCAGTGCGATACTTTCTTGGCGAGCCAAAAATCCGTTTAACACAAACGGCGTTAATTCAAGATAATCGAATTGATTTTACTACTTCGGTGACGATTCGGCTTCATTACGCACCGTAAACTCCGACAAATTCTTCAAAAAGGAAGTGTAATCGGTAGTGAAAATGAGGGTACGTTGGGGTACGCAGGTGTACATATTCTTCTCTATTTCCAGATATTTTTATGTTAACGCTTTACTTCTTCTTGTATAAGTAAGTAGACATCGTAGAAATTCACAAAGCACTAATATTTATCGAATGGTTCATTATATATATATATATATATATATATATATATATATATATATATATATATATAATGTAGACAAATAATTAAAAGCTAAATAAACTCATCATATGAAAATTTACTTTTTTCTTATATATATATATATATATATATATAAATAAACAAAGTTTTTATAAGATGAGTTTATTTATCTTTTAATTATTTTAATATATATATATATATATACATATATATATATATATATATATATATATAATGTAGACAAATAATTAAAAGCTAAATAAACTCATCATATGAAAACTTTCTTTTTTCTTATATATATATATATATATATATATATATAAATAAACAAAGTTTTTATAAGATGAGTTTATTTATCTTTTAATTATTTTAATATATATATATATATATATATATATATATATATATATATATATATATAACATCCGGGCATTCCCAAACAATGGATTTGGCTATTGGTGAGCATTTGCTCACAATAAATAATTGCAGAACTCGTTATGAAGATGATTGTTTTTCAATCCTGCCCAGGGCAAGAAATAAATCCCATCTTAAATTTCTAGAGGCGATTTATATCTGCATGAACCGCTCCCCCCTCTGTACAGGCAGTTAAGCAATCACATTCTTAATATGTTTGTGGAACTCCTGTCTGTAGGGGTTACTTTGTTGTTTTTTTTTTGTTTTTTTTTGTTTTTTCCCTCTATCTGACCATTCTGCTTATATATTACATATATATACTCCGTTTTTAGTTAAATTTCAGGTTTCCCAACTTGAAAAGAGCCGGACGAAAAGGGTCCTTCGTTGTTTTATAGTTTTACTTATGGTGTCTCTGCTTTTTTATTTTGTACAAATTTTGCTGTACACGTTATTTAATTATATATATATATATATATATATATATATATATATATATATATATATATATATGCACAAATACAGTGACATCTTAATATGTGTGTGAAAATCTATGCATGTGGATATATACATGGTGCCTCAAATAGATGCAACCCATTAATATTATAATTCATATTGCAGCAAATCATTTTTCATCTGAGTCTTGAAAAAGCAATCATATCACGTCAGAAGAGTCGAACCATAGACAACGCCAGAAATTGATAGAAGGGACTTTTTCTGACTCGTTCCGACAAAATCTCTTACCGCATCCACATATAGATAACTTCCTGTCAGATTTGTGATTTTCTGCTTTCCAGTTTCGTGCGACTCGAAATTTGTGTACCTAACACTGCATTCA
Source organism: Sepioteuthis lessoniana (assembly GCA_963585895.1). Taxonomy (NCBI): domain Eukaryota; kingdom Metazoa; phylum Mollusca; class Cephalopoda; order Myopsida; family Loliginidae; genus Sepioteuthis; species Sepioteuthis lessoniana. The sequence continues at coordinate 67,448,585 of OY757924.1, read as the reverse complement.
GCTTTTCTTGGGATAATTGTCAAGTTAAAAATCCCGTGGAATTTTGCTTGCACAGTTTTGAATGATTTTGTCTCCAAATAAGTAGTGAGGCAAAATATTTTTCTCTCTTGTCCAAGGGATTGTGATCGAGGATTCATAGTTATTATAGCACACTAAAAATGGATTTGGTATTAATAACCTACAAAAAAGTTTCACTTAATTCTTTACTGCTACATTGGGGCATATGAAATCATTTGTGATAAAATATTATTTTAAAGTCAGATCTTAATTCATTACACACACACACACACACACACACACACACATATATATATATATATATATATATATATATAATTGTTCAAATGCAGGCAAGCAGGCCCGTATAAAAGTTCAAATAATTAAGATGTGACCTTCTTTCAATCGTTCTATTACTCTAAGTTTCATGCGTCGTCCATAGAACAGATGACATAATAATCAGATAAATCTTTATTTCGAGAAGATAGACGATAGAATGAATTATAAATAAGGAACATTTATGGCTCAATAAAGTAAATTGAATTACGGTAAGGCGCAAAAGTGGAAGTGAAAAAAGAGGAAAGAGAAAAAAAATATTGATATTGTTGCAACAAACAACCTCAGAGTAATTAAAATATTTTCAACAACACGTCCAAAAAAACAAAAAAACAAAAAAACAAAAAAAAAACAAAACAAAAAAAGAACACGAAAAAATGCATTTTTTATTCGAAACAAGAATTTACAATCAAGATAATATGGTACACCTGAAAAAATACATCGGTGGCTGCTCAAGATGTTTTAAGGAATAGGTAAATACATTCTCGTCTCCAAGTGCCACGTACCCAAGTGAATTTACTTTGTTTTATCTTATTGGCAAAATATCGTGATATTCCTAAGAATTGTTTAATATAAAGCACTATATTTCATTGATTGAGGACATCTTTAGCAATATATATATATATATATATATATACACGCGTGTGCGTGTATGTGTCTGTGTTCAGCAAGAAAAACTAGAGATTGTAACATCAGTTAAATCTACAATAGAAAAGGAAGTAAGTGCTTGATATACTTTACCGCCTGAGAGGAAATAAGCTCGGATTGTCAACTATAAATTTTGTTGCAGCACAAATATATACAAAACTAAATAGGATTATACCATTGCTATTGATGCATCCTGCAGCTTCTACATATTTTCTGCAGTCGAGATGTAAATTCGAGATATAAAGTCAAGGTAAATAATCCGAGAATGGGTCGCTCCTTCAAATTACTATCATGTTTTTCTTATTCAGCGACAAAAAAAAAAAACGACACTTGCAACGAAATATATATTTTTTAATAGGTTTATAAATACTAAGCAGTTTATGCAAGATTTGCATGAATGTCTGTTTGAGTTTTTTGGCATATCAACCCTTTTAGGTTATTTCATTCCAAATCATGTTTATACATGTACATTAAGTATATATGATTTGTTAACAAACTTTATAGGTAACATATTTACCAACCTCTCCGCTCGAGCAGGATACGACACAAGGTCATTTTTAAGCGAAGTTTAACAGGTTTGAATTCGGAGTTTTCCTTCTCCTAGACTAGTTGCCGCACCAAGGCTGAAGAACCTAGTCTGTCCTACTATTTACCCATAGCTGGAGGGAGAATAATTGGATACCTTTCCCAAGGGTATTAGTGCTATGTGAAATGCAATCAGTCTCGTCGAGGATTTGAACTCGTGTCGCCGTATCAATTTCCTGCGACGATAACCATTACACCACGGACAAACATATTTAAACAAGTTTGAGCTCATTTTTGCACACAGTTAAATGATTTTAAGCATTTCTATTCATTACCAATCATTTGCTTTCACACGGCTAAATAGCCTCAAGTATTGCAATAAAACAGACACAATTTAACATTAGTCCTTTGTTTGCACACATCATCATCATCATGTCGTGCAGCTAGCACGGATATCCCTGACCCTCTCCCGCTACTTTAACCTATCGTTCATCGCCTCTGGCAGGTCTTCTGGGCTACATCCCGTATCCTCACATAGCTACTGTATGTATGTTCTAGCTGGTCGTCCTGCTTGAGCTCGTCCATATGTGGGGGTCCATAGGAGTACATCACTTATGAGCTCGTCCCTACTTCTCCTGCAGTATCCTGCGTGCCTGGTTCGTTTAACTTGGATAGTTTTCTGTGATGGGAGGCAGGTAGCCGTATAGTTGGTGCTTTGTTGGGTGTTGCCGTTAGGACTTTTTTAGGAAGTGGCCTCCATGTCAATGCTCACAAAACTGAATACATGAGTGAACTGAATACAAGTGATTAAGCAGGCGACTTTTCCACACAAGACGGGACCTCTCTGAAACTAGCTGACAAATTCACCTACCTAGGAAGCAGTGTCTCATCAACCGAAAAAGACATCGACACGGCTAACGAAGACATGGACAGCTATCGATAAGCTATTGGTCATATGGAAATCAGACCTGACCGATAAAATGAAACGCTGTTTCTTCCAAGCAGCGGTCGTGTCGATACAGCTGTGTGGATGCACCACTTGGACGCTAACAAAACGGCTGGAGAAGAAGCTAGACGGCAACTACACAAGAATGTTGCGAGCAATATTTGCATACACACTTTGTTGGTCATTTCCATCTTAAATATGTTAGAACTAATTTGTTCGTACACTAGTATTGATATTGTTTCTACATATTAAACGATTTCAGGTTTGGTGTGGTTTCTTTGTTTAATGGCATATCAACCTTTGTAGGTTATTTAATACCAAATCATTCTCCTAGAAGAACAGTAGTGGTACTATTTAACCCTTTTGCTGGGGGGATAAGGGGGTTCACACCTTTCCCAAGAGTATTTGCCCGAAAATGAACGTAATAGCGCGACTGTAGTACGAACTCGCTAACTACAATTCTGCAGTTCATCGTTTTAACCATTACACCACGAGGACACCTCTAAATAGTTTCAATTATTGCTATCAAACACTAATAATTCTCTTTGATAATAAGCTTTTGTTTTCAGACAGTGAAGTGGTTACAAGTCGTGTAATTTTACACTACTCATTCTATTCAACACTATTAATTTATTTGTAGGAGGTGCCGTGGTGTAATGGTTACCGTCGTAGGAAATGGACACGGAGACACGAGTTCAAATCCTGGCCGAGACTAATTGCATTTCACATAGCACTAATACCCTTGGGAAAGGTATGAATTCAATTATTTTCCCTCCACACAGACTAAATGTCAAACAGTTCTATTTGATCCATAGATACAACCCTATCAGGTGCTCATACTTCAGAACAATTCTAATAAATGGATACACCACTTTCCCCAAAGTTCCATGACATGAGCCTTCTTATCAGATTTTTTTTGTGTCTTATCCAGGGCACTTGTCTTTGAGGGGCGGGTGGTCTTACCCATCTGCAAAGATGCAGTTGGTGTATTCTCCAGCCTTAGCAGATTTTCATTAGATGCCTGAAATTTGTAAACCTGTGCAATAGTTTATAGAAAAGAAGTTTCTCCAGAACAATGAAGTCTTCAGGGTATTATGGTAAGTTATTTATGTTTATTTCTCTTATTCAAGAAAAGTTGGCCACCTTAGTCGAGGGTGACCCGAAGGCTCCGTTTTCAATAGCTACGAAACCGAGGTGTTAGTGAGGGCGCCTCTCCATTCCCTGGATCGCTCCACTTTATCCTTGCTCAGTACATTATAATGCTAAGTGCTACGCAGTGCGGATCCAAGTACCATTTATAATTCTTTGGTATGACTCGGCCTGGGATTGAACCCCAGGTCTCCCAGACTATTAGCGATGGCCTAATAAGTAGAGTTTCGCCAATTGGCTCGGAGACCGTGGTTCAATCCCAGGTCGAGTCATACCAAAGACTCAAAAAATGGTACTTGATGCTAACTTGCTCAACAATCTGCATTATAACGTAAGAATCAGGGGTAAAGTAGGGCAATCCAGGGAATGGAGTAACGCCCCCAACACCTCGGTGTAGTAACTATTGAAAAGGGAGCCTTTTGGTCACCCTCGACTACGGTCGCCAACTTTACTTACTGTCTTATTCAACCAATAATGTTTTAACTTCCTTTATGGACAATTTAGGTCCTTGTTATAGAAAAATGAATTAGATTTCTAAATCCAGGGTTAAAAATCGTTAACTGCAAAAGAAAACTTGGCTCCGATTCTCTTTCTCAGATCGTCTCTTGTTCAGTTTAAGATGGATCTGGGATACCTTACAAGGGAGGCTTTCCAGGTATTTATTTCTTTGATTAAGATTCTGCTCCTCACTGTGGGCTGAACTTAGAATACGCAAACTCTAAACCATGTCGAGTGATAGGACCCTTTTACCACGCAAAATAAAAGGTCTCCTGTGTATGTCACTAAATTGCATGTGAGAATAAGGTTCCAGTATGGGAGATCTTGGTTGTGTAATGAAACCTTTCGACATTGATTCCAGGTTCATTCAAACCCAAATTGCATGCACCTGCCAATATTCTATCTTTGAGTTAAAGAGATCCGTTTAATTATGTATCGTATTCGATCGATATACTTGATGTCATTAAACTGAAATCTATTTTTATCAAGAATAATTACTTGAAGCTATCATTGTTTATTAAGAATTATCATTAGTTGCCCGTGGTGTAATGGTTATCGTCGTAGGAAATGGACACGGTGACACGAGTTCAAATTCTGGATGAGACTGATTGCATTTCACATAGCACTAATACCCTTGGGAAAGGTATGAATCCAATTATTCTCCCTCCAACTATGGGTAAATAGTAGGACAGACTGGGTTCTTCAGCCTTGGTGAGGCAACTAGTCTAGGAAAAGGAAAACTCTGAATTCAAACCTGTTAAACTCCGCTTAAAAATTGACCTTGTGTCATATCCTGCGCGAGCGGAGGGGTTGGTAAATATGATTAGTTACTTTAAATCATAAACTTTCATCTATTTTTTCAGTAGAGGAATTACATATTATAAATGAAATTACCAAGACCAGAAAATGTGGTAAGCACTGCGCATGACATACAGAATCTCCGTACAGCTCTTTCGATCATATTAGGTTTCATCAGCAGTGTATACCGTGATCTCTCCACTATCGATTGAACCAGCGAATACAGATTGCAGAGCCGAAACTCTACCACTGAGGTACTGGCTCATCACACGCACAGGCTGCCAAATTATCTAGTTCTGGTAAATACGTGTCCATAAAACTGAGTTCGAAATTCTTGTATTAGATAGATTTCGGTTTCTTTGATTTAATCTTATATCTATCTCCGTTGGTTGCTTAACGGCAAAGCAGCTTTTGAAAAAAAAATTATACTATTTAACCCATACATAACTTGGTGTTAAGGGGCTTTATAACACCCCTAAAGGCTGAAAATGAACATAATTGTCTGACTGAAATTTAAACTTTTCAAATTGTACTATATACACTCTGAATGTGAATTTTGTTATACCTCAGCGAAAAGAAAAAAAAGGGAACTAACAATAGCCATACATTGAGCTCTCTCATAGATTTATATGATTTTCCTCATATATTCTATGTAAAGAATAATCTACAACCACTGTCCTTGGACACTGACTGAATATATATATATATATATATATATATATATATATAAAATTTCTTTAAGAAAAAACAAAAACCGGTCACATTATGATTATAAAATTATTTCCGTCCTGTTATGGGTTTCAGTTACATTGAGCTCTTTACCAGGAAAATTTAAATGTTCACTGTTGAAGGTTTTTTTTTTGTCCAGATGGAATTACGCCCAACTCCGGTTTAACTGGATCGAATAATATTTATATATATATATATATATATATATATATATGTTATGTTTTGACATTTTGATCCGGCCAAAAATGCCATTCCAAGGTGATGCACCGGAAGGAAGGGACACATTCTAATGGCAGTTATGAGAGGAAATCGCGTGGGCGGAAATTGGCTGATGAAATGGGACGAGCTAAAAAAAATTCCCATGGTACACTACAGAGTGATGCACCGGAAGAGAGTAACCTCTGAACTGCATGACAGTTATTTCCGCTTGATGACGATTAAACATTCGATTTCAAAGATCGAGTGGGCGTAGAACGATTATATAATTCAGCTGAGTTCGACGAGCCAGAGTAGTTGCCAGTAGAGTTCCAGACAGCTAGAGACGAGATGTGGTAGGGAAAGCCACACCCAACCGAGGGGGCCCTCGGATACTCCGATGGAGTTTGGGGTCCAGAGAAGATGCTGATAAGATGCAATAAAGAAAGCCAGCATCCAGCAGTGGGCCCTATGCCTCCGGTTGAGCATCAAGAGAACAAAAAAGATACAACGTGACGGTCATAACAGTGGAGTCAAAATATTGCAGTTATATTCGATCTCCAGCTCCCTCTCACATGCAACCCTTGAACAACCCTTTCGAACCCTTGCAATAATGTGAGAGGTAAAATATTGTTAAAGAAGTCTTCCTGCGTCTTTGACACTTCCTGCGTCTTCCTTCTTGCGTCTTTGTCATTGCGTCTGTCTTAATTATTGTGTAGTTGTGATGCTGTAGATGAGTATATAACATATATATCCATTGCATTATTTGAATGAGAGATTGCAATGAAATCAATAATTTAACCTGTCCAATCGAGTTAGTTTTAAACTACTATCGTTTTCCTTTATCTCAATAATAGTTGAAGTACCTGGAGTTGCCCAGGATGAAAATAATACCCTGAATCATATGGGCTAAAAGAAAGAGAAATATTCAACAAGAACATAAGAAATTTTCTTCTCAAGTCATCACGTTTTTTACTTCCACATTTCTTGAATAAAACGTTTAAGTGAAATTTAACTAACATTGTTCGGAGGTGTCTTTTATTAATTCAAGCTTGAGTTGAGACATTGACAAACCAAGTTTGAAAAGTAAATTTTCATCAACTCTATGATTATTATATATTGCAGGTGCCTGTGGTATAATGGTTATCGTCGTAGGAAATGGATGATGCTGAAAACATTTCATATAACACTAATAACTTTGGGAAAAGTAGGAGTCTAATTATTTTCCTTTCTGCTATGAGTAAACAGAAAGGTAGAGTAGGTTATTTAGCCTTTATTAGGCAACCAATCTAGGAGAATGAAAGCAATAAATTCAAGCTCATTGAATTCCACTTTAGAACTGACCTTTCGTCACCTCCTGCACATTAGATGGAGTTGGTAAATACATGCATATATATATATATATATAAACGTTTGTTGTAGGTCCAAAGAAAGAATAAAAATATATTTTTAAATAGGAAGGTCCACGAAGGGACTTGTATTTTTTAAAATTTATTTATTATGTTCTTACATACGTGTTTTATATATGTATGTTTCCAGCTTGTTGCTTTCGTCAGAGAGCCTATGTGGCACAAGGCTTTGGTAATGGGATACTCAATGAGACTTGAACTCACTCTAGTTCGCATGTTGAATGTTGTTTTTTTTTTTGGTTGTGGGTTTTATATGGAGGTTATCCCTTTTTCTTAGAGTGTGTTTACTTTAGTCTGCTTTACCCCTCTTTGATATTTGTCTTTGTGTGCGTGTGTGTGTGTGCGTTGGAGTGGTTTTGGATTTTACAATATATATATATATATATATATATGCATAGGAAGAAGTGTATCTATCTATCGATCTCTCTCTATATATATAGATATATATGTGTGTGTGTGTGTGTGTGTGTGTGTGTGTTTCTCTTCGATTGCTGGCTTGTTACCTGTACCCTCCTAAACTAGACGACGAGTCTTTGCCCATTTGACCTCAGAATATATCATAAAAATTTTTGGAGATCAGAGACTCTCCCAGTGGTGCCTGGAGCATTATAGAGAGTCAAATTCATTACTAAAAGAAATAAAGTTAGTATTAGCAGATGTGGTCCTTCTGCACGCAAAGAATGCCGCGAATCTTTTGGGATTAAAATTAAGGTCTCATTTGCACGGAAACGTCACATTTATACTGAACGGTTGAGCCGACCTAATGTTTAGTTGTATTTTATATCATAAAAGATAGATTGATAATTTGATTTAATGGATGAATTCCCTATAACTACCAAATAAAACGTAGTAATAATGATAGATTTGATAAAAATATACCTTTCAAACTTATTTCAATCATAACTCAAATATGAATTCATAAAAGACACCTATCTAAATACCCTGAATACGAGTCAGTTGAAAAGTTGATATGCTGAAAAAGATACTCACATGTCATCATCATCATCATCATCATGTCGTGCCGCCAGCACGGATATCCCTAACCCTCTTTTGCCACTTCTCCCTATCGTTCATCACCTCTAGCAGGTCTTCAGGGCTACATCCCGTATCCTCACATAGTTGCTGTATGTATGTTCGAACTGGTCGTCCTGCTTTTGCTCGGTCATATGTGGGGGTCCATAGGAGTACGTCACTTATGAGCTCGTCCCTGCTTCTCCAGCAGTGTCCTACATGTTTGGTTTGTCTAACTTGGATAGTTTTCGTGATGGGAGACAGGTGGCCGTATAGTTGATGACTTGTTGGGTGTTGCCGGCTGAACTTACTCACATGTAATGTCATTAAATAAGATATATTTTTGAACATCGTCCCCTTTCTGAGTCACATACTTTTTCAATCGGTTTTGCAGTGCTTGGATACCAACAGCAGATATGTCATCATCATATAAAATTTTCTGCCCACCCTCGTTCTCGATATGTCAAACATATCAAACATGTCAAACATTTTTAAAGTTTTATGTTTGAATTCTATAATTGACAATGTTAGTTAAATTTCACTTAGAAATTTTATTCAAAGAAAGCAGAATTAAAAAAAAAACGTGAAAGCTTGAGAAGAAAACTTTCTAATGTTCTTGTAGAATATTCTCCTTTGTTTTAACCCATATGCTTCAGGGTATTTTATTCAGCCTGGGCAACTCCAGGTACTTCTAGTATTATTGCGATAATGGAGAATAATAGTGGTTTAAAACTAACTCGATTGGACAGGTTAAATTATTGATTTCATTGCAACATCTCTCATTCAAATAATACAATGGAGATGTTTACAAAGTCCTTAAATTGAATCACTGTAATTCGAGAGAGGCTTCTCGCTATTTTTTGTTTTAGTCCAGCTTAGTCAGGAATGCTTCCTTTACAAGTTGTAGACAATTCAATAATCAAAGTACGTATTTTATTGCAATATCATAAGCGTACGAAGATACAGGCGTCGCAGATTACTAATATACTGATACACAGAGATTCAATCATCATCATCATCATCATGTCGTGCTGGTAGCACGGATATCCCTGACCCTCTCTCGCCACTTTTCCCAATCGTTCATCGCATCTGGCAGGTCTTCTGGACTACATCCCGTATCCTCACATAGTTGTTGAATGTATGTTCGTGCTGGGAGTCCTGCTTTTGCTCGGCCATGTGTGGGGGTCCATAAGAGTACATTATTTATTAGTTCGTCCCTGCTTCTCCAGCAGTGTCCTGCATGTCTGTTTCGTCTAACTTTAATAGTTTTCGTGATAGGAGGCAGGTGGCCATACAGTTGATGTCTTGTGGGGTGTTGCCGCCAGGACCTGACTCATACTTTATATAAATATATATACATACATACACTATATATATATATATATATATATAAAGTGAAGCCCACATACAATATTTATTGTAAAAATTCTTTATTAATATTCTACTGTTTTCAGACAAGATTATGGATGTTAGGTTCCTGTTTATGTATAAGTTTTACAAATGAATACTTTCAACTATCATTGAGAAAATGCATTTGAACTTGCTTTCAGAATAACTGGAAGACTGCTTAAAAAATCCCACCTAATATATATATTGGCAAATTTCATATAAAGAATACATACTCTGAATATTCTAGTTTTTTCATATGTTTTATATATATATACCGTCAGATTAATTTCAGTCCGTCTCTAGAGTATAATGGGAGTGCGTATATCTATGTGTGAGTCTATTGGTAATATGGATTAGACACTAATGTTTCCCATACTCTATTCATGGTACTGGGTACCAGGTTTACTGTCTATGCTACTAATACACACACACACACACACACATATATATATATATATATATATATATAAGAGTAAGGTAAATAACCTACAATGGTTGATATACTATGACACTTTCATTTAAGTGTCAAGGAGTTGGCTGGCGAAATTAATTTAATGAAATTAGTTAATTTTATTGAACGATGATCAATTTAATTAAACCATGATAATAAGTATTTTTATTAAAAATAAATTCATTTTGGGTGTCCAAGTATTTTTTGAGAATCCTTTATAAAATAAACACCTACTCATAAGTAGAAAAAAGTTTGAGATCCGATCAGAACTTGTTGACCAATAAATCTGTCCCCAAAAAATAAACATCCGCACACCTGCAAGAGCTTTCAAAAGAGTCATCGGATTTCAAAGCATAAACAAAAAAAAAATGTATTTTTAAGATGGCGGACAATTTAGGCTGGTGTCACCAAGTTTGGCACAAGGCCTTGAATCACTAAATCATTGGTCAACCAACCACAGGACTGCTCCTTGTAGCCCCTCCCGATGACTGTGGCTGATTGGCCGATTGTCTATACCAATCAGAGGCAAACCAGGGGGAATGTTACGATGATAGCCATTGGTCGGCAGTCCCCATTGGCTGATCAATCAGAAACTGATTATTCGGGATTCGGGCCCATAAATAGAGGACAGGAATTCACCGCTTAAAGAACCAAATCCGTTGCCATTGCATTCGCCATTTTGACACTGCCTAATTGCAGTTAAAGCTCCGCCAGTCAACTACTTTCACCCCCAGTTCACGGTGTTTGAAGAAAAATTATTTAAACAACTGTGTAAATAAACGTTTGTTACTGTTTATAACAAACGCTTTTTATCGTCATTTTTCTAAATTTGCTTGGCAACTTTTCTTCTCTCCAACACGAATTCCAACCTTCATCGACTGGATCACATCCATCTTCTCTTTCCTCGGATCTAAAAGCAACGTGGGCGTGGAAAGAAACAGAGAAAGACCAGTTGACACATGTGGTAATCACGAGACCAACGGCCAACTAGGTGTCGTGAAGCTCTAGAACCACAATACCATGAAACCAAACCAAACCAAATTATATACTGTTGTATTGTAATTGTAATACATATGCGTAAAAAGGAATTGGTATTAAATGAATTACAATCGTTGATATGTCACAAAACCCAATCAAACCAAATCAGACGCATTTAATATACACGTGTAAAAAGGATTTGATATTAAATAATTCACAATGGTTGTTATTTCCCCAAACCCAATCAAACCTAATCATATATATTTGATTAATATATGTGTAAAAATGATTTGATATTAGATAATTTACAATGGTTGATATGTCATAAAACGCAATCAAACCAAATCATATATATTTGATATATATATATATATATATATGTGTGTAAAAAGTATTTGATATTAAATAATTTCAAATAGTTGATATTTCATAATACCCAATCAAACCAATTCATATATATTTGATATATATATATATATATATATATATATATATATATATATGTAAAAGGTATTTGATATTAAATAATTTAAAATGGTTGATATGTCGTAAAACCCGATCAAAAGCATAAAAGCATCGCGTAAAACAACGGCTTCAGAGTTCTCGTGGACTAGTAATATCAGAGTAGGTAAGCTTTGCATTGAATTTAGTCTTTGAAAGTGAGTTAATTATGAAATTTCCCTTTGCAAAAAATTGTATCTTCAAGTAACTATTCTTACAGTGTGACGTGTTTATTGCTGGTTCTAGTTCAAAAGATGCATTTTTAAAGGATGTGTTCCAAATGACCGCCATTGCGCTTGTCTCATTATTCATTATTATGTTAATGGGTTGTATCTGTTTTGAGACGCCCTCCCTCTCCCTCTTTTTCTCTCTCCCCCCTCTCTCTCTCTCTCTATATATATATATATATTTCAAAAATAAATTAAAAACATTTACTTTCAAAACTCTTTTCTGTTATTTCAAATTATATATATCTATTGATACTATCAGCAGACATCTCCGTTTTTTTCTTTATTCCATTAATTTAATCAAATCCTCAGATTGACAGACATTCTACATCGTGTACTAGTAATATCAGAATAGGTATGTTTTGCAATGAATTTAGCCTTTTAAAATGAGTTAATTTTGAAATTTCCCTTTGTAAAAAAATGTATCTTCAAGCAACTATTCTTACAGTGTGACGTGTTTATTGCTGGTGTTAACCCATTATATCACGGAATAGAACTCGTTAAAATCTTTGTTTTGTACACAAAAATGAAAATATCGTTTATTCTAGTTATCAAAACTATATTTATCTCTCAAATAACATAAAAGCATTGTACAAGAATTGACTTCAATGATGTTGCCGACTAAAATCCATTATTCATTAAAAACATGTTTTAATTCCTTTGTTTACAAGAAGTCCCAATATACATGAGATCCATAAGACTGCTGATAACTGTACAACTAATAATATTATGTTTTTTTTTTGGTTTCAGATTTGAAAATAGTATACTATAACAACTATTAATCCTTGATCACAATGCCTTGGACAAGAGAGGAAAAAATATTTGCAGTACTAATTATTTGGAGACAAACTTTAAAATCTGTCTCAAAATAGATGCAACCGATTTTTTTAGATAAGCATTAATTACTGAGACAACCCCCCTCCCAAAAAAAATTGAATATCCTGGATTCTAATATAATAACAGTAAAAGAACACTGACTTAATATCGCTAGTTCAAAAGATGCATTTTTACAGAACGTATTCCAAATGACCGTCATCGCGCTTGTCTCAGTAATCATTCATTATTATATTAATGATTTGTATCTGTTTTGAGACGCCTTCTTTCTCCATCTCCCTCTCCCTCTCCCTCTCTCTCTCTCTCTCTATATATATATATATATATATTAAAAATAAATTAAAAGCATCTACTTTAAAAACTCTTTTCTGTTATTTCAAGTAATACATATCTATTGATACTATCAGCAGACATCTCCGTTTTTTCTTTATTCCTTTAATTTTATCATTTCCGCAGATTGAACGTCATTCTGCATCTTCCGCCGGCCAATTCTTTTTCGTTTTATCTTTCACACTGATTACACGGTTCAATAAAGCCCATCATGCTCTCTCTATTAGAGTTTCAAAATCTGGACAGTCTGCTAAAAAAAAAAAAAAATTAAACAGTCCTCTTTTATCTTTATCGGCCGATGGATTCTGAAGGACGCATGCTGTTTTGTCGTAAAGAATACAATCTATTGTTGAGAAGAATAAATATCTTCTTGCATTTGTGGGCGCACTAATTTCATCTTTGTTACTGACTAGGTTAGGAGCAACTGACTTCATAAAAAAAATTACGTATTATCAATCCTGTTAGTTTACCCAGTAGGCTGGGGCTATAGAATACACTGACTGCTTCTCTGCAGAAAGATAAGGCCCCACAACCGAACGGCTGTCCTGTATATGACACTAAACAATCTAATGGTGAGTTTCCAGTAATACTGGAACCTTGGGGAATGCAAAGTACCCCTTTATTGCCATCACTCCCCGGTCCAATCTGGCCCAGAGTGGTAGCACCCGATAGGGTCCTATCTATGGGTAAAATAGAACTGTGTTCTTATGCTTTACTAAAATGCTTGAAATAGAACTATTTTGAAATATAAACTGCGTACTTATGCTAAACTGAATTGTTTGAAAAAGAGCTGTTTTGACATTTAACTGTTTGTAAACAAAAAGCTAAACTTATAATAAACTGAATTTTTTGAAAAAGAAGTGTTTATATGTAAAGCAGTAGATTTGGCATTAATAACCTACAATGGTTGATGTGCAATAAAATCAAGGCAGACCAAACTTCGATTAGGACCAGCTTACTGATTTACTTATTGAACTACTTTCCCAGTTTCATCTGATTGCAAAACTTCTTAATTCAATCACAGTCATGGATTGAAATGATCTCTAAGATCACCATATTTCACTCAAACAGAGCGACATTCTGACGTTATTTTTCGAACGGTTAACGGTTATAACTTAATCCTAAATGCATTGCCAAGTCAGCTGGGGCTGTAGAATACACTGACTGCAACTCTGCAGAGGGGTGATACTCCCCCTAACGAGTGTCCTGGATATGACACTAAACAATCTGATGGTGAGGTTCCAGCAGTGCTGGAGCTTTGAGGAATACGGAGTACCCCTTCATTGCCATCGCTCCAAGGTCCACTCTGGCCAGGAGTGGTAGCACCTGATAGGGCCCTATCTATAGGTTAAATAGAACTAACAGCATACTTATGCTAAAATGAATTGAGTAAACTGAATAACTTGAAATAGAAACGTTTTTGACAATTAAACAGTACTCACACTTAAACTGCGTGCTTATGCTTAACTGAATTATTTCAAATAGAACTGTTTTTCGATATTAAAACTGTATTTACACTTAACTGAATTATCACATATAACTGATTAAATAGTTTAAAATGGAAATGTTTTTGACAATTAAACTGTGTACTTAAGCTAAACTGAACTGTTTTCAATAGAACAGATTATTTACATAAAAATGGATTTGGCGTTAAATAACCTACAAAGGTTGATATGCCATAAAACCAAACAAATCAAACCAAACCTAAATGCAATGCTATCAGTCAATAACTAATTTCACCAGTTAACGTTGTCAAAATGCAATTGTTCTTTTGAATATACATTTACTGGTTCATTCGCCTAGTGGGTAGAGTATTTGCCAATGGTCTGGGAAACCTGGGCTCAATCCCTGGTCGCGTCATACCAGAGACTTTAAAAATGGTACTTGATACCTCTTGCTAGACACTCAGCAATATAAGGTGTGTATCAAGGGTAAATTGGAGTAGCCCCCTCCCCCATACCTCGGTGTAGTAGATATTGAAAAGGGGGCCTTTTGGCCGCCAACTTTACTTTTACTTACTTGGATTTACACAAACCTGCTTAAAGTTCATAAATCAGGAATTTGCTTCTAATTTATGTCTGAACTCCAGAGATCTCTGCACTCCGTCAGTGTATGAAGTTTATGAAGCTAGTCACGTAGATACGTTGGTAGGAAGTTTGAATCTCATTGCGTGCCTTGTACTTCTGATCTTTTGCAAAACAAAGCAATACTTAGTAAATCATAACAACGGGTTTCTTTTTTCATCGGTGTTATTCATATAATCTCAAAAATGTAAAACTTCGTCCATTTCAATGTGTACAAAGAAAAATACTTACCAGTTGGGAGAAGGTAAATAATCTTCTTCCGCATATAAGAGGTGTATAAGTTGACACTCATGTGTACGTCCCCAAAATCTATCTCAGTTATTTTTCGTCTCTGTTCTTTGATCAGTTGAGACGGCCCGTATCCTGCCGAGACATAATGATGTAAAACCAGCAGAGCTTCCCGTATAATTTTACTGACCCTCAAACTCCAGTTGAACTTTTACCATTTTTGTACCCTTTTCATATACTGCTTGTTCATAGGATAATAAGCGCATATTTTATCTTTTGGGGTATAATGGTGTAATCTTGTTAATACTTTCTGTATATTTATTATATTTGTATTAAATGTTCCTCTATGTGTAAATAAGCGTGTCTTTCTATCCGTTAACAGATTTTTAATGCTAATATTAGACCTTGGTGAACGGAGAAGCGAATAATATTCTCTGTTTCAACAACCAACCCAACACCTCAATGGCAAGATTAATTAAGCGGTTATTTTTTTCAGAGGAGAAAGGTCTTTATTTCTCAAGTTATATAAACAAGTAGTGACATCATTAAAGATGCATAGGATATTACGAGAGATTTTCGTTTTTATTTTTATTTCTCTTGATTTAAAAAAAAAATTTTGATATGATTAGAAACAGGGATTTAGCGTTGATTGAATTTAAGCTTTTTGTCAAAATCTAATTTCAGGAAAAGTAAGAAACCTGTTTTCCATTTCTCATACTGTATCTGATCACAGAGGTAATTTCCAATCATCCAGTTCAGTGTCGAATTTATTTGTCTTTTTTAAAGATAGGCAATTAACGTTGGAATCTGGCAGTCTCTATATTAATTTGAAACGCCATTGAATGCCTTTAATGTTCTTTAAGGGGAAAATAGAAAATGTAGGCATTATTGAAAAACTCTTTTCAACGAAGTACATGGTGTCTCAGTATATTTGACTAATGTGACTGCTGATAACTCTACTACTAATAATGTGTTTTTTGTTTCAGATTTGGAAGAATTACACTATAACGACTATTAATCGTCGATTAAAATACCTTCGACAAGAGAGGAAAAATATTTTGTCTCATTTCTTATTTGGAGACAAAATCATTTAAAACTGTGCAAGTAAAGTTTTGCATGAAGTTTAACATAACTATCCCTAGAAAAGCCAAATTCATCATTGGGTACATAAATTTCAAGCCACACTATCAGTAAACAACCTCAACAAGAAGTCAGAAAATCCCAGATCTGGTAGGGAGTTGACTGCGAGATCTCCTGACAATGTGGATGCAGTGAGAGATTCTGTCCGAAAAAGTCCCTCAGAAGACGTTACAAAGAACTTCTTCTTTAACGGTCACTGTAGGATAAAATCAATTAATTTCTGCCCTTGTCATCGGGTTTGACCTACCTGACGTGATATAATTGATTTTTATGACTCAGATGAAAGCTGACTTGATTCAATTTGAATTATCATATAAATGGGTTGCATTTATTTTGATACACCCTTCTATATTTTATCTCTTACCTGAAGTCTGAACGAGGTTGGGTGAATTTCTCATAGAGATAAAACTATTAGGAAAGGAATGCCTCTAACAATCAACTTCTGTCATGATCTATTCGAGGGGAGGGCTTGGCCACACACACACACACACAGAGGCATGTATAGAGAGATATGGTTTTGTTCAGTTTCTTTCTCGAATAGTACATCAATCTTCAGGAGTCATTTACTGCCAAAGCCAACCTCTCAGAACATCAGTGGTGTTATTTAACCTATAGCAGGGAGAATCTGGGGTTTGAATTTGCCTACTAGATTTCACAGTTTACTACGCTTCGGTGACTCTCCTTTCACCCGATGTAGATAATGAAGAAACTATATATAAATGATAAGAGTTTGTATTTAGCGATCACTTCCGCCTCGAATAGGTTGTGTCATAAGGTCAATTTATGAGAGAAGTAAAGCTGGTTTGAATTCATGGCTTTCACTCCTTGACGGGTTGCGTAAACAAAGCAAAAGAAACAGCCTGCCGAATATTTACGAACAGCTTGGCGGTGGGTAGTAGAAAAGATGGTGTCATGATTTCCTCAAGAGCATTCGTACAAATGAAACGCCAACAGTTCCGTCCAGAATTTGAATTCGGCTCACCGATTCCGTTTTGAATAACAATAACCATTAAGCTGAGATCACCTCTTATAAAAGTTATTTGCATGCCTAACTCCCAGCCACACACACACGGAACCACACGCCATTGATTATAGGGGTGTTGCATTTTTTCCTGAGTTTAAATTCTTCAGAGTTTGGGAGATAAAATATCTGCCTATACATTGTTTCAACAATGTGATTGATTGATAGATATTAACTGCATGTCACCCAGTCTAGGCTTATTTTATGACTAGAGGTTAGGGAATCACGTACAATGCATATTTTTATTTACGTTTTTTCGTTAGTTTCCATTTTTTAAAAAACTTTTTGCACGGGGTTAGATGATATAGATCTGATGCAAAATAATTTGGACCATAGGGTACAAACACTCTGGCACAAAATAAACCTGGGAGCAATGGCAATGAACAGCTTACTCCACATCCAAAGAGCTCCAGAATGGGAGCCTCACCCACAGATATGACTTAATCTCATATTCTGATAATCAAATTTTTGTAGGGGGTCTTATCCATCAGCAAGTGATACAGTTTGGTTTGGTTTTATGGCGCATCAACCATTGTCGGTTATTTAATGCCTAATCCATTTATATACATATAAAAAAGTTATATTGCAAACAATTCAGTTTCGTATTAGTATGTTTTTCCTTTTTTTTACACACAGTTAAATATCAAAAGAGTTCTATTTCAAACAATTTAGTTTAGCTTAAGTACGCAGTTTCAATGTCAAAAACAGTTTTATTTGAAACAGTTCAACTTTACATAAGTACACAGTTTCAATGTAAAAAAAAAACATTTCTATTTCGAGCAATTCAGTTTCGCATAATTACACAGTTTTAATATCAAAAACAGTTCAATTTCAGACCATTCAATACAGCATGTATGCAGTTTCTATGTCAAAAGCAGTTCTATCACGAACAATTCAACTAAGCAGTCATTTATTTACACACAGTTAAATGAAAGACAGTTCAGTTTAGCATAAGTACGCAGTTTAAATGTCAAACCAGTTCTTTTTCAAGCAATTCAGTTTAGCATAGGCACGAGGTTTAGTTCCAATTGACCCATAGGTAAAACCCTTTCAGGTGCTACCACTCTGGGCCAGAGTGGATGCTGGGGATACAGTCAGCCTATTCTTAGAATCAGCAACAGAACAGTGCTTATGTAATGTTCAAATATTTCAGCGTTGATATTTTTGGTTTAGAAGACAACTTTGTTATTTAAAAAATCCTCGGAGTGTGCTTCTGTATATTTGATGCGGCATGTTACTATATATACCTACATAGAATAATGTGTCCTTTTTATTACATTAAATTATAGTTAGCAGTGATGCTTTAGTTTTACAACTCATGGCTACCCATTAATACTCTCCTATTAAGTTTGCCGCTATGATCCAAATTGATCTGTTTGAAAATTACTATTATTAGATGTGCCCGTGGTGTAAAGGTTATCGTCGTAGGAAATGGACACGGCGACACGAGTTCAAATCCTAGACGAGACCAATTGCATTTCACATAGAACTAATAAACTTGGGAAAGGTATGAATCCAATTATTCTCCCTCCTGCTATAGGTAAATAGTAGGGCAGACTAGGTCCTTCGGCCTTGGTGAGGCAACTAATCTAGGAGAAGGAAAACTCTGAATTCAAACCTATTAAAATCCGCTTGAAAATTGACCTTGTGTCATATCCAGCCCGAACGGAGGGGTTGGTAAATATGACAATGGCTGATGTACCACCAAACGAAACCAACCAACACTACTAAGGAAAAATGTTTTCCAAGAGCAGTTCGCAAAATGATTACAAGGCGAGATAACATTAATATAAATTCAACTTGTGTCATATCCTGCCTTAGCGGAGGGGTTGGTAAAAATGATTATTAGATATTAATACTTGAAACCATATAGGGGTGTGCGAATTAGATCAAAAATAGTTTTGCCCAGTCGGCTAGAGCTGTAGAATACACTGACTGCACCTCAACAGAGGGGTAAGACCCCCCCAATGAGTGTCCTGAGTTGACTCTAAATAATCTGATGGTGAGGTTTCAGTAATGATTGGGCTTTGGGGAATACGGAGCACCCCTTCATTGTCATTGCTCCCTGGTCCACTCTGGCCCAGTGTGGTAGCACCTGATAGTGCCCTATCTATGGGTTAAATAGAACTAACGGCATACTTATGCCAAACTGAAATGCCTGATTAAACTGACAAGCTTGAAATAGAAATTTTTTTGACTATTAAACCGTAATTATATTTAATATGCATGCTTATGCTAAACTGAATTGTTTGAAATTGAACTATTTTTGACATTGAAACTCTACTTACACTTAACTGAATTGTTATGTATAACTGTTTGAATAAACTGAATAGTTTGAAAAAGCAATGTTTTTGACAAATAAATTGTGTACTCATGCTAAACTGAATTGTTTTAAATAAAAATGAGTTACAGAAAAATGGATTTGACGTTAAATAACCTTCATAGGCTGATATGCCATAAAAACCCATCCAACCAACCAAGCAACCAAGCAACCAATCAATCAAAAATAGTTACTTGAAGCTATAATAGGTTTATTGTTACTTTTTTCATTAAATAATATAATTGCCTGAAATACTTGGAAACATGTATTAACTTGTTGATTTGTGATATCGTCGTCGGTGAATTCGAACTCCAGTCACCCTAATACGTTCAATTTCGGATTAATACACTTGGGAAATGTATGAAATTCCTTAGCGCCCCAACCTTCTATGGGTTAAATTGTACAACTATTCTTCAACGATGGTTTTGACATTTGATAACCTCGAAAGTGGATTTGCTTGGTTTGATTCAATGGCATATCACCCATTTTAGTTTATTTAATGCCAAGTCCTCTTTATACATATCTATTAGATACATATGATTTGGTATGGTTGGATCTTAGGCATGTCAACCCTTGTAGGCTATCCAATGCCAAATCCTCTTTATACATATATACTAAATATATATGGTTCGGTTTGGTTGGATTTTATGGTGTATAAACCATTGTAGGTTATTCAATGCCAAACAATTTATATATATATATATATATATATATATATATATATATATTAAATAAATATGATTTGCTTTGGTTGGTTTTTGCTTTGATTTACGGTGTATCAACCCTTTTTGGGTGATTTTACGCCGAATTGAATTTCGAACAGTTCAGTTTACTATAAATGAATTTTTTTTACCAGCAGTTAAATGTCAAAACAGTTGAGTTAAATGTCAAAACACTTCTATTTCAAACAATTCATTTTAGCATGCGTACACAGTTTCAATGTAAAAACTGTTCTATTTCAAAAAATTCAGTTCAGCATAAGTATGCAGTAAAGTTTAAAGACAGTTCAGTCTAGCATAAGTATGCAGTTTCAATGGCAAAAACAGTTCTATTTCAAACAATCCATTTTATCTTAAGTACAGTCTTCTTTTGTTTACACACAGTTAAATGTTAAAACATTTCTATTTCAACCGAGTCAATTTAGAGTAAATACACTGTTTATTTCTATTTGAACAATAGATAGGACCCAAATAGGTGCTGCCCCGCCAGGCAAGAGAGGACCTCGTAGCGATGTACTTCGCATTCTCCAAAGCTCCAGCATTACTGGAACTTCACCATCAGATTGTTTAGAGGCATATACAGTACATTCTTTGGAGGGTCTTACCCCATCTGCAGAGAAGCAGTCGATGTATTCTAGAGCCTCAGCTGACTGGGTAAGGTTTGCTTTGGCCAGGTTTTATGGCATATAAACCACTGGTAATGCCAAATTTTGTTTTTACATATACATTAAATATATAAGATCTAGTTTGATTGGTTTCCATAGCATATCAATCATTGTAGTCTATTTATTGCCAAATCCTCTTTATATATATATATATATATATATATATATATATATATATATATATATATATATATATATATATAATTTGTAAACACGTTTTTAGATAAGATTTTTAAACAAGTTTGAACTCATCTTTTGCACACTGTTAAATCTTTTCAATTATTTCTATTTAATACGAATATTTTTTACTATTAATCATTTTTGCACACAGTTAAATCGTTTCAAGTATTGCTATGTAATTGTATCAATTTAATGTCTGTTATTTCTCTGCAAATATTTAAATCGATATACATATACGAGGATCATTAAATAAGTTTCCAGACTTTTTTCATATGGGCACTTTTATTGTGAGTACACGCATAAAACTCTAGTCATCTTCGAAGTAATATCCTCAGGCTGCAATGCACTTGTTCTACCGTTCCAACAACTTCTGCAAGGCCCCATGAAAGTCCTCTTGCGTGAGCGTGTCAATGACCTTCGTCACAGCCTCTTTCATCACTTCAATTGTCTCATAACGATAGCCTCTGAGCTTTGGGAATAACCAAAAGTCACAGGGAGCAAGGTCTGGACTATAGGGAGGCTGAGGAACTGTCTTGATGCCCATCATGGTCAAATAGTCTGTGACAAGGATGGAGTTGTGGACTGGTGCAGTGTCATGGTGGAAATGCCACTGACCCGATTTGAAGAGTGCTGGCCTCTTCCGACGGAATATCTTCCTGAACTCCCTTAAAACCTCAACATCGTAACCCTTACCCTAATCCTAAGCCTCTGGCCAATCAACTCTTGTGTATTGACTTCATTACTCGCCCCACACCTCTCATCATCCCTCACAGACTCCCTGCCTTCCTGGAATCTCTTTGCCACTCAAAAACTGATGCTCGATTCATGCAAGATGCTCCAAAAGCAGTCTGAAGCATTTCATACATTTCTGTGACATTCTGTCCAAGTTTATAACAGAATTTTATGGCATATCGTTCTTCCAAAATGTCCACACGTCCAGATTGCATTTTTGAAATTCACCAGCTGTGACAATCAGGCTTTAGTAAGGTGTATTCCGATTGCTGCTGTAGCTGTTCATTTGAACGTAAAATCATTACAAATTGGTCAGTCATCTCATCAAACGTATAGAAATAAGATACTGAATTTTCAAGAGTCTACGACAATTTCAAATGCCGGTACAAAAAAGGCTGTAAACTTATTTAAGGCACCACGTACGTTTTGTAGGAGATAATTTGTTGGTAATTTCATTTTTAAACGTATTAGAACTAATTTGTTTGTACACTAGTATTACTATTGTTTCTTCAAAGTTAAATTGTTTCAATCATTGGTACCTGACATAAATAATTTTATTTAATATTAATCAAATCTTATCATACAGTGAAGTGGTTAAAGATATTCTGATTTAACACAAACTCAGTCCAACACTATTTATGCATTTGCAGAGTCAAATGGTTTCAAGTATTGCTATCTATCTTTAGCAATTCAATTAAATATCAATCTTTAGTTTACTCACAGTTAAATGGTGACAATTCAGTTTAGCATCAATCATTTGTTTGCACAAAGTTTAAGTAATTAAACACGTCTCTTTCAAAGAATTCAATTTAGCATTAGTCAGAAATGTTGAATGGCTCCATATATTGGTATGAATTACAAACAATTTAATTAGTCATTTGTTTAAACACATTTAAATGGTCACACAGTTCTATTTCTAACAATTCTTTTAAATGTAAATCTTTTATTTTCACACAGTTTAAATGTGAAAACGTTCTTTTTGACTCATAGATAGTATTTTATCGGGTACTACCACTCCGGGTCAGAGTAGACATGAAGGCGATGACAGTGAAGGGGTATTCCACATTACTTAAAGCTCAAATACTTGAGCCTCACCATCAGATTGTTTAGTGTCATATCTAGGACAGACGTTGGCGGGATGGATGCGTTAACCCTTTCAGAGACGCAGATGAATTCTACAGCCCCAACCAACTGAGCTCCAAACTACACTTTTGATCTTTTTAATTGTTTATTATTGTTAGTATTACATAGGAATAATTAAAACCGTATTATTGTCTGCAAACCGGGTCACTGGTCTAATGAGTAGAGTGTTCGTCAATGGCTCGGGAGAACGGGGTTCAATCTCCAAGGTCGAGTCATACTAAAGACTCAAAAAATTGTACTTGATGCTGCCTTGCTTTGTACTCAAAATTATCAGGTTAGGATTTTTTACTTTACTTTTACTGTCTTCAAATTAACTGAATTAGAAAATAATACTTTATTATATCTAACAATACACAAAGAATATTTGAAACCTTATTACTGTGTGTAAATTATTTGTAAGAATAGATGATTGAAGCAATCATTGTTTAAGAATTATTATTAGTTGTAAGTAAGTAATGTTGGAGACTTTAGTCGACAGTGACCCTAAGGCTCCTTTTTCAATAGCTACTACACCTAGGTGTAGTGGAGGGCGCTATTCCATTCCCTAGATTGCTCCACTTTACCCTTGATCCTTACTTTATAATGCTGAGTGTTAAGCAAGGCCGTATCAAGTACCATTTTTTGAGTCTTTGGTATGTCTAAACCAGGGATTGAATCACGGTCTCCCGGACCATTGGCGAACACTCTACTCATTTGGCCAAATCATTGGATTGTTTGAAACATGAAAACCTCATGTCCTCTGAGGTTCCTCTCGATGATTGAAATTGATCTGTTTAAAAAATTATTATCATTAGATCAGAATACTTGAAACCATATAGATGTGTGTGGATTATTAGTATTAGCGATTTATCGCAATTCACAAGGAAATAAGTATTTGTGTTGAACTTTGTATTTTAATCATCGAAATTTCCTATGAAATGGAGATTTCTATAAAAATGCTCATCCGTATATTTGACTAATTTATAAACGGAAGCATGGATATGATCATAAACCTCTCTTACAAGAAGAAGCAAACAGGTTCACAAGTCGGTTAGTCAATATAATTTTAATCTAAATCTTAATCCCTTGTCAAATCTTCTGCTGTATATTTCATACAGATTATAATCAACTTCTAATCCTACGTGGAAGCTTTACAAGAAAAGTCACTAGTTTCTATTCGAAGGAGCGCACTCAAGTACGTAATCGAACTTTCTTCGACACACTGACTATATTCATAGCAGTAGAACCATGAGTAGTGGCTGTAGCAAAGATTAATAAGCCTATCGTGCATGTAAGTAGTTTTACATTATCTTACCCTGTTCAGCAAAATTAACCTATTTAACCTTTCTAAATTCCATCAGTTTATAGACAATTTAAATTTGAAACATTTATAACGAATGTACAAGAAATAAATGCGAATAATTATATTTTTATGGAAATTACCTCACATACAGTGATAATTTCATTGAATATAGCTGTTTTTTTCTTAGCAAACAGTTTGACCTTTGACCATGCATCGGCCGCATTTCGGAAACATGCTTAACATAGCGGTCATTGCTGCTTGAAGTAGAATTAGTGAAACGAGTTTAAATTCTGGACGAAGCTGTTTGCATTCCACTTTGCCCTTATGTCCATGGGAAAAGGCGTGAATCCATCTCTTCTTTCTACAGCTATGGGTAAGTAGTATGGCAGACTTTGTTCTTTGATCTTGCTTAGGCGATTTGTTTAGGAAAAAAATCTGAATTCAAATCCGCTTAAAAATTGACCAGACTTCTCAGTTAAGGTTGTATATTCCACCGACTGCTTCTCTGCAGAAGGGTAAGACCCCACAACCAACGAGTGTCTTGGATATGACATTACCCCATCTGATGGAGACACTCCAGCCTTGGAGATTTGGGGAATGCAGAGTACCCTTTCATCGCCATTGCTCCCAGATCCACTCTGATCCAAAAAGGTTGTATCTGATAGGGTCTTATCTGTGGGTGAAACAAAACAAATTGTGTGCAAAATGACTGATGTTAAACTGTGAATGTTATATAGCAATACTTGAAACCATTTACCCATGTGCGTTTTTGCTCACTGGTTAATGATTTCATGTATTTCTTTGTTTAAGAAAGTTATCTACAAAATGTGTTTACCAATCATTTGTTTAATTAATATACAGTGAGGTAAAATATATACCGTATATGAATTAATAGGATTCGGTACAGTTGCCGTGATGGTTGATTATTGTATAACCTGGTTTGGTTATGCTACGAACTTTTCTGTTAGCTGTTAAGTCATCAAAAATCTTTGAGCGGAAGTGTAACTCAAATTGGAAAGTTTAAGCGAGTACATAACATTCAACACAGGAAGGTCAAAATGTTAACAAAATGGATTTATATCTTGTCTATGATAGGTTTGATTGGAGAAATAAAAACAGTGAAATTTGAACACTTGAGAGATGACGCAATAACTTAGCAAGATGATATCAACCCCACCGATAACCTGAATGTAACTATATGAAAAATTAGCGAATTTTTAAAAAGTAGTCAGTTAGCCAGTCGGTCAGTTGTCAGTGAAAAGTTTGCATTCAGAGAGTTCTGTCGGAGTGGGGGGGCGTGTCTCTTTGTGTCTGTTCATATACTCTAACAGATTCTCTTTTTCTCTCCCCACACTCTCTCTCTCTCACTCTCTCTCTCTCTCTCGTGCTAGTGTATGCAGTCAAAACAATAAATGATTGATAATTTTTTACGGAGTAAGAACACTCCGTAAAAAATTATCAATCATTTATTGTTTTGACTGCATACACTAGCATTTATGAAAGCATTTTTGACTGCATACACTAGCATTTATGACTGCATACACTAGCATTTATGACTAGCATTTTTGACTGCATTACTAGCATTTATGACTAGCATTTATGACTGCATACACTAGCATTTATGACTGCATACACTAGCATTTATGACTAGCATTTTTGACTGCATACACTAGCATTTATGACTATCATTTATGACTGCATACACTATCATTTATGACTGCATACACTAGCATTTATGACTGCATACACTAGCATTTATGACTAGCATTTTTGACTGCATACACTAGCATTTATGACTAGCATTAATGACTGCATACACTAGCATTTATGACTAGCATTTATGACTGCATACACTAGCATTTATGACTAGCATTTATGACTGCATACACTAGCATTTATGACCTCATACACTAGCATTTATGACTAGCATTTATGACTGCATACACTAGCATTTATGACTAGCATTTATGACTGCATACACAAGCATATATGACTAGTATTTTTGACTGCATACACTAGTATTTATGACTGCATACACTAGCATTTATGACTAGCTTTTTTGACTGCATACACTAGCATTTATGACTATAATTTATGACTGCATACACTAGAATTTTTGACTGCATACACTAGCATTTATGACTAGCATTTTTGACTGCACACACTAGCATTTATGACTGCAAACACTAGCATTTATGACTGCATACACTAGCATTCATGACTGCATACACTAGCATTTATGACTAGCATTTTTGACTGCATACACTAGCATTTATGACTAGCATGTATGACTGCATACACTAGCATTTATGACTAGCATTTTTAACTGCATACACTAGCATTTTTGACTGCATACAATAGCATTTATGACTAGCATTTTTGACTGCATACACTAGCATTTATGACTAGCATTTTTGACTGCATACACTAGCATTTATGACTAGCAATTTTGACTGCATACACTAGCATTTATGACTAGCATTTATGACTACATACACTAGCATTTATGACTAGCATTTTGACTGCATTTTTGACTGCATACACTAGCATTTATGACTAGCATTTTTGACTGCATACACGAGCATTTATGACTAGCATTTATGACTACATACACTAGCATTTATGACTGCATACACTGGCATTCATGACTAGCATTTTTGACTGCATACACTAGCATTTATGACTGCATACACTAGCATTTATGACTGCATACACTAGCATTTATGACTAGCATTTTTGACTGCATACACTAGCATTTATGACTAGCATTTATGACTACATACACTAGCATTTATGACTGCATACACTGACATTCATGACTAGCATTTTTGACTGCATACACTAGCATTTATGACTGCATACACTAGCATTTATGACTGCATACACTGGCATTTATGACTAGCATTTATGACTGCATACACTAGCATTTATGACTGCATACACTAGTATTTATGACTAGCATTTTTGACTGCATACACTAGCATTTTTGACTGCATACACTAGCATTTATGACTGCATACACTAGCATTTATGACTGCATACACTAGCATTTATGACTAGCATTTTTGACTGCATACACTAGCATTTATTACTAGCATTTTTGACTGCATACACTAGCATTTATGACTAGCATTTATGACTGCATACACTAGCATTTATGACTAGCAATTTTGACTGCATACACTAGCATTTATGACTAGCATTTATGACTGCATACACTAGCATTTATGACTAGCATTTTGACTGCATTTTTGACTGCATACACTAGCATTTATGACTAGCATTTTTGACTGCATACACGAGCATTTATGACTAGCATTTATGACTACATACACTAGCATTTATGACTGCATACACTGGCATTCATGACTAGCATTTTTGACTGCATACACTAGCATTTATGACTGCATACACTAGCATTTACGACTGCATACACTAGCATTTATGACTAGCATTTTTGACTGCACACACTAGCATTTATGACTGCAAACACTAGCATTTATGACTGCATACACTAGCATTCATGACTAGCATTTTTGACTGCATACACGAGCATTTGTGACTAGCATTTATGACTGCATACACTAGCATTCATGACTGCATACACTAGCATTCATGACTAGCATTTTTGACTGCATACACTAGCATTTATGACTAGCATTTATGACTGCATACACTAGCATTTATGACTAGCATTTTTGACTGCATACACTAGCATTTATGACTGCATACAATAGCATTTATGACTAGCATTTTTGACTGCATACACTAGCATTTATGACTAGCATTTTTGACTGCATACACTAGCATTTATGACTAGCAATTTTGACTGCATACACTAGCATTTATGACTAGCATTTATGACTACATACACTAGCATTTATGACTAGCATTTTGACTGCATTTTTGACTGCATACACTAGCATTTATGACTAGCATTTTTGACTGCATACACGAGCATTTATGACTAGCATTTATGACTACATACACTAGCATTTATGACTGCATACACTGGCATTCATGACTAGCATTTATGACTACATACACTAGCATTTATGACTGCATACACTGACATTCATGACTAGCATTTTTGACTGCATACACTAGCATTTATGACTGCATACACTAGCATTTATGACTGCATACACTGGCATTTATGACTAGCATTTATGACTGCATACACTAGCATTTATGACTGCATACACTAGTATTTATGACTAGCATTTTTGACTGCATACACTAGCATTTATGACTGCATACACTAGCATTTATGACTGCATACACTAGCATTTATGACTAGCATTTTTGACTGCATTCACTAGCATTTATGACTGCATACACTAGCATTTATGACTGCATACACTAGAATTTATGACTGCATACACTAGCATTTATGACTAGCATTCATGACTGCATACACTAGCATTTATTACTAGCATTTTTTACTGCATACACTAGAATTTATGACTAGCATTTATGACTGCATACACTAGCATTTATGACTAGCATTTTTGACTGCATACACTAGCATTTATGACTAGCATTTTTGACTGCATACACTAGCATTTATGACTAGCAATTTTGACTGCATACACTAGCATTTATGACTAGCATTTATGACTGCATACACTAGCATTTATGACTAGCATTTTGACTGCATTTTTGACTGCATACACTAGCATTTATGACTAGCATTTTTGACTGCATACACGAGCATTTATGACTAGAATTTATGACTACATACACTAGCATTTATGACTGCATACACTGGCATTCATGACTAGCATTTTTGACTGCATACACTAGCATTTATGACTGCATACACTAGCATTTACGACTGCATACACTAGCATTTATGACTAGCATTTTTGACTGCACACACTAGCATTTATGACTGCAAACACTAGCATTTATGACTGCATACACTAGCATTCATGACTAGCATTTTTGACTGCATACACGAGCATTTGTGACTAGCATTTATGACTGCATACACTAGCATTCATGACTGCATACACTAGCATTCATGACTAGCATTTTTGACTGCATACACTAGCATTTATGACTAGCATTTATGACTGCATACACTAGCATTTATGACTAGCATTTTTGACTGCATACACTAGCATTTATGACTGCATACAATAGCATTTATGACTAGCATTTTTGACTGCATACACTAGCATTTATGACTAGCATTTTTGACTGCATACACTAGCATTTATGACTAGCAATTTTGACTGCATACACTAGCATTTATGACTAGCATTTATGACTACATACACTAGCATTTATGACTAGCATTTTGACTGCATTTTTGACTGCATACACTAGCATTTATGACTAGCATTTTTGACTGCATACACGAGCATTTATGACTAGCATTTATGACTACATACACTAGCATTTATGACTGCATACACTGGCATTCATGACTAGCATTTTTGACTGCATACACTAGCATTTATGACTGCATACACTAGCATTTATGAATAGCATTTTTGACTGCATACACTAGCATTTATGACTAGCATTTATGACTACATACACTAGCATTTATGACTGCATACACTGACATTCATGACTAGCATTTTTGACTGCATACACTAGCATTTATGACTGCATACACTAGCATTTATGACTGCATACACTGGCATTTATGACTAGCATTTATGACTGCATACACTAGCATTTATGACTGCATACACTAGTATTTATGACTAGCATTTTTGACTGCATACACTAGCATTTATGACTGCATACACTAGCATTTATGACTGCATACACTAGCATTTATGACTAGCATTTTTGACTGCATTCACTAGCATTTATGACTGCATACACTAGCATTTATGACTGCATACACTAGAATTTATGACTGCATACACTAGCATTTATGACTAGCATTCATGACTGCATACACTAGCATTTATTACTAGCATTTTTTACTGCATACACTAGAATTTATGGCTAGCATTTATGACTGCATACACTAGCATTTATGACTAGCATTTTTGACTGCATACACTAGCATTTATGACTAGCATTTTTGACTGCATACACTAGCATTTATGACTAGCAATTTTGACTGCATACACTAGCATTTATGACTAGCATTTATGACTGCATACACTAGCATTCATGACTGCATACACTAGCATTCATGACTAGCATTTTTAACTGCATACACTAGCATTTATGACTAGCATTTATGACTAGCATTTATGACTGCATACACTAGCATTTATGACTAGCATTTTTGACTGCATACACTAGCATTTATGACTGCATACAATAGCATTTATGACTAGCATTTTTGACTGCATACACTAGCATTTATGACTAGCATTTTTGACTGCATACACTAGCATTTATGACTAGCATTTTTGACTGCATACACTAGCATTTATTACTAGCATTTTTGACTGCATACACTAGCATTTATGACTAGCATTTATGACTGCATACACTAGCATTTATGACTAGCAATTTTGACTGCATACACTAGCATTTATGACTAGCATTTATGACTGCATACACTAGCATTTATGACTAGCATTTTGACTGCATTTTTGACTGCATACACTAGCATTTATGACTAGCATTTTTGACTGCATACACGAGCATTTATGACTAGCATTTATGACTACATACACTAGCATTTATGACTGCATACACTGGCATTCATGACTAGCATTTTTGACTGCATACACTAGCATTTATGACTGCATACACTAGCATTTACGACTGCATACACTAGCATTTATGACTAGCATTTTTGACTGCACACACTAGCATTTATGACTGCAAACACTAGCATTTATGACTGCATACACTAGCATTCATGACTAGCATTTTTGACTGCATACACGAGCATTTGTGACTAGCATTTATGACTGCATACACTAGCATTCATGACTGCATACACTAGCATTCATGACTAGCATTTTTGACTGCATACACTAGCATTTATGACTAGCATTTATGACTGCATACACTAGCATTTATGACTAGCATTTTTGACTGCATACACTAGCATTTATGACTGCATACAATAGCATTTATGACTAGCATTTTTGACTGCATACACTAGCATTTATGACTAGCATTTTTGACTGCATACACTAGCATTTATGACTAGCAATTTTGACTGCATACACTAGCATTTATGACTAGCATTTATGACTACATACACTAGCATTTATGACTAGCATTTTGACTGCATTTTTGACTGCATACACTAGCATTTATGACTAGCATTTTTGACTGCATACACGAGCATTTATGACTAGCATTTATGACTACATACACTAGCATTTATGACTGCATACACTGGCATTCATGACTAGCATTTTTGACTGCATACACTAGCATTTATGACTGCATACACTAGCATTTATGACTAGCATTTATGACTACATACACTAGCATTTATGACTGCATACACTGACATTCATGACTAGCATTTTTGACTGCATACACTAGCATTTATGACTGCATACACTGGCATTTATGACTAGCATTTATGACTGCATACACTAGCATTTATGACTGCATACACTAGTATTTATGACTAGCATTTATGACTGCATACACTAGCATTTATGACTGCATACACTAGTATTTATGACTAGCATTTTTGACTGCATACACTAGCATTTATGACTGCATACACTAGCATTTATGACTGCATACACTAGCATTTATGACTAGCATTTTTGACTGCATTCACTAGCATTTATGACTGCATACACTAGCATTTATGACTGCATACACTAGAATTTATGACTGCATACACTAGCATTTATGACTAGCATTCATGACTGCATACACTAGCATTTATTACTAGCATTTTTTACTGCATACACTAGAATTTATGACTAGCATTTATGACTGCATACACTAGCATTTATGACTAGCATTTTTGACTGCATACACTAGCATTTATGACTAGCATTTTTGACTGCATACACTAGCATTTATGACTAGCAATTTTGACTGCATACACTAGCATTTATGACTAGCATTTATGACTGCATACACTAGCATTTATGACTAGCATTTTGACTGCATTTTTGACTGCATACACTAGCATTTATGACTAGCATTTTTGACTGCATACACGAGCATTTATGACTAGAATTTATGACTACATACACTAGCATTTATGACTGCATACACTGGCATTCATGACTAGCATTTTTGACTGCATACACTAGCATTTATGACTGCATACACTAGCATTTACGACTGCATACACTAGCATTTATGACTAGCATTTTTGACTGCACACACTAGCATTTATGACTGCAAACACTAGCATTTATGACTGCATACACTAGCATTCATGACTAGCATTTTTGACTGCATACACGAGCATTTGTGACTAGCATTTATGACTGCATACACTAGCATTCATGACTGCATACACTAGCATTTATGACTAGCATTTTTGACTGCATACACTAGCATTTATGACTAGCATTTATGACTGCATACACTAGCATTTATGACTAGCATTTATGACTACATACACTAGCATTTATGACTGCATACACTGACATTCATGACTAGCATTTATGACTGCATACACTAGCATTTATGACTGCATACACTGGCATTTATGACTAGCATTTATGACTGCATACACTAGCATTTATGACTGCATACACTAGTATTTATGACTAGCATTTATGACTGCATACACTAGCATTTATGACTGCATACACTAGTATTTATGACTAGCATTTTTGACTGCATACACTAGCATTTATGACTGCATACACTAGCATTTATGACTGCATACACTAGCATTTATGACTAGCATTTTTGACTGCATTCACTAGCATTTATGACTGCATACACTAGCATTTATGACTGCATACACTAGAATTTATGACTGCATACACTAGCATTTATGACTAGCATTCATGACTGCATACACTAGCATTTATTACTAGCATTTTTTACTGCATACACTAGAATTTATGACTAGCATTTATGACTGCATACACTAGCATTTATGACTAGCATTTTTGACTGCATACACTAGCATTTATGACTAGCATTTTTGACTGCATACACTAGCATTTATGACTAGCAATTTTGACTGCATACACTAGCATTTATGACTAGCATTTATGACTGCATACACTAGCATTTATGACTAGCATTTTGACTGCATTTTTGACTGCATACACTAGCATTTATGACTAGCATTTTTGACTGCATACACGAGCATTTATGACTAGAATTTATGACTACATACACTAGCATTTATGACTGCATACACTGGCATTCATGACTAGCATTTTTGACTGCATACACTAGCATTTATGACTGCATACACTAGCATTTACGACTGCATACACTAGCATTTATGACTAGCATTTTTGACTGCACACACTAGCATTTATGACTGCAAACACTAGCATTTATGACTGCATACACTAGCATTCATGACTAGCATTTTTGACTGCATACACGAGCATTTGTGACTAGCATTTATGACTGCATACACTAGCATTCATGACTGCATACACTAGCATTTATGACTAGCATTTTTGACTGCATACACTAGCATTTATGACTAGCATTTATGACTGCATACACTAGCATTTATGACTAGCATTTTTGACTGCATACACTAGCATTTTTGACTGCATACAATAGCATTTATGACTTGCATTTTTGACTGCATACACTAGCATTTATGACTGCATACAATAGCATTTATGACTAGCATTTTTGACTGCATACACTAGCATTTATGACTAGCATTTTTGACTGCATACACTAGCATTTATGACTAGCAATTTTGACTGCATACACTAGCATTTATGACTAGTATTTATGACTGCATACACTAGCATTTATGAATAGCATTTTGACTGCATTTTTGACTGCATACACTAGCATTTATGACTAGCATTTTTGACTGCATACACGAGCATTTATGACTAGCATTTATGACTACATACACTAGCATTTATGACTGCATACACTGGCATTCATGACTAGCATTTTTGACTGCATACACTAGCATTTATGACTGCATACACTAGCATTTATGACTGCATACACTAGCATTTATGACTAGCATTTTTGACTGCATACACTAGCATTTATGACTAGCATTTATGACTACATACACTAGCATTTATGACTGCATACACTGACATTCATGACTAGCATTTTTGACTGCATACACTAGCATTTATGACTAGCATTTATGACTACATACACTAGAATTTATGACTGCATACACTGGCATTCATGACTAGCATTTATGACTACATACACTAGCATTTATGACTGCATACACTGGCATATATGACTAGCATTTATGACTGCATACACTAGCATTTATGACTGCATACACTACCATTCATGACTAGCATTTTTGACTGCATTCACTAGCATTTATGACTGCATACACTAGCATTTATGACTGCATACACTAGAATTTATGACTGCATACACTAGCATTTATGACTAGCATTCATGACTGCATACACTAGCATTTATTACTAGCATTTTTTACTGCATACACTTGAATTTATGACTAGCATTTATGACTGCATACACTAGCATTTATGACTAGCATTTTTGACTGCATACACTAGCATTTATGACTAGCATTTTTGACTGCATACACTAGCATTTATGACTAGCATTTATGACTGCATACACTAGCATTTATGACTAGCAATTTTGACTGCATACACTAGCATTTATGACTAGCATTTATGACTGCACACACTAGCATTTATGACTAGCATTTTGACTGCATTTTTGACTGCATACACTAGCATTTATGACTAGCATTTTTGACTGCATACACGAGCATTTATGACTAGCATTTATGACTACATACACTAGCATTTATGACTGCATACACTGGCATTCATGACTAGCATTTTTGACTGCATACACTAGCATTTATGACTGCATACACTAGCATTTACGACTGCATACACTAGCATTTATGACTAGCATTTTTGACTGCACACACTAGCATTTATGACTGCAAACACTAGCATTTATGACTGCATACACTAGCATTCATGACTAGCATTTTTGACTGCATACACGAGCATTTGTGACTAGCATTTATGACTGCATACACTAGCATTCATGACTGCATACACTAGCATTTAGGACTAGCATTTTTGACTGCATACACTAGCATTTATGACTAGCATTTATGACTGCATACACTAGCATTTATGACTAGCATTTTTGACTGCATACACTAGCATTTATGACTGCATACACTAGCATTTATGACTAGCATTTTGACTGCATTTTTGACTGCATACACTAGCATTTATGACTAGCATTTTTGACTGCATACACGAGCATTTATGACTAGCATTTATGACTACATACACTAGCATTTATGACTGCATACACTGGCATTCATGACTAGCATTTTTGACTGCATACACTAGCATTTATGACTGCATACACTAGCATTTATGACTGCATACACTAGCATTTATGACTAGCATTTTTGACTGCATACACTAGCATTTATGACTAGCATTTATGACTACATACACTAGCATTTATGACTGCATACACTGGCATTCATGACTAGCATTTATGACTGCATACACTAGCATTTATGACTGCATACACTAGCATTTATGACTAGCATTTTTGACTGCATACACTAGCATTTATGACTAGCATTTATGACTACATACACTAGCATTTATGACTGCATACACTGGCATTCATGACTAGCATTTTTGACTGCATACACTAGCATTTATGACTGCATACACTAGCATTTATGACTGCATACACTGGCATTTATGACTAGCATTTATGACTGCATACACTAGCATTTATGACTGCATACACTAGCATTTATGACTAGCATTTTTGACTGCATACACTAGCATTTATGACTGCATACACTAGCATTTATGACTGCATACACTAGCATTTATGACTAGCATTTTTGACTGCATTCACTAGCATTTATGACTGCATACACTAGCATTTATGACTGCATACACTAGAATTTATGACTGCATACACTAGCATTTATGACTAGCATTCATGACTGCATACACTAGCATTTATTACTAGCATTTTTTACTGCATACACTAGAATTTATGACTAGCATTTATGACTGCATACACTAGCATTTATGACTAGCATTTTTGACTGCATACACTAGCATTTATGACTAGCATTTTTGACTGCATACACTAGCATTTATGACTAGCATACACTAGCATACACTAGCATACACTAGCATTTTTTACTGCATACACTAGCATTTAGGACTAGCATTTAAGGACTGCATACACTAGCATTTATGACTAGCATTTTGACTGCATTTTTGACTGCATACGCTAGCATTTATGACTAGCATTTTTTGACTGCATACACTAGCATTTACTGTTTTGACTGCATACACTTTTTGAGTTGCCAGGACCTAGGCAACTTTGTTCCAATGGATCACCCTTACCGTCAGAAGAATTTCTAGATGGATTGTATCATCCCTTGTCTGTGGATCTTTAAAACACAACGAAGGCAAAGAGAGGATTGATGACCGAACTATCCGAAAATGTGATACTATAGAATCACACAGATTTGGCATTAAATAACCTTCAATGGTTGATATGCTATAAAACCCAACCAAACCAAATCAACTATATCAAATATATATGTATAAAAAGGATTTCGCATTAAATTACCAACAATGGTCGATATGCAATAAAACTCAACCTAACCAAATCACATATATTCAATATACATCTATACAGAGGATTTGGTATTAAATAACCCAGAATGCTAGGCATTAATATCATAATTCATATTGCATCGAGTCAACTTTCAACGGAGTCATAAAAAGCAATAATATCACTCCAGAAAGGTCAACGATGGCAAGGGCAGAAATTGTTTGACTTTATCCTACAGGGCATGTGAGACACCAAGTTCTTGGGAACGCTATAAGAGGGACCTTTTCGTACTCTTTCCGACAGAATCTCTCATCGCATCCACATTGTCAGGGACATATTGCAGTCGATTTCCTGCCAGATCTGGTATATTCTGCCTTTTTGTTGAGGTTGTTTTCTGACCGTGTGGCTTGAAATGTCTTGTACCCAACGATAAAATTGGCTTTTCTGAAACATATTATCCACCACCTAAATGTGGTCATAGTTACTATCTGGTGTTGGTATCTCCCTTGTATATTGCGTGTAACTTTCTTCGGCCATCTGGTATTATTATGTAGTTTTAAACAAACAAATAAAGGTTGGGACCGCCAGATTAAATTAGTCAGTTCGAAAGGAGTTAAGGATATTCCTATATTCTTTTCTTTCCTTTTTACATCTCTCTTAAACTTTAGAACTGGGACTGTTTGAGTATACACTTTGTTTATTTGTAAAATTACTCTTTTAATTTAGATCTGCAAATTTTCATCATACAAGGTGTGAAAGCACGTGCGATACCCTGCCCTCATCAGCCGCCAACCAGGCGTGATAATACATTCGCTTGGTCAAGGCGGTACTGTCACTTCTGGCGCTAACAACCAGCTTTTACAGCAGGACAGGGTATTTAAAAGAATTATATATAGACACCAGATCAATTAAAAGTAGAAATTAAATTGTACATTCATTTTCATTTTTAGTGCAGTTTTTATTTCCATTTAGTACAAAAATAGAAGGCACGTGGCCTTATGGTTTTGTGGGGGAGGCGGAAGGGAGCGGTCATGCTATAACTAATTGTCTAAGGGATCCTAGCTTGCCACATTCGTCGACGCATTCAACAGTACAATTCATCCTACACCAAACATGCTACATCTACCATTTACTTTATGAGAAGACCTATTTAAAATCCCGAGATGAAATGTATGATTTTATTTACGAAACATGATTTTATTTACAAAATGTTGTAGGTTGAGGATCGGAGAAAAAACCCGAAACGGAAAAATTCCCTGTTTGGTTGCCCTCCCATCCCGCCTTCTACAATATGGAGACCGACTGTTTTCTGGTGTCCGAGAACGCCGAAAACAAGCCGGACCTACCCTTAGTGGGAGGGGGATCTGATCTAATGGGAAAAAAGAAAAAGCAGTGCCGGGCGCGGTGAGGACAGGTAGGATGAATTTATTCT
Organism: Sepioteuthis lessoniana; assembly: GCA_963585895.1. Classification (NCBI taxonomy): domain Eukaryota; kingdom Metazoa; phylum Mollusca; class Cephalopoda; order Myopsida; family Loliginidae; genus Sepioteuthis; species Sepioteuthis lessoniana. The sequence continues at coordinate 67,409,986 of OY757924.1, read as the reverse complement.
GACGAGGTTCTAAAATCTTCATTTTTAGTGCAGTTTGTGATTTTTAAATACGCGTTTACTTTCGGCCGTTGATGTCATTACGCGCTTGCAGTTGTGACACTATGAAGGGGGTGCGTCGAGCAGACGATCTTTTTGTTCATTTTGGCGCGAAGCCAAACAGAGGCCTCAGCTCGAGATTTCGACGCGACCGGAAGTAGGCAAGGGAACGCCAGAGAGAGGGGTTGGAATAAGGAACACACAGAGAGAAGTGTTGGCGAAGGGAGACTCAGAGAGGCAGTCGACACCGGACAGCAGAAGAGACCAGTCGCCATGAGATAGGGTCCAGGAGCAGTGAGGGAAGACCAGTCAAGTTGAATCAGCATTCCTCGTGGCTTGTGGAAATTTCCCCCCCAAAAACTATACATCAGCGATAGTCTACAGATGCACAAGGAATGCAGAGTGTCACAACTTAACCTTCTTGCACTTGAGTTAACCCAAGGCCATATTGTTCGTTTGTTCTTTGTTCTTTTTCTCCCACTCCCTTAATTGTATTTCCTGTGGCCATAAAGAAATGTGTGATACCCCTATTGGAACCAGTAGATGATTCACCGGCCAAGACTTGAAATGGTTTTAAGAAGTTTATAAGTACGGGGGCCGCGAAGAGGTATTGTCACACAGTAACCGTTTCTTGATGTGACGTAATCCCACGGAAATGGTTCCGCGCGCATTTCAATCATGCTGATTTTGTTTAGTTAGTTGTTTATCTGGTAAATTAAAACTTGTTTGTTTTGTTGGGTAGGGCTTTACAGCATGTCAAACATGGTAGGTTATTTAATGTCATATCATCCTTATACATATTCATTATATATATATGATTCGTAATTTTGTTGGTGACATTTTTAAACGAGAATGAGCGATTTTTTTCTGCACATCAACGGTTTCAAGTAAAAATTAATAAAAAAAAAAAAAGGGACAAAAGGAAGGAATGAACATATAACCGAATAACGACCCCATTGTGGCAAAGAAGCAGAGTAAAGTGACCTCCCGATTTTTAAAGGAAAGATTTAGAAGTCATCAGTAGAGCTTAGCCCTGATTGGCTGTTGCAAAATTATATATAGAGCCTTTTCTGTGGTCATTTTTTTTCTCCTTGTGTGGATGCGCAGGTTGGCTGCCGGGATGGGAGTTGGAGTTAGATCGATGCCAACTGGGTCAGTTGGGTGAGGGGGTCTGATGTTGAAAGACCCGAAACCCCCCATGAACCCAAAGGAAACATCACTGACGACCCATCCCGAAGCATCAACTAAGATGTATGGTATAAATAAAAAAAAGTATTGCTATATAACAGTCACAATTTAACATTTGTTTGCTTATATAGTTTCTTGGTAATTCGAGTTTTAATTGGGTTAGAACTAATTTGTTTGCATTCAAGTTTTGCTATTGTTTCTATATTGTTACATGGTTTCAATTATTGACATCTAACACTAATAATTCTGTTTAAATAAATCATCTCTTTGCAGAGAGTTGTTACATATTGACGTTTAACATACCGATTAGTTAAGGATTTCAAAACAGGATATGCACCTTTATATATATATATATATATACGAGGATAATTAAACAAGTTTCAATACTTTATTCGTAGGTGCACTTTAATTGATAGTACACACATGAAACTCTAATCCCCTTCGAAGTAATCTCCTCAGGTTGCAATGCACTTATTGTACCGTTCCAACATCTTCTGGAAAGCTCCATGGAAGTCCTCTTGTGTGAGCGTGTCAATGACCTTCGTCACAGCCTCTTTCATCCCCTCAATTGTCCCATAACGACAGCCTCTGAGCTTTGGGAATAACCAAAAGTCACTGGGAGCCAGGTCTGCACTATAGGGACGGTGAGGAACTGTCTTGATGCCCATCTTAGTCAAATAGTCTGTGACCAGGTTGGAGTTGTGGACTGGTGTATTGTCCCGGTGGAAATGTCGCTGAACCGATTTGAAGAATACTGGCCTCTTCCGACGGAATCTCTTCCTGAAGTCCCTTAAAACCTCAACATAATAACCCTAACCCTAACTCTTTGGCCAATCAACTCTGGTGTTCTGACTTCCTTACTCCTCCCACACCTCTCATCATTCCACACAGATTCCCTGCCTTCCTTGAATCTCTTATGCCACTCAAGAACTGATGCTCGATTCATGCAAGGTTGTCCAAAAGCAGTCTTAAGCATTCCACACGCTTCTGTTGCCTTTTTTCAAGTTTAAAACAGAATTTTATTGCATATCGTTCTTCCTCACGTCCAGATTGTATTTTTGAAATTCACCAGCTGTGAAAATCAGACTTTAGTAGGCTGTATTCCATTTGCTGCTATAGCTGTTCATTTGAACCTGAAATAATACAAATTGGTCAGTCATCTCATAAGATGTATAGCAATAACCTACTAAATTTTCAAGAGTCTACGACAATTTCAAATGCCCGTACAAAAAAGTCTGGAAACCTATTGAATGCACCACGTATATATATATTTATATATCTTTAAGAAAAACAAAAACCGGTCACATTAGGATTATAAATTTATTTCCATTCTGTTATGGGTATTGATATGAATCAATAACACCAAAAATAACAGGCTTCTTCGGATCAAATGGATAGAATAATTCAAAATAGACACAGAAAGAAAGGGTCGGAGGGGGTTGAAGAATTTCCTCATCATTTCGCCCACTTCCGATTTTTAGTTTTTATTACCCGTTGGAATTATAGTAAATTAATTTTTTTTTAAATTTTTAAATTCTAAATATATTTCAACTTAAAACTCCAGATTTAATTATAATTTAGGGAAGTACAACATTCCTTAATAACCTTACGTAAGAATACATTAATACTTAAATTAAATTCAAAATTAGGTGTTAATGATTCAGACCAGTACCCATAACAAAATGAAAATAAATTTATAATCCTAATGTGACTATTTTTTGTTGTTTTTTTTTCTTAAAGAAATTGTTGCTCTGTGATGTCAGTTACATTGAGCTCTTTACCAGGAAAATTTCAATGTTCATAGTTGAATGATTTTTTGTCCTGGCGGAATTAATCCCGACTCCGGTTTAACTGGACCGAATAATATACATATATATATATATATATATATATATATATATATATATATATATAAAGTTAGGATAGAGTAGGCACTGAGTCAACAGTGCTTGTTAATTGGCAGTATTTTGGCTATGGGATTATCAGTCCATGAGACTCCCACGAGGTGAGTGCCCTTTAATATATATTTATGTTGAATTTCCGCAAATACAGGATGTGACATAAGGTCAATTTTAAGTGGAGTTTAACAGATTTTTCCTTCTCCGAGACTGGTTAAAGCGCCCAGTTCGCTCTACTATATAACCTTTAGTTGGACAGAGAATAGTTGGTTTCATACTTTTCCCACAGGCTATGTGAAATGTGAAATGCAAACAGCCTCGTCCAAAATTTGAATTTTGCTCGCCGAGACCTTTTCGTACGGTGTGAGTATCACTTCATACACTGTTTTGATGGGATATAATGAAATAACGGGAAGAACGGTCTACTTTATACGGCCTGGTAATTTATCTTGCTATATTATCGTAATTTTTTGGTTTGTAATTTTATTCACTCTGTTATGTTTCATTTCAAATGTTCGAGTGTTTTTTTTTAATTATCTTATTCCTTGGAAGTTTTTCCTGCCTTTAAAACTGGTGATTTCCCGCTGAAATTTCAGTGACAGCAAATCTCGTTAGGTCTGACAGAACTAGCCTAAGTATTTGTTGTGGCCCCGGAAAGGGTCACTAATGAAAACACAAACAGGGATATTGGATAACAGATCATATTACACTAGAAAGATAGAGTAACATGGAAAAGGTAAGTTTCGTACAGTACGGATAACACCGATATTGATCTGCCCTCTGGCATCGAAATCTCTCAGTACTCATAACGGTGAGAAGAGTCCATTATGGTGATATCGGTAAGGCTCCCACAACAGTATTCCTACTGATCTTAACAGTGTCATCTTTTTTAATCTGTTTGCATAAAATATATTTTGATATCTATGGTAGTTTAGTGTTAACAATTGCAGAAATAATTTTAAAAAGAACAGTAACTATGCAAGAATCAATGGTTGCGTACTTTTGGCAGCCATAAATCAGAACCTGTTGACACAGGTCAATTTTAAATCGATTTTACCGGTTTGGCAAATCATGAACATTTTTCTGACATAGCCTCTAATAATCTGTCCATACCTGCAGCTTGTTCAATGCCAAAAACTAACCTTGAGCATCTTCGATTTTTCTTGCGCTTTTATAAATATGTGACTATAAAACTTCCAAATAGAATTCAATAGTCTTTCTTTTAGAGTACTTCACAGACAAAAAACTCGCACAAGAATTTAAAGTGGATTTCATGTTGATTATGAGTTGAATTGTGAATATGCAGTCCAGTTGGCTGGAGCTGTATAATACACTGACTGCATCTCTGCTGAGGGATAAACCTGCTTCGAACGAATGTCCTAGATATAACACTAAACAATTTGATAGTGAAACTCCAGTGATGCTGCAGTTTTGGGTTATGTGGAGTATCCCACCCTGGCCATTGCTCTCAGGTCCACTTTGGTTCAAATTGAGAGAACCTGTTAGAGCCCTATCTGTGGGCCAAATAGAAGTTCCTGAGATTTAAACTGAGTGAAAACAAATGACTTATGGTGAATTGAATTGATTGAAATAGAACTGTTTGACTATTTAACTGTGTTTGAATAAATGACTGATGTTAATTTAATTGTTAGTCATACATAGCAATACTTGGAAGAATTTAACTGTGTGCAAATTAAAGAGTAATGTTGAAATAGAATTATAAGTGGAATATAGCAACAAATAAAACCATTTAACTGTACTGAAACTATAGCAATACTAGTGTACAAATAAATTATTTCTTATCTAAAAATGAAATTACTGGCAAACTAATCACATACATATCTTGTATATCCATTTAATTGTGCGCAAACAAATGGTTAATGGTAAATAGAATTGTTGGTATTAGATATGCCATAAAACCTAACCAAATCAAATCATATATATTTAATATATGTGTATAAAATGGATTTGGAATAAAATAGTCAACAAGGGTTGATATGCCTTTAAACTTAACTAAACCAAATCAAAGTACTATGTGGGGATGGATAGGCATTCTAGAAAGACTTTTGAACTTTTCGAACTGTACTATATAATTATTCCAAACTGCAAAGTCATCTGTCTTCCCTCACCTATGAGAAAAAAAATAAGACAGATTAGGCAATTCAGTTTTTGTAAGAGAACATTGAATTCAATCCAGCAGTGTTGCATTCTGCAAGTGGAAGAGGATTAGGGTATGGTTGTTATTGTTTACAAAGCAAATTCGACGAAACTAGTTCAAAACCTGGACGAGGGTGTTTGCATTTCATTTAGCGCTAATGCCTTTGGAAAAGGCATGAATCAATCCATTCTTCCTCCAAGATAGTCGATGGTATCTTGTTCTTTAGCCAAGGTTCGGAAACCAATCTAGGAGGGACAACTCCTCGAATTCATACCAGCCTTTCTTTGCTTAAAAATGACTTTGTGTTGCATCTTGCTCGTAGCGAACTGGGTTTGGGTAAACAGATCTATTTTTTTGGAAAGAAATTATCGAATATATATGTAAATTTTTCACGGGAAATAAATCGAGGTCTAAATAACGAAAAATCATCCGTAGTTATATTGGCAGGTCTACATAAATGATGGATTCATATTTAGTGAAGTATCTTGAGACATTTGTGTTAGTAGGTCTGTGGGTGTATAAGGAGGATCAAAAACTTTAACCACTCTGCCGTTAAGTAGTTGTCTACTGAGCTTAGATTGGCAAAAGGCCAGATGTAAGAGGGCACATAAATAAAATAAATAAATAAGCACATGTTAGGATTGGCACAAAGCCACACGTATGCGGTAGTTAGCTAGGATCGAACACTGTATAGTGTAACAATTGGCCTGTAAAATTAGCTTTCTAGCCATAACATCGCAGCAAGATTCTTCTCCCCAAGAGGTTGGTAGGAAGGAAACATTTGTACATTCCTAGGAATTACCTGGCAAAATGCACGAAATATTACACACAAAACCGGTACGTAAGTGGAAACAAGCACGCAGTAGACCCACACCCACACCCAAACCGATATATATATATATATATATATATATATATATATATATATATATACGTCTGTATGTATATAGACATGTATATGTATATGTTTGTGTATGCGTGAGAGTGTGTGTGAGTGTGTGCGTGTTTGTGTTTGTGTAGAAAGCCATCGGAGTTGCAAAGCTAATTATATAAGGCTATCTCAGCACGCCAGAAATAAAAAAAAACCAGTTCAAAATTACTGTGTAGTCTATAAAATACTGTAAAAAGAATTCAGTAAAATATAAACCTGTGTTGAGCATCTGTTATATTCATTGTAAGGAAGCCGTAACATGAAATAGGCCGCTTCTTTGTTTTTTTTGTTTTATTTTTCAATCTTTTTTTTTTTTTTTTTGTACATGCGTCTTGCACCTGAAATGGCGTAACGATGTATTTTCTCTTTGGCGCGAACTCAAACCTAAAAAATGGGCAATTGCTTATCCCTGGGAGGAGGAGGAGGAGGAGGAGGAGGAGAAAGGAGAGGAGAAGGCGATAAACCGTTGTGGCATGGCAACTGAATACCAAACAGTGTCGTTTTTCTGTAAAGGTTTTGTCAGATCGTCACAACAAAACATGGCAAGCTGACCCTGAAATTATAATTTGGAAAGCTAAACTGCTGTTCAAAACGGAAGTTTTTTTTTGTCGATCATTAAAAAAAAGACAAAAAAAACTAAACAAAGAAAAAGAACAAAAACAAGCAGGCAGAAGGTCATGTTTACGTCATTTATTCGGTACAAGAAGAGATATCAGATGTTGCGCTGATAAACGCACACATACTCGCATATATATATATATATATATATATTGTCATTCACAGACAGACTATTTCATTGTATCACAACTCTTCAGTGTGGCAAGACACATGGGACGCTTGAAGCTGGGATTGAAACTCACCCAACTTAACGTTAGACTTAGTATCATACCGCTCAGCCCACAAACGAACCACGTCAGCGCACGAATTATAAGGCATTATGTAGCAGCCTTCGTTTGTTTACATTTTTGCCGTACCGGATACCAGAGTGCTCAATTCATTTGAAGAGCTTTGCATTATGCGAGTGGCAGCCGTAAATTCCTTCACCAGAGTGGTGATAATCTTGGGGGTGCCCGTGGTGTGATGGTTATTGTCGGTGATACGAGTTCAAATCCTGCATGAGACTGATTGCATTTCACATAGCACTTATACCCTGGGGAAAAGTATGAATCCAATTATTCCCCCTCCAGCTATGGGTAAATAGTAGGGCAGACTAAGTTTTTCAGCCTTGGTGAGGCAACTAGTCTAGAAGAAGGAAAACCCTATATTCAAACCCGTTAAACTTCGCTTAAAAATTGACCTTGTGTCATATCCTGCCCGAGCGGGGGTGTGCTAAATATGGATAATCTGGCACAAATCCAGGAAGCAATATCCCATGTAAAAACAGCTGTATGATCACTTACTTTCCATCTCGAAAACCATCCAAGTAAGACGAACAAGATAGACGGGACATTGCTGGGGAATAAAAACGTACTCCTAAATGACATTCTTCTATTAATCTCTACACATGGACATCAGTGTTGTCCGACCAGCAAGAACGTATTTACTTCAGCTCTGAGCGGACAGAGGATGTAGTTTGGAAGACCTACCGAGAACGATGATGATAGGGACGGATGGAGGGATAAATTTAGGGAAATCCCTGCCGTCAGTGCGACTTGATGATATGTATATATTATTCCTGCTTATCGGATATCACTCTCTCCAGTGTACGTGCAAGTCTGATGAATGTTATACATTGCTAGTCGGCCATCACTTGTCTACCCACTAATAGAAGTCCACAGGAGAGTTTGTCCTTGCTTTTTTTCGGCAGCGCTATGCCTGTTTTATTCTTCTTATCTTGATGTGAGAGCTGAGATAGGCGGCTCTACAGCTTCTCTTTTGTGGGGTGTTACTTACAGGATCTCTCCAAAACAGCATGTAGTATCCTTGAGTAGTTTTGTCCAAGCGCTACGTTAAAATCCAGGTTGAGCAGCCATACTTAAGTTCTGAAATGGTAACAGCTGGGAAGAATTCTCATTTTATTTCATCTGGGTAATCAAGTTTCGATGTGGTAACCTGTCTTCCATTGAAATCCATGTTCTTCATTTGCTATGTTTATATCACTTTCCATATATGCTATATATATATAATAACAGTGTTGGTTGTCTCGTGTCTACATTTTGAATGGATTTCAGATTTTTTATTTAGTAAGGAATTTTGTGATGGGTAGGTTATGATGGCTAATTTTTTGTGGAGGCAAAGGAGGTATATTTTTGATGTTTTGTTGTAGGCAGGTGCTATTATTAGTATCCCACAGGTGATTGTAGGAGAGATGTTTGCGTCTTTTAGGTGTCATATGTACGAGGATAAGGAGGTGCGAGAACAAACACTTTTTTCCCACTTCGACCCATACATATAATCCATCTAACACCTCCACTAAAAAAAAAAATCTAACAACACCACACCACACTACACCTGAAGCACCGTAAGTGCTATTTTCCTCCACTAACCATCCCACCCACCACAATATATGTACCATCTTTCTCCAATAACCCCCATACCCGTCTCCTTATGCCTCCACTATCCGTAAAATTTATATTTTTATGAGCGTTAATAGGAGGCCTCAACACTCTACGTTCATCTTATCTACCGCTTACACTCTATCTTTTACTACAACAGCGTATAAGTCATACAACGTTAGCACAAGCCAGATAACAATTAAATAATAACCATCATAACCCCCAACTACAACCCTAATTTTATAATGATAACACATTGCTCTTCAGTTATTATCATCATCATACATAATAATTCTAACTATTATTGTAACCCCTTCATTGTTTTCATTATGTACGTACAGATAACTATAGTATATATAATATATACGTAACATTTCCTCAAATTATATTATTCTAGCCCAATTTCTTCCCTACATATAATACCAACATTGTACAATATTCCAGAGTATATTGCAATACAATATATCTTTACCCCTTGATATTCATTGAGATTCTGGTCTACCATACTATAGCCGCTTAAATATGCTTTCATACCAAATCTTTATTTATTTCTCTCGACATGCAATGATGATGTTTTGTTCCATAGTTATAATCACCTACGCATACAGAAGTAGATTAGGAATCTTTCCTGACAATAATGGAGCAAAATAAGATACACAGACGACTAACATCCGGTAAAAACAATGCGCTACGCATGTACCTTCAAATACACATGCACTATATACCACTCACACATACACACACAATAATACGAAAATACAACCCACAGAAACACACACACACATACGCGCGCTCACACACACACTTACAATTACACGTAAAGTTTCCTACAAAATCCCAAACGTTTTTGACTGTATTTTTCGATTTTCTATTCATTTCATTTTGTTAACTACCTGGTGATTGTTGTTTTGTAAAAAACTTCATGAGACCCAGGGGTCGCAGACTAAATTCTATGGCATTAAATGTATAAATTTAATATATATCTATTTTATTATATATATATATATATATATATATATATATATACTGTTAATTTTGACAGTATAAATTTGCTAGTGCAGAAAGTTTCATTCCTTTGTTCTGTAACCTGAGTTGGGCCTATGGGTGCAACTTACGTAGCATGTCTTGTGAATTAATATACTGGTGGATCCCGTCCCTCCCCCGGTCGATAACTAGTTTAGGAATTAATTTTTTATTTATTGCGGATTTTTTGTCCTCATCGTAGTAGTTTTTGTGTTGTTTCTTCTTCACTACGTTTCGGCCAAATTTCAACTCTGGCCTTCTTCAGGTGATTAACCGCGACCTCGGATAGGAAAGCTGAATCTTGTAACCGTATCCCCAGTAATTACTGCCTTCCATAGTTGTTGTCTATCGCACCACGTTTTTGACCAAGTAAACCTCTGGCCGGCTTGGGTAGGAAGTGAAACTGCTATCTTCTGACAATGCTCACATGGAACCGCAGAGACTCAACGCCTCTATCCGCAATAAATAAAAAATTAATTCTCAGATTAAGAAGCCTCATCTCAAAATGCTTCCAACTAGTTTAGGGTTTTCCTTTTTCTATACTATGTGCCATACCCAGGTTAAAGACCCAAGTCTACCCTTCTATTCTATCCATTATTTGAAGAAGAATAGATAGACTTTTGTATTTAACACTGGTATGAACTCCATGTTAAATGCTCTTGGCTTTGTTCAGGATTTGAACCGGCGTAAACAATTGAATTATCTACACTGATAACCTTTACGACAGAGGCGTCTTCAAGTTCAGACAGTAAATTTTGAATAAATGTAAATATCCAATATATTTGCTGTTATTGACCATTAAAAAAAATAAAATAAAAAAAAATAAAAATAAAAATAAATAAATAAATAAAGAGAAAAAAAACGCAGTGGGGCTGGTGGCCGTGTTTTTAATCATTTATTCAATACTAACAGCGATGTCTGACATTGCCAGGATTTGAAAATATAAGTATAAATATATTTTTAAAATGCGCACTTCAATATATTCCTTCTCACAAAAGACTTTATACTCTACTTACGGGTGAAAAATTACCTGCCATTGAAAGATTATTCATATCTGCAAACTTCTAAAATTTCTTTTCTTTTCACGAAATAAATATCTAAAAGAAAAGAACAAGCCTGGATATTGTGTGCTCAAATTAAATACGTGAGGTGTGATCCATTCATATCAAAACTAAATCTTAAAATCTTTAAAATTCTAAAATATACAATTAAAATTTAAAAGTAAACCTAAATGAAGACCTTTACGTAGTTAAACAACTATTACAATAGAGTATTTGTATCAAAAATCTATCAAGACTTTGTCTATACTTGTTAAAAACCGCTTCTTGATAAGGTTTGATCAGCAGTCTTGTTACATTTTCACCAATACTTTCTTGTGTAACATATGGTAGAAGAACAGTACGCTCCATACTCTGTAGATCTAGCTCCTTGGGTATTTTCGCTGACTCTTCAGCGAACTGTCTGGCTTCCGTGCCGGACGGTCAATACTCCATGGCAGACTTTAGGCCGAAGGGCCTCCAGTTATGGCTGGGCTGCCATCGGGTGGGCGATGCTGCATCATTGACACATTTGACACCCTTGCATAGCACTGGACCGCGTGGTCCAGTTTAAGCTATAATCTGGCATACGTGCCTAGACCCAGATTTGGGTCCATGTCCAGCTAGACTCATCAGGCTCTCATTGCATTCAGTGGGCCGATAACCAGTAAAGTTCAGCAGGGCTCGAGCCTCGGTTCATGCCCGACCTTCCCCTCCCCTAAATCCCCACTATAATCGACCTTTGAGTCATTGACCTTGTGTCATGTCCTGTCTGGTTGTAGGCAGAGACAAATAGTAGATCGAGCTCCTTGTGACATCTTTTGGTTTTCCCAAAATGAAAATAGATCTCATGAGTAGATATAAGAATGGAGTGGACATTAAAAATGTACCAGGTGCTGTTTAACACCAACTAATATGAGGAGTTTAAAAGTACTCTGACCAATAAAAACGTCTCTGGAATAAGTATATTGAATCCCACTTTATTATACAATTTAGTGGAATCAATTTTTATGAAAAATAATTTAAGTGAACGGTAGTGAGTCTCCCAGGAAGATTCCTCTTTAGATTTTTGCCTTTGCTGAGATAGTGCCACTCGCCAGTTTTCCATTGCTCATAGGATGGTTACAATTTCCTCAGAAATACTGAACATTTTTTAACATTCAGTTATTGAAATTTACTTGATCAAGCCATGCACTTTTTTTTAGTCTTTCCATGCCATAGCTACAATTTTTCCTCTTGTTTTTACTTTTTTTCAGAATCTGCTAGTCTGTATACGAACTGTGTCTGAAAACTAACAAGACTGGTGTTACAAACAATTAATTTCAATTCCAAGAGAAACTACATCGTTTTCCATTTAATCCCCCACATGTGTAATACATTTTTTCTTCTTTCTCTGCTACACTTCAATAAACTTCTGGAAGAATTCTTCCGGGATGCTGCTCTGCTCTGTCATCGGTCCACCTCCAGATGGTTTCCATGCCTTCAAAACTGGCTCTTTTAAGGATCCCCTTCAGCTTAGAGAAAAGAAAAAAAAGTTCCACGAAGCAAGAACATGGGAATATGGAGGTTAACCTTGTACGGTGTTCTTCCTCCCGGCCAAGAACTCGCGGATACACAGGACTTTGTGAGCTGGTGCATTATCCTGGTGAAACTGTCACGATTTCTTGAGTCACGATTCTCGTCTCTTCTTGTGCACTAAGTGAAGCGTACGACGAAGAATGTCATCGTAGATTTGCTGATTGATCGTCTGGCACTGAGGCAAGAACTCGCTGTGGACAATGTCCCTCGCATCAATAAAACGTGACCAACATGACGATGATTGTATTTATTTCCTCTTTGAACCTCTTGTGTCACTTACAAACATATGGGCCTAACATGGTGTTATCTTGATATACTTGCTTCTAACGGAGTTTCCTTTAGTCGGACCAAAAAACTCAGGTATATTATTGCACAGTGTTCACCATTTCTTCTGTGCTACACAACCAGAAAAAGAGGAGGTTAACAAAAGCATGTGAAAAAATGCAATGCTTACAGAATGCTAAGATTACTGGGTGCGGAAGCAAATTTGAGAATATTCCAGTATAATAACAAACGACTTTATTATAAACCAAGATCAATTCTAATTTAAAAAAATGAACAACAAAATTTGAAGATTGACACAAAAAAGAAAATTTACTCAATATGGCCTCCATTACTCAATATGACCACCATCTTTTTCAATTATTGCATCAACATGCATTTGAAACGATACCTTCAAAATAAATTCTTCAAACATTTGTTCCCTCCTCCTCAATAGAATTTTTAAGCGAACCATTATTTGCGTGGGACATTGCATTGGTTTTATTTTCTAAAATGCCCCACATAGTGTAATCAAAGAGGTTAAGGTCTTGGCTTAAATCTTGTTTAATTGCTGTCCCCACGGTTTTCTCGTGGACTTTCAATATATTAGCGTGTTTTCTTATTGACATTGTGGGCTCCTTTTTAATCACCGTAGTGATTTAAAAGTCTTCTTTTCGACTTTGTTCAATCTTTCCCTCCATCATATTCTTAAAAAGACTCTTTTTTGTAAGAAGATTTCTTTGCTTTGTAAATAGTAGACAAAAAGATCATTGGCTTGGTTTCAGCGTTAAGCAAATCATAGATTCTTTGGCATTTCTTTTCTTCCCCACTCAAATTAGACAGAAGTTTGATTTTAAAAAGTGCTTGAATTATAGAGCTAATCATGAAAATTTATATATATCAGAGTTTTTTTTTTCAAAAATTGGACTAATCAGACGCAATAAAATGTTTTAAAATCAATTCATATTTTGCTTCCGCACCGTGTAAATTTACATTCGCTCAAGATATCATGTTTAATGATAACACTGTCCATTTATCTCTCTTTCGTCCATAGCTCACATAGCATACTCCAGCCTATTACTCTTAAGACAGACCTCGTATAATAGATCATCTTATCCCTAGTGTGACATTGTTTTGTTTTTTAATCTAAGAATCAATGGCAAAGGTAATATTTTTACGACCAAAGGTGATAAAAATTAGGATAGCACAATTCGACGCCATACCAAATGGGGTTTCTGGGATGGAAACTCACTGAAAGAAGTGTTGAAAACTAAGGGGACATGAAAATATTACGAAGGTAAACCTTTTATTCAGTGATCATTTTTCTTTTGGTGAATGATTCTTCTCTTTTGATACTTTTCGAACTCACCTTTTATCATGTATTAAGCTTTTAATAACGCTTATCGTCGTTGGATGATGCAAGCTCTGGCCCAAGTTCAAACCATGGACGAGGTCGTTTACGTTTCACTTCTAACTAATACATTTAGAAAAGTCATGTATCCACTGTTCTCTTACTAGCAATAGGTAAATAGTAGAGTAGATTATGTTCTTTATCTTTTGTAAGACAACCAATCAATGAGAAGAAACCTCGGGGTTTAAACCAGCAGTATTCCGCTTTAAAAATTAAATGATGGCGAGTCCTGTTTGTCGAGGAGAATTTGGTAAATATATATTTACCTACTTCGCATAAAACTGTACACAAAAAAAACTTTTGAAAGAACAGCTAGAAATATAAACATAAATGTAGAATGAACGTAATTCTCTAACGTCTAGATATCAAAACAATCCGAAACGGATTGACAAGCCACTAAATTCAACCAATTAATTACGTTTTGAAAACAAAACAAAAAAGAAACAATATTTTCTTCTCAAAAAGCTATATATATATATATATATATGTATGTATACATGTGTGTGTATGTTGTCGTTCTGCTCACACTGATTTCCAAGACATTCGCCTACCATTTATCTCAATGATGCATTACTTTTGGCAGTTCTTTTAGAGTACTCCTCTGTCCGTACAGAGCTGTTTTATTAAAGTTCTAGTTTGTCGACCAACAATTGTACGTCTGTGTTAAGGGGTCTATAGGAGAAAGTCACTTATGAGTCCGTGCTTACTTATACAGCTGCTGCGTTGAGGAATGTTGCATCCAGTTTGTGTTCAATATGATTCGTGGCATTCTTGTGCAATTCCCATCGAGCTTTCTGTCTATAAGTTAAGTCAGCATCAATGTGGTGCATCCGTATTGTAGGATCAACAAGACCGCTCTATTATATATATATATATATATATATATATATATAAAGTTGGCCACCATAGTTAACGGCGAACGGAAGGCTCTCTTTTCATTAGCAACAACAACGAGGTGTAGGGGAGGGCGCTACTCCTTTCCATAGATTGCTCCAGTTTACCTTTGTTCCCTGCCTTATGATGTTTTGAGCCAGGTGGCATCAAATACCATTTTTTGAGTCTTTGGTATGACTAGACCTGGGATTCAACCCTGGTCTTCTCGGTCGTTGGTGAACCCTCTAACCATTTGGCCCATGAGCTGGTCCATATATATATATACATGTATATATATTTATAGTAGATGAACTCCGACCTAAAACCAAAACACTTGAGATGAAACCTGAAAGTATCCTAATAAAATTGTCTTTATAATTTAGTCAAACATGCTTAAATGAAGGATTGCTGCCAAACTACACACACACACACACACACACACACACACACACACACACACACACACACACACACACACATATATATATATATATATATATATATATATATATATGATGTAAAGTTAGGCGGGTTTTGATCCCGCCTGGGATCGTCTCGCATGTCTAGCCACACAGTAGATTTGTGATACAAAGAAACAGTCTATCTGTGAATTCATATATATATATATATATATACACACACACACACACACACACACACACACACACACACACATATATATATATATATATATATATATATATGGAGTGTGTTTCACTACAGTTGAAACAAAGCAGCAGCTTCTCTGATCTGTAGCTTTTAAACTCTTTCTTTTAGAAGATTATTGCTGGGAATTCGATAACATCATTTAACCAAATAGTGAGGAATCATGCCGTGAATAATGGACCAGAAGATCGTTTGTGTAAAGACATATTACGAAATTAAGTCTTTGAAGGGTGTTCAAACAAGATACAAAAGCAATTTTGGTTTCAACCCATTTCCAAAAAGGAGTCAGATTTTCAAGTTAATCAAGAATTTTTAAGATCATGTCACTTGTAAAGGCTACCATCACATTGAAGATTCAAGCGATCACATAAGAGGAATATACACGCCTTATCAACAGCTTTGCACGCTACATTGAACAATAGCTTTAACTAAACGGTAGATATCTAGAGTAGGTTTTCTAGGGCCCATTTTAACATTTTTGCTACATGTTTGAAACAAATTATTTGCAGTTCCTTATATCTTATCATTTTAAATGCAGGTCCCATTACTTTATCATTTGTGGGCTTTGATTTTGTTCGAACATTCTTTTTTCAAAAGTTATTTGTTTGTTTGTGCTTCATGGCATATTAACTTGGGAAGGTTATTCAATGCCAAGTTCATTTTAGTACTAATAAACGACTCTAATTCAAACAATTTAGTTTTGTATAAGTACACTGTTTAATTGTCAAAAAACATTTCTATTTCAAGCTTTTCAGTTTAGTCAAATATTTCTAATTCAAACGATTCTGTTTAGTATAAGTATAGTTTTGATTAAGAGTTCTATGTCAAACAGTTCAGTTCAGCGTAAGTACAGTTTCACTGTAAAAAATAGTTCAATTTCAAACAATTAAGTTTAACACACAAAAACAGTTCCATTTCAAACAATTTAGTTTAGCATAAGAACGTAGTTTAAATTTAAAAAAGTTCTATTTCAAGCAATTCAGTTTAACATAAGTATGCAGTTTAGTTCTATTGGACCCATAGAGAGGACTATATAGGTGCCACTACTCCGCGACAGAGTGGACATGGGAGCAATGGCAATGAATGATGTGCTCCATATTCCCCCCAACTCCAGCATTATTGGAACCTCAACATCGGATGGTTTAGTGTCATATACAGGACATTTATTGGTGGGGCCTTACTCCTCTGTAGAGGTGCAGCCGGTGTATTCTACAGCCCCAGCCGACTATAAAATAAAGAAATATCCTACATATATATTTTTCTTAAAAACAACAACAATCGGTCACATCAAAATGATAAATTTATTTTCATCCTGTGGAAAAACATTGATATAAATCAATGCCCCAAAAATTAACAGGACTTCTTCAGATCAAACAAGATAATGGATTGAAATAATTTTTTCAAATTCACAACCAGACTAGAAAATGAAACCTTATTTCTCCTATATAAAAACCCCCTTTAAATTCAAGTAACAATGAGTATCAACTTATTATGGCATGTAAAGGAACATCCAGTTTCATCATACCTCAAATTTAACAGAGGAAAAATTTACAGCTACAGTTATACATGTTTAAACATTCAAACATTTATTTAAAAAAATATTATTTTTCAGACATATCTAATTTTAGTACATAATTTTTTTTTTCATTAAAATGAACTTAAACAAATCTAAAACTAATGTTTTTACGGTAAAATCCCCGAAAATTACAATAATAGAGTAGAAATTACTAATACCAATTCAAATTCTAATTCATTTACCAATTTAATAAATTTTAGTGATTAATTTTTTTATCTAATTATTTATTGACTTATTTCTGAAAATAGTCTAAATTTATTTCTATGCCGACATCAAGCAATCAAATCACATCTCTGATTTAATAGGTTAACAGGATCAAAGTGTAATAAAACTTGTATCTTTTCTTCCAGACACAAATTACATCTTCTATCAAAGCAGTTAGGAGTTGTACATCTTTTCAAAAGTTACTTTGTAAGTTTTTTTACACAGTTAAATGAAAAAACCTTTAACTTCAAGCAATTCAATTTAGCGTATTTATAATTTAGTTCTATTTGACCCATCGATAGGACTCAATCAATTGCTACCACTCCGGACCACAGTGGACCTGAGAGCAATGGCAATGAATGGGGTGCTTCGCATTCCCCAAAGCACCAGCATTACTGAATCCCAGCATGTGATGGTTTAGTGTCATATACAGCACACTCCTTGGGGGAATTCGTAACCCTCTATAAGGAAGCAGTCGATGAATTCTATAGCCCCAGCTGACTCGGCAATCAACTTTTTTGGATTATTTCATGTCAAATGTTTGGACATCCCTTTTATTGTACATTAACACTTACATATTTTATTTAAATGTTTCTTAAGTTTTTTTTTTTTTACTCAGTTGTATGGTTTTAATTATTCATAACAAATACTACTAATTATATGATTTCTGGTAATTTATTTAGATTTAAATATAATTATTTTTGCGCATAATCAAATGGTTTACGGTAACTAATTATAAACTTATGTAAACAATTAAAGCTTCAACTGACTATTCTTAAAACATAATTTGCATATATATGGTTTCCAGTTTTCCATTTGTTGGATATTGACTTAAAGACCATTCTTTGATATATCGATGCAGCTGCAGAAATAGGAACAAAAATAACAGGAAATTCACATGGTACCTAAAGTAAACAAATGCAGGTGTCCTCAGCGAAAATGCCCCGTAAATTGCGTGGATGGCATACTAGAAGGAAGTCAGACACTAGGAACGAAAATAACAGGAACAGCACTTGGTTCCTAAAGTAAACGTAACTCGGGTGTCTCCGGATGCAATGCCACTAAAATTGCGTGGGTGGCATGCTAGAAGAAAGCATGATCATGTCCATTATGTGGGAGGTATGCTAGAAGTAAGCAGCAGGTTGAAGGAGATGCGACCACAAGAATTAGCGTGGGCGTCCGGAATATCATATAACCAAGGAGATTTCTACCGGTTCACAGAAGATTCGGACTGTCGGCCACTGTGTGTGCAGCTCATCTGTGTCCGAATCTCTCTCTCTCTCTCTCTCTCTCTCTCTTACCTGTCCGTACATTTTGAGTGATAAAAGGGAAACAATAAAAGCTGATTATATTCTTATATATCAGAATTTTTTTTGCTATACAACAGAGTGCAGTGGGGATGATTTTTAAAGTGATCTATTTGAGCTGAAGACGATATCCGAACAGGCTGTACTATTCTGATTGCAATGGCAATGAAGTGGTACTATACACTCTCCATATCTTCAAAATTGGAGTTTCATGTTCAGAGGCAGTTTAGTATCATAACTAAGGTTACTCATTTCTTTTTGTAAGGGTCGAGGTGTCTTAACTCTCAAAAGATTCAATCGGTATATTCTTATTTCATCAGACAATGTAGTAAACTGAGTGAAATAGTTCTGCAGTACTGTTGTGGTATCATCATTATTTTCGATACACAATGGACTCTTTCAATAAGGATATAATATTTGATTTAATCCACCCAGGGAGTTGGTGGCAAAGCTGTTCTGGTTTTGCCCAATTGCATCAATATAGTAGATGGAGCAAACTTCGTCCGGACATGGTATCAGCGACATGGATCTGGTCGTGTGTGCCTCATTTCTGGAGATGCCTCAAGCCTCGGGTGGGGTTAGGCTTATCGCCTGGCGCCCGAGGCACCCTTTTTTAGGGGAATGCCGACTGGACCCGAGGCATTTCGGGGAATGCCGGGAACGTCTGGGCTAAGACCCTGAGCCCGGACCCACCATAAAAAGGCCTTGTGCCACACGTGTCCAGTTGATGGGACGGAGGACAAATACCGTTGCAAAGCTGTTGTAGTTTTGCTCAATTGTACCAATCCAGTAGATGGGGCACACTTCGTCCAGATGCGGTATCAGCATGACGGATCTAGTCGGATGTGTCACGTCTGTGTTACGTCTGTGGATATGGATGACGGGGAGACCAAGCATTTGCGTCACGCGGCCATGACTGACATTCCACGAGCCTCAAGAGGTCGTCCCCAGGCTCTAACTCTCCTTGGAGGGGCTAGGTTTATCACGTGGTGCCTAAGGCGCCCCTTTTTAGATGAATACCGACGAGGCCAAAGGCATTTTTGGGCAGGTCTAAGCTACGTCCCTGCGCTCGGACCCACCTTAAATAAAGGCCTTGTGCTAAACTCGATCGTTTGGTGGGGCGTGCAACAATTACCGTTGGTAGCAAGCGCTACGCAGTTGAAATTGTATTACTTTTCAATCATACATCCTAGATGCATCAAGGAGGTCTTCAGTGATGCAACTGTCTTCATTGCCGATTTCGGGTTATTTCTGCATCATATCGGCTCCAACAGTAACCCCGGCATGACTCTGGAAGAGCCAAGCCGCCACCATGATCGCGACGTGCTACGCTCGTGCCTCTACCAAAGTGTCGTAGGAAATGAATACGGTGACACGAGTTCAAATCCTGGACGAGACTGATTTCATTTCACATAGCACTAATACCCTTCGGAAAGGTATGAATCCAATTATTCTCCCTCCAGCTATGGGTAAATAGTAGGACGGACTAGGTTCTTCAGCCTTGGTGAGGCAACTAGTCTAGGAGAAGGAAAACTCTGAATTCAAACCTGTTAAACTCCGCTTAAAAAATTGACCATGTGTCATATCCTTCCCGAGCGGAGGGGTTAGGTAAATTGGACCAAAGCAAAGAAAAATTTAAATAAAGGCCGGACTTCGGCCGTTCTTATAGACATCTGTCCTTTAGTAAACAGCCAATGAAAACAGGGCATTCCACTCTCCTCTGCTATATATAATACCATCTTTACCTCATCCGGTTTCGGCTGTCTACTTCCGGAATCGGTACCGAGGTAAGATGTTTTTTTTAATACTCGTCTATGATTTACACTTCACAAGACTTGTTTTACTGCAATATATAAAGTTTATTCTCTCTTAATACATATTTGTGTTACTTATTTTATGCCCTTTTCACAGGGCATAGCAAGTTCGATAAACTTTTTAAACAAAAAATAGTTTACGTATTGAATAAGGCATATAAAGATGATTTCCCGAGTCAGTATTTTCTATTTATCCACTTCCTTGTTGATACTCCTAATGAAGAGACCTCATTATCGATCTGTTTTGCATTTCTTTTTATAATTGCTTCATCGGTTGTATTGCCTGCATCTGCGGGTTTCTTCAATCAAAATATCAATGAATTACTTTGTGAAAGATTTAGCAAAATATACAAAAATAGTCAAATTATGAGTTTTGGTGCGTTCAAAAGAAAATATCTAACAACGGTTGAATTACCAGCGTCAATCAGTCTGGAATTTCACTAATTAATGGAAATTTACAGAAAGAAATATGGAACTAAGAAAGAATTTGGCTTGTAAAGAAAGATTAAACGAAGAAACTTTGAATCTATGAATAAAGAAAAAAGTGATTTACTAATACATATATATAATATATAATTTATATATATATATATATATATATATATATATATATATATATATATATCAGATGTCTAAGAATTATTTATTAAGTTTATGTTATATCAAACTTATATTGTAGGTGTTGAAAAAAATGGATATTATTTGAGATATATTGGGTATTTCAGAAAAATTGATATCCTTTCGTAACCTAACTAATTCTCTCACAAAAACTAATAGAATAAATTTTTTTTTGTAGGAAGTACCGACTCGGACATAAAACAGAAATAGTGTAGAAAATTTTAAGATTAAGTTGAATCATTTCTGAAAAAATTGTAAGTCGGTTGGTTGGGTTTTATGACAAACAACTTTTGTTGGTTATTTAACGCCAGATCTATTTTCATGTAAATAATCAGTTCTATTTCAAACAATTCAGTTTAGCACGAGCACACAGTTTAAATGTAAGTACAGTTTAATTGGGGAAACATTTCTATTTCAAGCCATTCAGTCTAGTCAAGCAGTTCTAATTTAGCTTAGTATAAGAACTGATTTCGTTTACACACAGTTAAATGTCAAAACAGTTCTATATCAAACTAATCAGTAAGTACAGTTTCAATTTCAAAAAACAGTTCCATTTCAAATAATTCCGTTTAGCATAAGCACGCAGTTTAAATTTAAGTATGGTTTCAGTTTAGCATAAGCACGCAGTTTAAATGTAAGTTCGTTTTAATTGTCAAAAAGATTTCTATTCAAGCTATTCAGTTTAGTCAAACAATTCAGTTTAGCATAAGTATGCTGTTAGTTCTATTTAACCCATAGATAGGGCACTATTAGGTGCTACCTCACCGGGCTAGAATGGACCTGGGAGCAATGGCAATGAAGGGATGCTCTGCATTCTCCAAAGCTCCAGCATTATTGGAACCTCACCAGGAGATTATTTAGCGTCATATTTCCAGGACACTCATTGGGCGGGAGTTTCACCTCTCCGCAGAGGTGCAGTCAGTGTATTCTACAACCCCAGCCGACTGGGCAAAGCATTTTAGGAACTCTCGGATGAATTATTTAACAGAATTTGATCTTTGCGTAGATATTGTATCAATAGTGTATATCTTCTTTACAAAGATGCTTTTTAAAAGATTCATTTGAGAATTTAGTAAAACTTGCAGATGGCATTAAAAATGAATTATAGATTACTATCGCAATTTCTAACAGCATGTATAGAAATGTCTCGAAAATTATTATTTAAGGTGTAAACCGCTTTTCTTTACCAGTTTATGACATTTCTATATATCTAAATTATATTGGGAGAAGTCTACTTATTTGGTGTTATGATTTCAGATAATCTGAACGATAATTGGTTGGTTGTTTTCTTTGTGTAATGGCATATCAACCTTTTTTAGGTTATTTAATACCAAAGCCATTCTCCTAGAAGAACAGTAGTGGTACTATTTAACCCATAGCTGGGAGGATAAGGGGGTTCATAACTTTCCCAAGGGTATTTGTCCGAAAGTGAACGACTGGAGTACGAACTCGCTTACTACAATTCCGCAGTCCATCGCTTTAACCATTACACCAGGAGGACACCCCCAGATTGTAATGATTGGTTTCGGTTTGGTTTCTTTGTTTAATGGCATATCAACCCTTTTTTTACGTTATTTAATGCCAAAGCCATTCTCCTTGAAGAACAGTAGTGGTACTATTTAACCCATAGCTGGGAGGATAAGGGGGTTCATACCTTTCCCAAGGGTATTTGTCCGAAAGTGAACGTAATAGCGCGACTGGAGTACGAACTCGCTTACTAAGATTCCGCAGTCCATCGCTTTAACCATTACACCACGAGGACACCTCCAGATTGTAATGATTGGTTTTGGTTTGGTTTCTTTGTTTTAATGGCATATCAAACTTTTTTTTTAGGTTTGGCCTTGTAGGTAGAGTGTTCACCAATGGTCCGGGAGACCTGGGTTCAATCCCAGGTCGCGTCATACCAAAGACTATAAAAATGGTACTTGATACCTCCTTGCTTAACACTCATCAATATAAGGTACGTATCAAGGGTAAAGTGGAACAATCCAGGGAAAGGAGTAGCGCCCTCCCCTACACCTTGGTGTAGTAGCTATTGAAAAGAGAGACTTATGGTCGCCCTCGATTACGGTCGCCAATTTTACTTTACTTAATGCCAAAGCCATTCTCCTAGAAGAACAGTAGTGGTACTATTTAACCCATAGCTGGGAGGATACGGGGGTTCATACCTTTCCCAAGGGTATTTGCCCGAAAGTGAACGTAATAGCGCGACTGGAGTACGAACTCGCATACTATGATTCCGGAGTCCATTGCTTTAACCATTACCCCACGAGGACACCGTCGCGATAATTGGTGAATGTATTTCAAACAGCGGTCGTGTAAATACTAACATATGGATGCACCACGTGAACACTAAGTAAGCTTATGGAGAATTGATGGCAATTACACAAGAATGCTAAGAGCTGTATTGAACAAACCCTGGAGGCAACACCCGACAAAACAGCAGCTGGAACCATACAAAATAGACGAACCAGACATACAGGACATTGCTGGAGAATAAGGGCAAGCTCATAAGCGATGTAGTCATGTGGATTCCTTTACACGGACGAGAAAGTGTTGTACGACCAGCTAGAACATATCTACAGCAACTTTTCTCATGCAAGATGTAGCTTAGAAGAACTGCATGGAGCGATGGGTGGTGAGAGCGGGTTAGGGAAATCCATGCTAGCAGCATGACATAATGATTTGATTAGGAAAATATATCAGTCTGTCTGAAACAGCTTGTACAGTGGGATTCTGACATTGTAAAAATTTTAGAATGCTGGCTATAACAGCACTGCAGCCAGTCATACTAAAAAAAAAAAATTCGCTCTTGAGTTCTTACTCCGGTTTTAGCAGAAAATAGTTCTTTAACAAAAGATTTCCGTCGTCACGTTCTCTTGTTTTTTGCTAGGTTTTTTTTTTTTTGCATGTCATATCAAATATTAATAAGAAGCAGTATTTACGAATATTAGATAATATATTGGCGTAATCTGAAGTTTGACATAAAGTGTAAGTTTGTCTAAAACGGCCGTGGGAAAAGAAGGTTGGATTTGAGTAATGTGTGTGATCAGGAGATCAAAAGAAAGCTTGGCTCTCAAGTAACAAGTGTTCGACTGGAGCAGTTAAATGTTCTATCTCTACTCACTAATTCTACGTTAGTCGCAACGGGTGATGAGGATGGTTTTGTTTGATTGTGTTTTATGTTATACGAAAACTTCTGTGTTATTTAATGCTAGCCCTGTTTAGACACACACACACACACACGCACACACATAAGATTTCTAAACGAAAATCTTTTTTAAAAGAGTTTGAGATCGTGTGTTTGCATATAGTTTAAGGATTTTAAGTATTGCTATCTCAGTTCAATTGACCCTCAGCCAGTGCTTTCTATCATTATAAATTGCCCAGTCGGCTGGGGCTGTAGAATATACTGACTGCATCTTTGCAGAATGGTAGTATCCCCCAACGAGTGTCCTGTATATGACACTAAACAATCTGATGGTAAGGTTCCAGTAATGTTGATGTTTTGGGGGAATGCAGAGTACCCCTTCATTGCCATCGCTCCCAGGTTCACTCTGACCCGGAGTGGTAACAACTGACTGGTTCCTATCTAAGGGTCAAATAGAACTAAACAGCGTTGGTTGAGAGGGGATATTTTTTTGCGATTAAACTGTGGTATTTATGCTAAACTAATTTGTTTAATATAGAACTGCTTAGACATTTAAACTGCGTACTTATGCTAAACTGTAAGTAAGTACAGTTGATGATCGTAGTCGAGGGTGACCCGAAGGCTTCCCTTTCAATAGTTACAACACCGAGTTGTAGGGAAGGGCACTACTCGTTTCCTTGGATTGCTCAACTTTATCCTTGATCCATACTTTATAATGCTGAGTGTTAAGCAAGAAGTCATCAAGTACCATTTTTTGAGTCTTTGGTATGACTCGACCAGAGATTGAACCCGGACTACTGACGAACACTCTAGCCAGTATAAAATAGACCGAGTAAAAAAAAAACAGGGGGTGTCCTCGTGGTGTAACGGTCAAAGCGATGGACTGCGGAATCGTAGTACGCGAGTTCGTACTCAAGTCGCACTATTACGTTCACTTTCGGGCAAATACCCTTGGGAAAGGTATGAACCCCCTTATCCTCCCAGCTATGGATTAAATAGTACTACTACTGTTCTTCTAGGAGAATGGCTTTGGCATTAAAATAACCCAAAAAGAGTTGATATGCTATTAAACAAAGAAACCAAACCACAAAAACTATACGTATGCTTAACTGAATTTTTTGATTTAAAACTGTTTGCCTAAACTGAATAGCGTGAAATAGAAATGTTTTTGACAATTAACTGTGTACTAACGCTAAACTTAAGTGTTTGAAAAAGAACTGTTTATTTGTATAAAAATGGATTTGGCATTAAATAACCTACAAAGATTGATATACCATAAAACTTAAACAAACAAACTAGTTCTATAAAGATAAAATAAGGTTTGAAACTTTTTTCCAAGAAAGAAATTTGAAGAATACGGTTAGGAAAATATGATTGATCAGATCGGACCTCTCTGAAGGGCCGCCAAACCCATCAAGAGCCAATGTGGATTATTGCAAGTCTCATGACGACTTCGGTTGCTCAGCAACCAAGATCCTGTCCACAAGCATTACGGGTCACAATCGACTGTCAACAGGTAGCCTCATTAGACGAAGGTTACACCTCTGCAGGAGTGCAGTCGGTGTATTCTAATGACCTAAATGACTGGACGGTGGTATGGAAGAAATGTTATCAATGAAATAAAGAAAAATGTGGATAAGAAAATTGTGTACGAATTGTTTGCAATCACAACAGAAAATAATTAAAAACAGAAGAGTTTGCAACAAAGGAAATACAGAGAGACACAAAAACGACTTGGCCAAGTTGGCTGGTGCTGCAGAATACATCAACTGCATCTCTGCTGAGTGATAAGACTTCCCCAAACGAGTGTCCTGATTATGACACTAAACAATCTGATGCGGAGGCTCTTGTAATGCTGGAGCTTAGGGGAATGCAGAGTACTTCTTCATTGCCATTGCTCCTAGGTCTGCTCTGGCCTGGAGTGGTAGCAACTGATAGGGTCGTATCTATGGGTCAAATAGAACTAAACTGTATATTTATGCAAAACTGAATTGTTTGAAATAGAACTATTCCTACATTTAAACTGTACTTATGTTAAACGGAATTGCTTGAAATAGAACAGTTTTAACATTTAAACTGCGTAATTATGCTAAACTAAATTGTTTGAAATTGAACTGTTTTTGTATGCTAAACTGGATTGTTTGAAATAGAAGTGTTTTGACATTTAATTTGTGTACTTACACTAATCTAAATTTTTTGAAATAGAACTGTTTGACTAAACAGAATAACTTGAAATAGAAATATTTTTTACAATTAAACTGTGTACCTATGCTAAATTGAATTGTTTAAAATAGACCTGTTTATTCGTATAAAAATGGTTTTAGCTTTAAATAATCTACAAAGGTTGATATGCCATGAAACACAAACAAACAACCTTTATGTTTACAAATTATATATATAAACTAGATTTGGCCTCAAAAAATACTAGGGATGATATTACAACACCAGCAAAATACCAAACCAAATCAAACCAAACCCAGATGTTTATATAATGTCAACTCTTGTTTATATATCAAAAAATTTTAAAGGAATAACTTGTCGGTATCTTTATTTCTAAACAACTTAGAGCTCATTTGATCACACACAGTAAGATGTTTTCAAGTATTGCAATTCAACACAAATAATTCTACTTATTAAAGTGTTTCTAGTACTATTATCTAATAGTATTGAATTTATTTTACATTAATCATAGGTTTGCACGCAATTAAATGGTTTCAAGCATTGGTATTCAACATTAGTAAATCTCTTAATCAAATAATCTAATCTAAAAGTAACTGGGCTTGTCTAGGAAAATCAGATAACGAATAAGTAATGTTGAATAATGATTAATTAATAGCAATACTTTAACCTTCTTTAGTATGTGCAAACACATAAAAAAAATCTCCCGTTTCCTTTTTAACATGTTAACACAGATCTGTTGACCCATTGATGGAACTTTAACACGTATTACCGCTTCGGTTAAAAGTGAACCTGAGAATACTGGCTACGAAGGGGAGATGGATTCTCAACGGCATTTGTGCGAAGTGAAACGCAAACGGCTTCATCCAGGATTTGAACCTGGCTTACTAATTCCATTTTCTAGGATGTTAACCAGTACACCAAGGTAAATTCCCGTGGCTAAGAGCCTTATGTACTGGATTGTAATATCATAGTTCGAACTTCAGTCTCGCTATTTAGTTTAATTTGGACTTAAATGATTCAGGAAGACAAAATCTTCTTTTTCCCTCAGCTATGGGTAAAATGTTACCTCTAGTCTTTCTACAAGGATGACAGTGGCATTAAGTAACCAACAAAGTTTGACACGCCATTGGTGTAATGGTTATCGTCGTAGGAAATGGATACGGCGCCACGCGTTCACATACTGGACGAGACTGATTGCATTTCACATAGCACTAATACCCTTGGGAAAGGTATGAATCCATATTATTCTCCCTCCAGCTATGGGTAAGTAGTCGATCAGACTAGGTTCTTCAGTCTTGGTGAGCCAACTAGTCTAGGAGAAGGAAAACTCTGAATTCAAACCTGTTAAACTCCGCTTAAAAATTTTACCAAGTGTCATATCCTGCCCGAGTGGAGGGGTTGGTAAATAGGATTTAAAAAAACAAATCCGTTATCCTAAGCGTGATTTTCCGTTGACCATAATTGCTAAAATGATTTTGAATAACTCAGAAAGGGTTGAAGTATTGTAAAACGAACCAACCAAAAAAACAACTTTTGAAATTATTGCGTTTTAGTGTAGAATCCTGATTTATATTTATTAACTTACCGACCAAAACATTTAAGCCAAGTTGTAAAATTTCTTTGTGTCAATTGGTTTCTTGGTATATCAACCGTTGTTGGTTATTTAATGCCAAATCCATTCTCCGAGAAGAACTGTAATGGTACAATTTAACCCATAGATGAGAGGATAGGGGGTTCATACCGTTCCCAAGGGTATTTGTCCGAAAGTGAACGTAATAGCGTGACTTGAGTACGAACTCGCTTACTACAACTCCGCAGTCCATTGTCTAACCATTACACCACGTGACACCCCCTCTTCGTGACGTAAATAATACAATGGCTGTAAGTACCTGAAGTTATTCTTTTTAAAGTTTAGAATGTCTTAGACATTATAACGCATTTTTTAAGTAAAAATAGAAGTCTTAGAAAAAGTTCTTATTTAAGGATAAACCGTAAATTCAATCTTTGAGCACTCGTTTTATATCTCTGTCTAGTGGGGGAAAGATGATAACAATGACATGATATTGATTTTTGGTGGCGAATTAAAGAGTTTTACCTATGTTGATTTCTAAGCCAATGCTGTCTACTGCTGTAAGGACGTTATTTTTTTTACATTATACAAAATCAAATTCGTTGAAATAGCATCAACTTGCTTTTATTTTCTTTGAAAGCATAATACCCAGAAAAAATTGACGGGATTATTTGCATTATGCCTATAAATAAATACACTTGCTATGATTTAAAAAAGGAAAAGTTAATTTTCTTCTAAACCAAAGATAAAAAATACAATAACAGCTGTTGGAACAAAATAGAGCAAGATAGATAGATAGATAGATAGATAGATGCTGAAAAATATAGATTGGTAGCTAGATATGAATATTCTGAAATAGATAGATAGATAGATAGATAAGGAAAGAATAAAATAGATCAGGCGATAGATCAGTAAATAAATAAGAATAGATAGATAGATAGATAGATAGATACTGAAAAATATGGATAGATAGCTAGATATGAATATGCTGAAACAGATAGATGGATAGATAGATAGATAGATAGATAGATAGATAGATAGATAGATAAAAGGGAATAGTGAGAGTATCGCTCATGAATATGTAAATTACAAACAGTTTATTATAGGAAAAGTTATTTTTCTTCTAAATAAAAAAAAACATACCTGGATTTTATTACTTTGCGTTAATCATCTTACAGTCAAAACGGATATATATACGTATTATGTATGACCAATCTCTAGAGCATTGAAGCTCTTTAATTTGAGTATTAATATTTCACATTAGAAAAATCCGTTTGTATATATAATAGAACTGTCATCTTTTGTGAGAAGAAATATGTTTTCAAAAAATCACTAAGGTTGTACATATTTATTTAACCGGTCCATTTGCAAAATAGTTAGAGTATTCGTTTATGGTATGG
The DNA here is from genome assembly GCA_963585895.1 of Sepioteuthis lessoniana. Taxonomy (NCBI): domain Eukaryota; kingdom Metazoa; phylum Mollusca; class Cephalopoda; order Myopsida; family Loliginidae; genus Sepioteuthis; species Sepioteuthis lessoniana. The sequence goes on along the minus strand of OY757924.1, from coordinate 67,380,610 downwards.
GAGACCAGGGTTCAATCCAAGGTTGAGTCATACCAAAGACTCAAAATATAGCACTGGCTGTCTCAGTGCTTAACACTTAGGTACGGATCAAGAGTAAGCGGAACAATCCATGAAAAGGAGTAGCACCCACCCCCGACACATTAGTGTAGTAGCTATTAAAATGGGAGCCTTCAGATTGCTCTCGACAATGGTCGGCCAACTTACTTATTTATAGAAAACTGTTTATATCAATAGGACCTTTTGACGAGAATCAGAGTGTAATATCGGAACGTTTCGCTTCTGACCAAAGTATCGTTTCCAGACCCCATTTGGAATATAAAACTTTAATCCTAATCCTCTCTTCTGAATGAACCCTAACGCACTTTCTGGCTGGGTTCAGTCTCTGATACCTCAGGAGTCTCTAAAATTTAATATCTTACGGTTTGTACAGTTTTGGAATCTACCCAGACGGACATTTGATGGTTACATTTGATACAACATTGACTCACATTACATTCTCGTGGGGAGGAGGAAAAATTAAGTAACTTGGATCACAGTACAGTATTTCTAGTCTCTTCCTCTTACCTAAGGATTCCTAGGGTAATCATCTTGTTTTGATGAAACCTGGCTAACGAACTGTCTTGATCCCAGCAACAGGTTTTTAATTATTTGGCGGAGCTCTGAACATTTTCATTTATATTTGTTTTGGAAGGTCGAATTTGCTCAGAAAATAAATGAATGAACATTCACCGATGTAGTCCACGCACTGAAGATTGAGGAGTGTACCGTCAATTTGGAGGTGAATTTAAACAGAAAAGCATTATGTGCACAGAAAGCAGATATAACAGATAAAATTGCTTACCAACAAGAAATGAAGTAAGAATAAATTCAGTTAACAAATTCAAGGGCTTTATAACCCGATGAAATGTTTTAAAAAGACCCGCTGATAGATAGATAGATAGATAGATTTGAATAGAATGAGATAGATAGATAGATAATGACTGTGATTATTGATAGCGGTTTATGAACGAAGAACAATAAAGATATGATATAGTCAAAAATATAAACATAAATGGGATATATTTGCTGGAAAAGAGAGGGAGATAATGAAGGTTAAACGAAAAGAGTTGTGAGTAAAGATTTGTGGATGAATGAAAAATGGCTGAGAGAGATGAAAATAAATAGTATGAATTAATGTGGTTGGAATGTGGTAAATAATTAAAAGCACTGGGATAAATGGAAAGATTGATTGATAGATTGGAAGAAAAGAACGTCGGCTGATGGGAAGAAATTAATGAAATGACATAGAAAATTAGATTGGTAGGAATGAAATTACATCTATATATATATATATATATACATTGTCATCCACAGACAGACTGTTTCCTTCAATATGAACTCTTCAGTAGGACGCTCGAAGCCGGGATCGAAACCCATCCAATCTTACGTTAGACTAAGTCTCAGACCGCTCGGCCAACAAGCGTACCACGTTTGGCTAAGGGAATTTTTAAGGTATTTATGTAGCAACAGCAGCAGCCGTTTGAACGTATTTAAGGATAAATTCTATTTTTGCATATATATTAAATATAAATCTTTGTGAACAAATAGGTCATAGGTAACATTTTTTAACGAAGCAGAGCTCATTGGTTTGAACAAAAATAAAAAAAGATTAAAATATTGCTATCAAACTCTGTTCGTTTTATTGGCACACAGTTAAATGGTTTCAAATATTACTATTTAATACAGGTAATTCTATTCAACATTAACTCGTTTGCACACAATTATATTGCTCGAAGTATTGCAAAGGAACACAACAAATTAATTTAACAGTCATTTGTTTGCACACAGTTAAATGGTTTCAAGTATGATATATGAATAAACAGTTCTATTTGAATCCTAGATGGGACAGTAACAGATTCTACCACTCTGGGAGTAATGGCAGGTACCACACATTATCCAGAACAGCAGGACTGGATCCTCACCATCAAATAGTTTGGTGTCATATCTCCGACATTCGTTAGGAGTAGTCTTACCCTCTGCAGGCATGCAGTCTACAGCCCCAACCAACTAGATAGATAGATAGATAGATAGATAGATTGTGTTAGTAGGTGTATGGTGTTGGTTGGTTTAAATAAGTTAAATGACCAGTTGGCCAAGTTACATACACAATAAATAAGAAATTACTGACAGCATAGCAGCCATCCTTTGAAATTCAAACTGGATGGTCGAAAAGTTGAGCTGATGGTTTTTAAGTTGTCCGGGGATAACTTTCAAATCGGAGATCAGAGAATATTCGACGGTCAAAGTGGATTCAACAGTCACATAGAATAGAAGAACGTGTGTTTAAGCGAAAGAAAGTGTATCCGACCATCAACCAGAAAAGTCAGAATGTTTTTATCTCCCAAATCGACGAGTATAGTTTTAGGCATCAGAAGCGAGCCACAAGAAATTCATAATTATCAGCCTCCTTTTTTCTCTTTCTCTCCTTTGAAAACCCATGAAGTTAAGGGCCTGGTCAGGAAAAAAAAATTAAGCAGAAAAATAAAGAAGATTCGACCAATTTGGATTTTAGAAGAATAAAGTTCATTAGAAATTCGTTGGTTGATTGAAATGGATTTTGAGGTGAAGTATTTAACGAGACTCTATTATTTTAATGAGAAATAATTTGTCAAAACGTATTTGATGAGAAAGGAAAGACAGTGTGTTGTCTTTAATTTTGACTCATTGTTATGTTTACAAAACAGTGTGAAATGAAAATGGGAAAAGCGAGTCCAGTTCAAAGCCAGGAACTGTCAATCATCAGGTGGCTGCATCTACTTGTCAGTTGAAACCCAGGATTTGAATAAAACCTTCTTTTAAAAATTGAATGCGGACAATTTTCTTTGAAACATTTCTAATGCAATATCACACGAGCATAAAATTAGTTATAATTCTAAATTTAGAAAAGACCGCCCCTTTTAGGTAAGAGTAAGAGTGAATCAAATATTGAAGGTAAAGCAAGACGAAGGGCTGGAATTAATCTTTAAAATCTAAATTAAGAGAAAATTGATATTTTTAATAGTTTCGCCCACCACAACCTTTATGATTAGAGAAAATTCATATATACAATACTTAGAGAGTCCATCGGGAGCAAGCGGGAGTCAGCTACTGGATTTCAAGTCGCTCTGGGGTCTGGCCTTGTGCTACACAGCCCAGGGTTCGAAAGGCTGAGAAAATTCTGAGATAATATGACGCTTTATGAGAAACAGGAAAAAACTATATTAGACGTTGATTGAACGTAATATAGTCTGAACGATAGAAAATCTTATAAAGAAGCAAAGGTAGTTCTGAGATAATACATGATTTCGTGATGACCTTGTGCCAGACTCATGAAAATAGAAAAGTTAAATGAAACCTGAGATAAAAAAAAAAATCCCTTGAGATAGCTTTGTGCCAGACCCGAGAAATAGAGAAGCGAAAAGAACTCAAGATAATTTGCAATTTAAAAGAGAGAGAACGCGAATCGGTGAGCAGTTTCAATGATTCTCTGAGTTTTTGACCTTGTACCAGACTGGGTATAGAAATCGAAGAAAACCTAACTTAATACGACTCTTTGAAAGAAGCGAAGAGGGCCTAACATTATACAAAATTTGTGAAATAATATTAAGAATCGAGAAAGGCAAATATAATGGCCATTTGAGAGTGCCTTATGCCATACAAGTGAAAGACAGATTAGCAAAGCCTAAAATTTATATTTTGCCTGACTTTGAATACCGATAGACTGACAGACTGTTAATTTGAGAACTATGTTTGTGACTAAAACTTCCCACCTCTGGGATGGGTGAATATATGCGTTATTTTTAAAGACAACTTTTTAAAGTAAATATTATCATTGTAACAAAGCCTTGTTTTGTTCTCTGTTAGCATCGACTTATTTTTTTTTTTTTTTTGCTTTCTTAATTATGCGGTCTCATGCTAGGTATGACACTTAGGGTGAGAATTTAGTTCTGGATCTTTTATGAATGTTTAGTACCTCTTCACTGCCATTACTCCCATGTCAGCTTTGACTTTGAATGACAGAACTTGTTACGATCCCCTGTCTGGATCAAAGAAATCACTTTAAACTTATTAACACTCGATTTGAATCACCATCATCATTATCATCATGAAATCGCGTCGATTGTAAGAGTTCTAGGATTCTTTCTATTGCCATCCCTCCCTATCATCCATCGTTCTTGGTCAGTCCTCTAGACAGTTTCTGCTCAGATTTGTTATATGTAAACTCCTTCTGGTCGGTCAGAACTGACACGTTCTTGTGTAGTTTAGTAATGTGTTCAGCCTATGCTTTCCACTTGTGCCCAACGCCTTTCGTTTATTTTAGCTCAATGGGTTGGGATATGGGAGGTCAGTAGCCGCCTGACTTGTGTTTTGGTAGGTGTTTCTTCTGAGATTTATTAAAAGCTGCACGTAGTGGACTTGTGTGGTTCCCACCTAGCTTTGATGCCATATATTTCATTAGTGTCCAGATGGTGCATCCATGCAGTAGTACTAACGCTGCTAAGGCCTCGAAGAAACCCGTTCTATTTTAAAACCTGAAACTATATAACTCTAAATAATTTTGTTGTATACATGGAAGAAAAATAACAACGCTAATGCATAAAATATAATTTATATCTTTTCAATTTTTTTTTATTGCTGAAATGTACATATCGATAGAGTAAGTGCAAACCGGAGACAGTTCAAATGCACACGCACGGAAGCAACGGTGCAGTTTTTCGGTGAAACCTCTCTGCATGTCTGCCTTATTCTCCGGGGTCAAATTTTTTTCTGATTTACACAAATCCCGAATGCCCACGCAATCCTCATGGCCATACGTCCCACTTGCGCGTTGCACGTGTACACACACACACACACACACACACACACACACACACACACACACACAGACACACACACACAAACACACCTCCTGTTTTGCAAGCCACAGATGCAAATTACACGGCACTTCCGTATGGAATGTCTGAGTGCTGTTCTATAAAGGAAACAAGTGCACATCCTGTAATGCCACCCACGAAACTTACACGGCATTTCCGTTGGAATATCGTCCTGTTTACTTTAGGAAACACGTGTACATCCTGTAGTGCCATCCTCGCAACTTAAGCTGCATGTCAAAGGAATTTTTTTGTCGCTATTCAAAAATTTAATTTAGAATTGTAACTTGAAGCTGCAATTGTTTACTAAGAATTATTTCTACTTAACACAATATCAATAAAAACGGTAATTTAAGATAAATAGTTACTTGAAATCATATAATTACTTATAATAGATAGGAATAATTGAAGCCATACAACTGTGAACAGTGTGGCACGATGGGTAGCATTCATTTCTGTTTGTGTGGGTGCCACTCAGGATATTTTTGTCTATTTTAGCGCGAAACCCACACAAAGGGTCTTAGCGCAGGATCTCCCGCGCGACCGGAAGTGGACGAGGGAAAGAAGGTCACACATAGAGAGTCAGTTGACATAGGAGGGCTGAAGAGGACAGTCAGCAAAAGAGAGCAGAAGAGACCTGTCGACAGAACAGGGCAGTCAAGAGATGAGTCAGCATTCCTAGTGGCTTTGTGGAAGTTCTCGCTAATATTTGCCTGCGATAGCCTGCAAATACACGGAGTGCTGCATAAAAGTGTCACAAACTCCCTCCTCTTGCTCTTGGAGACGACCCAAGTCCGTGTTTGTTCTTTTCTTCCACTCTCTGGGTTGTGTTTTGCGTGCCCGTAAAGAAATGTTTAATGCCCCTGGTCGTAGATGAGAAAAATAACTTTTGATGAATCACTGGCCGTGAGTAGTTTGGCTCAAGGAGGCTGAGATAGAAGGGGTCGGCCGGCCATGCGTATTGTCACAACATGTTATATTGTTGAATAGATTTACTTGCCTCTATATTCACCATGGCGTCTAGTGTGCTGTAGACCGACAGCTTCTTTGCTGAGTGGTAAGATCCCCCAGTGATTGTTCTGGATATGATACCAAACAATCTGATCGTGAGGTTCCAGTAATGCTGGAGCTTTGGGAAATGCGGAGAACCCCTTCATTGTCATCGCTCTTAGGTCCCCTCTGGCCCGGTGTGGTTGCACCAGATAGGCTCCTGTCTATGGGTAAAATCGAACTAAACTGAACTTTTGCTTTTAAAATAGGACAGTTTTGCCATTTAAACTGTGTATTTATGCTAAACTGGATTGTTTGAAATAGAAGTTTTGACATTTGACTGTTCCCAAAATAGACAACATCCTTAGGAAAAGCCAAAATGGCTTCCGGAGAAATAGATCCACAACCTCACAAATACTGACCATCCGTAGAATCCTTGAAGGCGTTCGGGCAAAAAACCTTCAGGCGACATTACTATTTGTCGACTTTACCAAAGCCTTCGATTCCATACACAGAGGGAAGATGGAACAAATCCTACTAACATACGGTCTACCAAAAGAAACCGTAGCAGCGATAATGATTCTCTACAGAAACACCAAAGTGAAAGTACGTTCCTCAGATGGAGACACGGAATACTTCGACATTTTTGCAGGAGTACTACAAGGAGACACATTATCCCAGAACCTCTTTATCATCTGTCTAGACTACGTGCTTAGGACTTCGATCGACAAAACCAGAGAAAATGGCTTCGAGCTGACTAAGAGAAGAAGCCATAGGTACCCCGCAAAAACAATCACGGACGCCGACTACGCTGATGACTTGGCGTTACTGGCGAATACGCCTAATCAAGCAGAGACACTACTGCATAGTCTGAAACGAGCCGCAGCTGGCATTGGCCTTCATGTCAATGCACACAAAACTGAATATATGTGTTACAACCAAACGGGCAACATTGCCACACTAGACGGAGCCTCTCTGAAACTAGTAGACAAATTCACCCACTTGGGAAGTAGCGTCTCATCAACCGAAAAAGACATCGACACACGAAGGCATGGACGGCTATCGATAGGCTCTCGATCATATGGAAATCAGACTTAACCGATAAAATGAAACGCAGTTTCTTCCAGGCAGCGGTTGTGTCGATACTGCTATATGGATGCACTACTTGGACGCTAACTAAACGGCTGGAGAAAAAACTAGACGGAAATTACACAAGAATGTTGAGAGCAGTATTGAACAAGTCCTGTCGACAACACCACACGAGACACCAACTATACGGCCACTTGCCCCCCCATCACGAAAACTATACAAGTCAGACGAAGCAGACACGCGGGACACTGCTGGAGAAGCAAGGACGAGCTCATAAGCGATGTACTCCTGTGGACCCCCACATATGGATGTGCAAAAGCAGGACGACCAGCACGAACTTACATACAGCAACTATGTGAGGACACAGGATGTAACCCTGAAGACCTGCCGGAGGCGATGAATGATAGAGAGAAGTGGCGATAGAGGGTCAAGGATATCCGTGCTGGCAGCACGACATGATGATGATGATGATGATGACACAAAATCTATATGCACACAAAACTGAATTGCTTAAAATTTGATTTGGTATTAAATGACCCGAAATGGGTTGATACGCCGTAAAACCAAACAACAAACCGACCAACCAACATTGTCCCAATATAAATGCATACAAAAACCTCTCTAAGACAACTATGAAAAAATCAATGTACACGTACAATGATTCTCTTACCAGTAGGCTTTAAATAGACCTTGACGAGTAGAGATGCGGTGACCCCGGACGGGCGACTGCTGCGATCGAGTCGTGAGATACGTGACGCCTTTCGGGCGCACTTTCGGGATCGCTTCGCCCGCTGCACCGATCTCCCGCTCCGGGAGTTTCGCAGCTATCTCGCCGACCTCCCCCACCTTGGGGTGGATGAAGCGGCTAGTTGCGAGGGTGTGGTTACTGAATGCAAAGTCCGTGATGCGTTGAAGCAGTTCGGCCTCAACAAGTCCCCGGGACTAGATGGTTTGCCCTACGAAGTGTACTTGAGGTTGTCGCACATGTTTGTGCCTATTCTGACGGATATGTTCAACCATTGGTTCGCCCAGGGAGCCATCCCTGGTAGCGTTACCAAGGGCGTGATCACATTGCTGAAGAAAGGTGGCAACCATGTCTGGGAGGGTTTAGACGATTACAGGCCCATAACTCTGCTTAACACAGAGTTAAAGATTTTGGCCCGGGTCTTAGCGAATCGTTTACAGCTTGTCATTAGCGATCTGTTCAGCCCCGAGCAGACCTTTGCTGTGAAGGGAAGATCGATCCAGGACAACCTGCACTTGATTCGCGAGGTCCTAGAGGGGATAGAAGACGACACCGAAGCCGCGCTGATCAGTTTGGATCAGTCCAAGGCCTTCGATAGGGTTGACCATCGGTTTTTGGTGACTGTTTTGGAGACTGCCGGATTCAAACCGGAGTTCCGAAGATGGATTAGCATGATGTACCACAACCCTCAGGCAGTGGTGCAGGTGAACGGAAGGCGTTCGGGGACGATCGTGATCGAGCGTTCGGTCCGGCAGGGCTGCCCCCTGTCTCCTTTTCTCTATGTCCTCGCGTTGGAGCCCCTCCTGCGCAGGCTTAGGGATGAGGGGACAAGTCCGTCCCTGCGCGTTATCCCTATTGCTGGCCCTCTCACGGCAAGGGTTTCCGCGTTCGCTGATGACATCACAGTCTTTGTGTCCCGCCGTCTGGATATAAAGGCTGTGAAAGAGGTGGTTGTCGGGTACGGACGGATTGCAGGGGCCAAGGTCAATTTTGACAAAAGCGAAGGTTTGCGGCTCGGTGCTTGGAGGGGTAGCAATACCCTTCCAGGGCCCTTCCGCTGGAGTGACGGACCCGTCCGCATCCTCGGGGTGTGGTTCGGGCCCGACCTCCAACTGGAGCGAAATTGGTCGGAAGTACAAGCTAAGGTGAATGCCCAGGTGGGAATCTGGCTTTCAAGGAGGTTGTCCTTAAAGGGCAGGGCGGAGGCGTGCGCTGCGTACGTCTTCCCCTTGATCCTTTACCGATTGGCTGTACTTCCTCTGCCTAAAGCACGTCGGCTGGCCCTAAAACAATCCCTCTCCAGATTGCTCTGGGGAGGTGCAAGGCCGATGGTCCGTAGACAGGTCTGTATCCAACGTACACGTAACGGGGGTCTAGGTATGCCTGATCTGGAGAGCCACTGGCTTGCTGAAAGACTTGCATACCTGGGCCGGTCCTTGACAGGGGACTCAGTGTGGAGACGAAAGGCGAGTCGGACTTTTCCTCGCCTCAAGTCAGACCCAAAGGCTGAAGGTCGACGTAAGCCTTTGGGCGAAGCACTGTTTGTCCGCGTGTGCCGAAAGGCCCTTCGTAACCTTCTTGGGTCCAGTGACCTTTCACGGCCTCGGAAGGAGCTATATCGGGAGTTAATGGTGGGTTCCGCTTCTGATCCTCTTAGCGAGCGGCGGGGCTGGACGGCGGAGGAGATCCGCTCTCACTGGAATTGGGCGCCAGGATCGAGCTTCTTGAACAACTCCGAGTTCTCGCTCACCTGGCGACTTGTTCGAAATGCGTTACCTCTTGTCGGCTTGGACTACAAAGCGGGCCTGGCAGACATGCCCGATTGCGCTCGCTGCGGCAGTGGTTTGGAAGAAACGGCTGAGCACGCCTTCTATTACTGCGAGCGAGTTCGCCCGTTTTGGGACCACGTCGGCGAGTGGACGGCTCGCATCGAACCAAAACAGCTCGTGCTGCTCGACGTTAGTTACGTCGTGGACAACGTTCTTCCTCCGTTTCAGGATGAGAAGCGTGTGGTGTTTCTCGCGATCCTAGCTGTAGCTAGAATGGTGATTTGGACGACGCGAAACAAGGGATTGTATGACGATGCAAACTTTTCTCATCGTGATCTGGTTTTGTATTTTCTGCATCAGCTGAGGGTCAAAATCAGATGCGATAGAAAACGCTTGGATCGCATAACATTCAGCAAAAGGTGGGTGAATGCAGCGAGCCTGGTCATGCGAAAGGGGGCAACGTTGGAGTCATCCTTCCCTCCTCTGCCGGCCCATGGCGTCTACGGCACGGGTCCTTAGGGACCCCACCCCTGGTAAGTAGGACTGTTTTTCCCCCCTTGAAACCTAGTTAGCAGTATGTTTGTGAGTCATTGTCCCCGTCATCTAGTCGTTAGTCCTCAAGATCTTCCCCATCCCCATTATTTTTGTACCTCAACCCATATCCCAGTCCGCGTTTACTAAAAATCTTGAACATTCATATGCATAAAAATCATATAACCTGTTTGTATCAACCCATACCGCGTCCGACCCTTTATTTCTTTTTACTCCTGTAGATTAGGCTCCCTGCCCCACCTAGAGAAGGTCCGGCTTGTTTCCGGTATTTTCGACCCAGAAAACAGTCGGCCTCCAATTTTATAGACGGGGGGATGGGAGGGCAACCAAACGGGGGATTTTTCCTTTGTTTCTTTGTTTTTGTATATATTTCGGGGTTTTTCTCCCATCCCCATCATATGAATTCATTTGTAAAAAATCACAATTTCTAAATAAAATCATGCATCACTTCCGGGGTTTTAAGTAGGTCTTTCTTCATAGAGCAAATGTAGTATTTTGGTGGTAGCAGCGCGCATGGCGATGGATGAATGGTTATATTTTGTATTGTTGAATGGGTCGGCGAATGTGGCTAGCTAGGTCTCCTTAGAATATATAGAACAGTATGGCCGCTCCCTTCCCCTCCCCCCAAAACTTCAAGGCCTTGTGCCTTCTATGTATCATACATAGAAATAAAACGAGTAGAGATGCGGTTAGAATCAACAATTGAAAAAGATGTAATAAAACAAATTGTGCAAAGGTTTAGCTTGGAAAGATTATAAGCAGACCACTGAAATTTACACAGTACAGCTCAAATTTTCCCAGGGAGGAGAGGGTATTCCCATGGCGTAGTGGCTAATGTGCTGGCCTGTGACATCGTAGTAAACGAATTCGAAATATAATCGTTCTATTACATTAACGGACAAATACTTTAGGAAAAGGTATGAAACTCACTTACCCCCACCACCACAACAATTGGTTAAAAAGTACCACTACTATCAAGAGACACACAAGAATGGCTTTGGAATTAAATAACTCACACAGATTGATATGCTATCAAATAAAGAAATGTAACCAAAGCAATAAGATTTGCCATCAGAACCCAAGCATGGAGCATTAAATGAGGTTCGAACTCATTTCTCTGTTGTAATGAAGAGTGAAATCATCTTGCAATCATTACACCATAACAAAGTACCTGAAAATGAATTTAAATGATTCACTAAATTTAGTTCAGTTTATTACGAGTTAAGAAATATGGGGCACTTCTCACTCGCTATCTTTTTCACAAGGCGAGAAACGCTAATGTAAGAAACAGGGGTCAGCTAACTATTAAAACACAATAAGATACCGAAGTAGTGGAACGTATAAGTACAGATAACTACGTGTAAAATAGAGTTAGGTAAAAATAGTTATTTACTAGGCAAAAGTATTGCGCACCCACTGAAAAGCGAACTCACTGACAATGGTTTTCTAGCTAAAATCTCTAACTATTGCATTTTACTTGATAACAGGAAACAGAAAAAAAAAATTGTCTTGTCGGACTGGTATAGATTTATTCAAAAATAAAACGGGAAAAATGAACTCGCCTAAATTGACAAAGGTCATGTGACGAAAATACAGTCTAGCGAATCATTTTAAAACCGCCCAAAATATTTAAGTTAACCATTTCTTCCACCTTATCAGAAGTATACGAAGATTCTTTCAGTTGGCAAAGGAATTTATTCACAAGGCTTAGACGAAAAACGTTTTCAAGAGAAGGTATTCAAGTTCTCTGGTATCTTTTTTTTTCAATATATTAATTTAACGTTGATACAGTGCAGAAGTTTAGGAATTCAAGCAAAGAATTTCTTAACACTTAACCCAATTAAGATATCTGAATAAGACTCAAGGGGAAACACTTCTCATAATAGACGCATTTTAATCTGTTGAACAAAATAACAGGAAGAAATGACTTCCACTGAAGAACTCAAAATATGCTACCTTTTTGGGGAAACTTCCCCGTCAGATGCTGATGAGGAGACAGCCGAACCTAAAGAGCTAAAAAACAAGAACGAAGAGTCTAAATCTTCGGATAAGGCTTCCGAGCAACCTGTACCCCTCAAGGAAAGTGTATCAACTCCCAGCAAAGAAGAAACAGCCGCAGTTGACGAAAACCTTACCAAGAAACTGACGCCCGAAGATTTACCTAAGAAAGGCGATTTCTACAGAGATTATCTGGATCTAACCTCATTACTGACTCACATGCCAACCTATAAGGCTGTAGCTCCGCGTATCATATCGCTAATCGTTTCCGATCTTCAGTCAAAACGTCTGCGAAGAACAAGTAAAGACGAAGTACTCTCTGCCGCCTTATCCAATGGCCTCAAGTGCCAACACTTAACTCGAAGACGTTTTGCTACATACGATCTTCTGTTACCAACTAAGGAAGACTGTGAAGCACTCGCTAGGAAGGTTCTCGTATACGACCAGCTTCGAATTCAGACAGAATACAGAGGTAGGCGACTCGTTAGAACTACTTTATTTAAAACCCCAGGGCACATTACTGAAGAGCAAATAACTGCTTTCTTCCAGCAATATGGCGAAGTCGTCAGTCTCTCTTCCCGCGTTAGTCGTATCGGATTCCCTTTCTTAGAATGGGACATTCAGATTTACTTGGACAGGGAAGGTTTTGATTCCATACCTGAGCTATTTACCGATCAAGGCCTTCGCTTACCGGTTGTTGTAGAGGGTAGACGCCCTTTATGTTGGAACTGTAGTCGCATGGGTCACTTATCTGCGGAATGCTTGAACAAAAAAAACGTGACAAATAAGCGTCAAACGACGCAGACCAGGAACAGTTCTTACCGCGGTCGGTCTACCGCACGGCCATCAACAAAAGCACCTGTCTCTAACTTTAGAAGCAGTGGAGGTCTAATTCCGTTTACCTCTGACACTAACCAGAATACAGTAGGTCAAACAAACCGTAATAGACCAAGGAGGTCGCGAAGACGAGGCCGACGTACTAGTCTTTCTAGCTGTTAACTGGATTAGTGTAGCTTCTCTTATGCAAAGCTTTGCTTTCGCTGTCTTCACCAAGGTGGTTGATATTGAAGCTAAGAAACAGCGAAAATAGATGGAAGGACTTCCAGCAGCCCCTGAATTCTCCATAGAATTTCTAAAAATATTCGTTATCTATGCCGGTAATACAAAGATCTCTTTAAAGTATTTTACTGCAGCAAGACTTCTATTGATTTAAACTTTTGATTACTGAAATATAACATTGTCAAAACTGTCTTAAACAATACTTCGGTTATTTTATCTGAACCTTCTATTTTTCTTTATATTTCCTTTATTTCGTTAGACCAAACTTAGACTTTTGCGAGTGCAAAAGCTGACAGACTTTAGAACTATTTTGTCTCATTAACTTGGGGCTTTTGATAGCTCTTCACAGTTCTAATCTCACCCCCTTATGTAAGTATGGCCTGAAAATTTCTGTTCATTGTAACCCTACTCCCCTACTACTCTCACAACATTCCGGCCCTTTGAAAACTAAGCTCCAATACCACATGGAAAAAAACTGTGGGGGGGGTGAAGTGTTGAAGAAAACAGATTGCTGCAAAATTTAAAATAAAATGGAATGAAAACTGAAATATAACTAGTTTTGTTTTTTTATTGTGTATCCTTAAACTAACTTGTCATAATTTTAGGATTTTTTTTTTTTTTTTTTTTTCTGTCTTCTAAATGTGGCATTTGAAAGTTTTACTTGTCGAGGCAAAATGTCTTTCAGAATGACTCATAATTACTTCTATACGAGCCTGTATTTGTTTAAATCTATTCGTTAGGAAGTTCCTAATATTTATCCCTAATTGGAAAGTTTTGAATTGTTTAAATCTTTACTTTCACCCCTCCTCTTTGCTGTTATGTTGTCAAATTTGCATCGGGCACAAATAATGCTTTGCTTTACGAGGAACTTCAAAGTTGAAAAGAAACGGTAACTAGACTGTATAGCCAGTCAATCATTAAACATCGGCGTCTTTGGTATGGAAGTTTTTACTTCAAAGTTACATTATAAACTAATTTGTCTTAAATGAACACGACTTTGAAAGTCTCTTAATGACAAATGAAACTGAGAATTTGGAAGATTTCTAGGTATTACACGATTAATAAAGTATTGGATGCATTTTTGAAATACATGTACTTTAAAATCTTTCGACTTTGTCATGTTATGTAAGACTCGTAATATATAACGTTTAGATACTTCAATTATTATAAACTGTTCTAGCCAAACAATGTTTAGCCCTTTTTCCCAAGGGGTTATAGTGATCCTTAATCTCTTAAATACTCAACTAATTTGATAAACTATTGGAGTGGGAATTTCTGGCTTACAAAATCAGTTAAACCCTAGTCACCTGCATAGTACAAGTTTATTTACATAGTCGGGAGGGTTTCTTACGACTTGGAAAAAATCATTTCTTGAAGTCTTTAAAAAAAATCTGTTCCATTTTTTTAATTCTTTATAATCCGCAACTGTCTTCATAGAAAATCAGAATGCGGAAGCATTTCTATATTAAACACAAGTTTGCTATGAAGCTGATAGTAATGTTTTTAGTTACCACGCAGGGATTTTGAACGGGGACTTCTATGTGTGGGAGACACTTCAAAAGATCTTTACTTTCAGAAAAGGTGTTAAACTTCTCAGGCCGCTTTTAAAAATTGAATTTTATGAAATCTATTCGTATTTCTAAAAGATTGTTTTAAACAAGTTTTCATACTGGGGAAGGGTCTTTTTGTAAAAATATTTTCTAAATCTGTCACTTTCAACAACAAAAGACTTCTTGTGCGAAGAATTCTTGATTTGTAATTTCTTTGCTTACACATAGGCATTATAACTGAAACGGTTTAAGTGTCACTTTCATTTAAAGCGACATTAAATTAACTCTCGTGATACTGTAGTTTCGTCGTGTTATTTTCATACGGCACAAAGTATGGATGTACTTGGTGAGAAAAAAATTCGCTAATGGTCACCTTGTCCGTCTTGCTAACCGCTTATATCACGATTAGATGGCCATATGAGTTATAAGGAAAAATTAGGTTTGCAAATTGGCATGTTTGTGAATGATTTTTAAAGTCTTAACTTTAAAATATTGCTAATTTAATCTTCAAGGGTATCTTGCGTCAACAAGCTAGATTAATTGAGCTGGGCGAGTGAATTTAATTTTTTTTCACTCGGTGCTAAATACTCTTTGCCTAAACTAAGTAATTATTTACCAGACAATGTTCAGCCTAACGCTCGGGCCTCCAGTTACTCATCGTCCCTTTAGTTGCTAAGAGGTCACCGATTTCGGATGTTTTCCCCACTTCACATATCTGGAACCATGAAATTCTTGAATGAAATATTTTAAGATCTTTATCATTTTTGATCTCTGCAATAATTTCTCGTTTCTTGCCAGAACTTGACAAGTTTAGCCCCAATCCCGCAAAAAAAAGTTCAAATACATCTTCAGGGTACAGCCAACTTCCTTAAATGTATTGCATTAAAGAGGTGAGAAACATTACCATTCTGAAAACTTACTATTAGCGTCTGACGTCTATTACATCACTCGGTGTAACTTGCGTAGTCTGAAATGTCTCTCAAGTAAAAACTACTTGTTTAACATTTAAATATCAAAGTTGCCAAGCGCGAAGTGATAACTTTTTTTAACCAAATGTTGGCATTTGAATCTTATTGAATCGAATTGACGCGCCGAGACTTTGATTTGGTAACCAAATACTCGAGGAGAGATGCTGTAATTGACTGGGAAGTTTAATTTGTCTGGCTTTTTGGTGGGATGAGCAGTAAATATCTATCAAATCGTTTACCAAATTATGAGCTTTGACATAAACAGCAGGTTTCGTCTTTTATATCTAATTTAATAGTTTTACAGATCAATCCATTTCTTTATATGTAATCGGCTAATCTTATTTGCTGAGAAATATAAATCCATCAAAACAATCGTAATGTCTTGAGTTACATGGGTAACGAATACTAACATATTTTGGAAAATATCCTATATCGAAATCGTGTGAGCAAAGTGATTCAATTTTCTCCCTCCGTTAGTGGTATTGAGTTTCAAAATTTTCGACTTTGTAAATGAAATTTGGCCAGTGAAGCTATATATTGTCAATTACTTACTAGGGTAGATAAATGTTCATTAATTTAAAATATTTTATTCCAGAGAGGTTTTTTATTTACAGTATTGTTGCGAAATGGCAACCCATGTAAATACAGAACGGACTTAAAACAGCCTGCTCCTCTGTAATCAGACAAAACCTGTGTTCATAATGATTTTGATCGTAAGCGCAATATTGCCAAATCTCTAGCTTAAATTTTAATCAACTGAAGTTAAATACCTAAGAAATTTTTTAATAGGTCAAAAGATTTCTGAATAAAGAGTTGTAAGTATCTTTGCTGCTACACATGGACACGTTTTCCTGTTACCTGTACTAGATAATGTTTATTTCAGAGCACAAAATTAATATTAGCCTTTTTACTATTTATAGTATATTTGCTGAGCTTTACATTATCAATCCTTAGGTTATTTAGAAGTAACTTGCTTTTTATAGCAATTACATTGTTCCATTAGTGGGTAGTGTTTGCCAATGGTTTGGGAGACCTGGGTTCAATCCTAGGTCGCATCATGCCAAAAACTTTAAAAATGGCACTAACATTCAGCAATATAAGGTACGTATCAAGAGTAAAACGGAGCAATCCAGGGAAAGGTATAGCAGCTATTGAAAAGGGAACATTCTGGTCGCCCTCGACTACGATCCCCAACTACTTTTACATGGTTCCAAATAACTAATATTACCCCCACTTCTGGTGAGCCGTTTGGCATTCGTGGCAGATGGAGTATCAAATCTCCGGGTGGGCGATGAATCAATGACAAGCATAGCACAAGACTTTCGGGTCTGGTTCCAGCTATGACCAGCAAGGTCAACCAGTATACGAGCCGGGAGACTGGTAAAAGCTTGTATACTTCGAATTGTAACCATCCTTTGTCTTGCAGAGTTCGAGTTTTGGCTCATGCCCGACTTCTTTCTAAATCTCCACGATAAAATCAAACCTTGTGTAAAATCCTGCGTAGTGTGGGGCACGGATAAATCACTATTAACTAATGATAACCGTTTGGAAAGTAACTATTAATACAAAGAAGTTCCCGGATGGTGGGGAGACCCTGACCTCATGGCTAAAGTGCTCGACTACGATGTCAAATTAATTGGCTTCAAAATCCAGTCGCACAATTACCTAAATTTTCGGACTAATAAACTTGAAATCATGAGCCATATCCCCATCAGCAATGGATTAAATAGTAGCACTAATCTTTATCTGCGAAGGTGGAAGAGCATTAAATAAACTACAAAGGTTGATGTACCATGAAGAAAAAGAAACGATACCGAGCCCGATGCAGAGATGAGGAGTTCATAGAAAAAGAAAAGTCAGTCACGCGGTCACAGAAAAAAATATCTCCCACTTCATTACTGTTTCAACCTCCCTCATATCAAATTAACGAGTAATAGCCATTTTTAGTTGAAGAATTATTAAATCGTAGCCTATCACTAATTGGGAGAGGCCGGTTCGGCCAGTCCCGAGAGAGATCTTTTATCCTGAGCTTGATACTGAGAGACTCCTTTTCGAATTTTTTCCCTTAGTTTCGCGCCTACGATAAGAGTTTACGTGATTAACCCCTCCTTACCGGTTACCAGCTTTGGAAAGCGCTCACTCTATTATATATCAAATATTCTTCTCTTCCTTTGAACAGAACGTTAAGCAATAGGGTTTCAAGAAAGTCACACTTTTCTGTAACTAATATTGTTATAATAGAAATGATCTCTCCGGAATAAAAACTGTCACAAAACATAAAATTATTTGATTCACATTATCTATAATTTTCTATCGATATCACAATTTTAATTACTTTATATTAATATGTTTGTCCTATCTTCATAATATGAAATTGTGAGATATATATATATATCTTTATTAGATTTTCGATTCGTGATTTAAGTTAATTTTATAATTGGCTCCACTTGTGTTGAGCACTTTTGTAATTGTAGCATTGCAGGATTCGCGGAAGGTTTTTAGTTTTCTATTGACCAACTGACTGCGTATCCCTTGATTTTTTTTTTTCAAGGGGTCGGACGAGGTTGGCCTTTTCTTTCTAGTTGACCTGAAATTTTTTCTTTTTCCCCCGGGCGGTGATTCAAGATACTTTTATCTCTTGTTCCTGGCGGGGTTTTTTTCGTTTTTTTTTCTGGTACCGTGAATGCTGGTAGATATTATATTAGTAAATATATATATATATATATATATATATATATATAAAAATCAATAATACCAAGCAAATATTAAAATCATATTTTTCAGCTCAAAAATTTGATTTTAATATTTGCTTGGTATTATTGATTTTTAATGGTTTTTAATTAAGGGGAGCAAAAGTCCCGTCGATAAAACTTTAAAAATCCAGTAGCAAAAAGCAAAAAATATCACTACCTTTATTTTCTAGTCAAATCATGAAAATTTAACGAAGAAAGTGATTGGAAGAGCGAGCATCCAAGCTGTTCTCTTTTTTTATTATACCCCCTCTGTTTCAAATAAGTTTAATGTAATAATTTGTTTTTTAAATGATATTAAATCCTATTCAGTTTGTTAACCTTTTTTTTTTTTTGCTTTGCCCAACATTAATATTTTGCCCAGTCGGCTGAAGCTGTAGAATATACAGACGGCTTCTGGGCACCTCTAATGGTGTAACTGATAGCAAGTTAGACTAGCAAACCTATACGAGTGAGTTCGAGTCTCATTGGGCGCCCCCATTTATTCAGCCTTGTGCTACATCGAAGCAAAGAGCTTTGTAAATTACTATACAGACTGCTTCTCTGCAGAGGGGTAAGGCCCTCCCAAGGAGTATTCTGGATATGACACAAAACAATCTGACGGTGAGTTTTCAGGAATGTGGAGTACCCCTTCATTGCCATCGCTCCCAGGTCCACTCTGGCCCCGGAGTGGTATTACTTGATAGGGTCGTATGTAAGAACTAAACTGTGTACTTATGCTAAACTGAATTGTTTAATATAGAACTTTTTAAAAATTTAACTGTGTAAACAAAAAAACTATACTTATACTAAACTGAATTGTTTGAAACAGAACTTTGACTAAACTGAATTGCTTGAAATAGACATATTTTTGACAATTTAACTATGTATTAATGCTAAACTGAATTGTTTGAAAGAGAACTGTTTATTTGTATAATAATGGATTTAGCATTAAATAACCTACAATGGTTGATTTGCCATAAAACCCAAAGTAACATTAATATCTTTGAGATATTTTATACACACAAACACACACACTTCATACAAAATGGATATTATCTGTTTGTTTAACCAAAACTACGTCACAACCAACGTTACAATACTCTCAGTTATTCACGTTATATTATCAATGATCATTATTTAATTGGCACCGGGGGGGGGTCCTCGTGGTGTAATGGTTAAAGCGATGGACTGCGGAATCGTAGTAAGCGAGTTCGTACTCCAGTCGCGCTATTACGTTCACTTTCGGGCAGATAACCTTGGGAAAGGTAGATGAACCCACTTATCCTCCCAGCTATCGGTTAAATAGTGCCACTACTGTTCTTTTAGGAGAATGGCTTTGACATTAAATAACCTTCAAAGGTTGATATGCCATTAAACAAAAAGAAACCGTAGAAACTTAATTGGAACCGTTGACTAATAATTCAATTAATTTCTTAATTTGTCTTGCTGAAATTGAGGTGCGTCTTATAAGCCGTCAAATACAATATATATATATATAAATTTTCCTTTGATTATATATACTCGTTATATATATTCATTTGAAGAGTTTTGAATTACATTAGTGGAAACCGCTAATTCCTTGCAAGTGAATAGTTTGTTGGTTGTATTTTTAAACGAGCCAGATCTCATTTGTCTGAGTTCAACTGTTTTCAAATATTTCTCTTTATTGTTTGCACAACGGTAAATGTTTCGAAGCATCGCTATTTTACACAAATAGTTATATTTGCACAGAGATAAAGTATTTCAATCAAACACAATTAATTCTATTTAATAATAATTTGTTTTCAGAGTTGAATGGTTTAAAGTATTGTAAATGATCAAACAGTTCTATTTGAACCCTTTAGGGACTACAACTTCGGGGCAGAGTGATCTTGGGAGCAATGGCAATAAAGGAGTGCTCAGCATTCCCTAAATCTCCAAGACTGGAGTCTCACCATTAAATGGTTTAGTGTCATATCCAGGACATTTTTTTACCCCTCTACAGAGATGCAGTCAGTGTATTTTACAGCCTCCGCCGACTGGGCTATAAATAACCAGGCTGGCGGCTACAATATCGTATTTTACTCTTATCAGGAGTAAATAGAACTCCTGTTTAATTATACTTGAAGTTTTTTTGAGACTTTATATATTAATATAAAATAAGGTACATCTCTTAATTTGACTCTCACGAAAGAGGGATCTATGTCTGGTCTATTTCTAGTAAAATAATCATAAATTTTATTTCATTTATTCAATGGAAAATCTTTTCAGGGATTTAAAAAAATCATGTCTAGGAAAACAAAACTGCGTAGATGTAAGAATCAACTGAAAGCAGAAAGAGTAGCGATGCAATTCTCTTATAAGCTTCTTGCTGTAAAGTGCTTTATGGAAAAAGAAAAAAAAATCGAAAGATACTTAATGTGATATGATTGTAGATTAGACAAATGCTTAAGATATTTTTAGAAAGGACAAACCATTTCTTCGATGTGCTCCAAAGACCTGACACTAAGGAGGAGAATTTCCTCGCTTAGATGGACGGAAATAATAGGAAGAACTTTTATTCCGACCCACTTGCATACTTTTCAGTCAATGATTTAAGTAAAAGAAAAAAAATATCCCAATTTCATGGACTTGTCGTCGAAGTGTGAATAGGTACGAATCTATTTGTTGGAGACAATGTTTGTGTGTGCAAAAAGCGGTCTTTGTTAGAAGCATAGTCTGTGCTTGAATGATTTAATTACGTGTTGCGCAACGTTGAAACACCCCAAAGGTTATCTATAAGTATATGCATATCATAACCAAGTGTGTAAGAAAAGAAATTCCATCTGTAAATATTATATGATCCTAAAATGCAGACACGGAATACCATTCAGATTTGATCTCTTATATATACTCACACATTAATAAATACATTATTTGTATGAATTTTGGTCTAAATTTTATCATTTAGAGTCTTAGAACTACTGTCTTCATTGCTATATTCATAACGTTTCGGCCGATTCATCCTCCAAGTGTTTCTAGTTGAACTCGAAAGCCTATACGGAACTTCAAACTGAACCCTTTATTTAATCCATGGGTTAGATTTTTCTAATTCATTTAACCATGGTTGGGCACAAGTGTTAAGCCATAATAACCCTTGGAAATGGACACGGCGACACGAGTTCCAATCCTGGACGAGACTTCATTTCACATAGCACTATACGCTTGGGAAAGGTAAATATCCAATTATTCTCCCTCCAGCTATGGTTAAATAGTAGGGCAGACTAGGTTCTTCAGCCTTAGTCTAGGAGAAGGAAAACCTGTTAAACTCCGCTTAAAAGTTGAGCTTGTGTCATATCCTGCCCGAACAGAGGGGTTGGTAAATATGTATAATAGGTATTCCTTGTTATTTTTTAGCTGTAGTTCGGATTGAACCTGCAACCCCGTAATGATTTCACTCAGAAATTCATTAACCAAATATATATATATGTGTGTGTGTGTGTATGTATATATATATGTGTGTGTGTGTGTATATATATATATATATATATATATATATATATATATATATATATATATATATATATATATACGCACTTTAAGAAAAACAACAAACCGGTCACATTAGGATTATACATTTATTTCCATCCTGTTACGCGTTTTTGAAAATTTCAAAAACACGAAAAAAATTTAACAGGACTTCTTCAGATTATATATATATATATATATATATATATATATATATATATATATATATGTTGTGCTGTTTACAGGACTTCTTCAGATTATATATATATATATATGTTGTGCTGTTTACAGGACTTCTTCAGATTATATATATATATATATATATATATATATAATGTTGTGCTGTTTACAGGACTTCTTCAGATTATATATATATATATATATATATATGTTGTGCTGTTTGAACGGATTTCGTTCTAGTTGGTTGTCCAACCCCTGCTTGTCCATGTAAAGAGGTCCAATGGAGAAAGTCACTTATAAGTTCATTCTTACTTCTCCAGCAGTGTCCTGCATGTCTTATTCGTTTGATTTGAATGGTTTTAGAGATGGGATATAGATGACCGTACAGTTGTTGTTTTGTGTAATGTTGCTCCCAGGATTGTTATATAATTGCGAAATGATTTTTTTTTATATTAATCATTTTTCGTTAATTATATTTTATCATTCGGTTTAGTTGGATTGTGAACTATTCGGCTTAGTGCAGGTGCAGGTGCCCCCACACATTGAGTACAGTTCACGCACGCGCGCAGAAGATATGACAATCACAAATGTCATAATAAAAATCACAGATAGGAAATGTTACTGGGGTGTGAATGGCGTCATGCCCGGAAGCGATGGGCTGAGAATTTGGTGATTTTTGAAAAAGCAGTTAGTTGAGATTTGACTTTGGGCCGGGCCGGACCAGTCCAGCCGGGGGTGACTGTGGGCGATGTAGGAACGGTTAGCATAGTAAAAATTGTGTCTCTCTCTCCTAGTGTCGAGAAACTGAAAGTCAAGAAGTTAATAAACGTTTCGTACCTGAACAACGGATAGTCGTCAGTGTTTCGTATTTCCCTGCACCTGTATATTTTACAGGATTTGTTCAATATAGTTCGTAGCATTTTTGTGCTATTGCCGTCAAGCTTTTTTCTCTATGCGCTTAGTCAGCGTCCGAGTGATGTATTCATATAGTAGTACCTAAGAATAAAATTACGTGAAAATAATGCATTTAATATATTTAAAGAAATGTGTGTTTAATATGACCGTTAAAAACTCTCAGTTAAAATCACAAATTAACTTACCACCATTTTAAAAACTGAAAGTGCTCTATATCACGGTGATATATATATATATATATATATATATATATATATATATATATATATATATATATATGTGTGTGTGGGTGTTTGGTTATAAAGATATGAAAAAATATTTAGTGGATGAACTTATTTAAAGACAAATTATTTGCCAACAAGAAACGTATCGACTTCTATTTTAAACTATCATCAGAGTAATGTAATATAAGTTGTATTTTGTATATTTATTTTTTTAAAGAGAAATGAAAAAAAAGAAACATTTTAGTATTTTATTACCATTAACAGCCTTCCATTTCAACACTGTATTACATAATCTTCAAAAGTTATTTTAAAAGCTTAATGTATTTGTTAAAAAATGTTTGACTTTTGGAGCAGTTATTTTTTTTTTTCTTAATTATTTGGAGTATATTCGAAGATATTAAAGTGAGTAAAAATATAAATAAATGAAATTTAACTTCCAGGATCTTGTAACTTTTTCTGGCTTATTTGACTAAATAAGGAGACAAGTTGAAAAATACAGGGTGTTTGTTTGATTGAAATATAATAAAAAATAATGTCGAATTCAAAAACTTTTCCTATGTTATGCTGTACATTAACTAACATTTTAGAGTCGATTAATATAAAATTATGATTAGTTTCTACGTTATCTTTTACTATCACGTTTTTTCGTCACCGACTTTTATGTCCCATATATATATATATATATATATATATACATATATATATATACGTGTGTGTATATGTATGTGTGAATTTTGGTATGTCTGTTGCTCAGTTAAAAACTTACTTTTGTACACACACACACACATACATAAATTTTGTGAAAGACGATGGAACACTTTATTTATTTCTCAAGTCTCCTTGTTATTTTTCTTGTGTCGGGCACTAGCGCTTGGTCAGAAGATATGTGACAATTCCTTTACCACCTAGATCGCGACACAAGAAAAATAACAAGGAGACTTGAGAAAATAAAATTGAAAATAACGTTTTTCATCGTCTTTAACACACCTTGCTTGAATAATAATTTGCTGCCTAAATGTACACTCATCCAAAAAAAAAAAAAAAAAAAAAATATATATATATATAAGCTTACGTGTGATTAATTTCCCCGGAGCTCTGTTTGAAGATATATTGTATTTAATTAAGGACTTACTTTTCTAAAAATCAAAGAAAACAACGCAAATATATTTAAGATAGAACGTTAGTTAGTAACGGAGATTAGTGGCACTATATATATATATATATATATATACACACACATACAAACATAAACAAAAGTCACCTCATTTAGATAACATTTACCAACGAAATTCCTAGATAACGCTTAGAGCTACATATAAATCTGCCTTATCTTGTCTTATCCTAGACACATAGGTGATTACTGAAATAAACTTTTGAGACAAAATACTTGATAATTTTGGCATTTAAATCAAGGACATGTTTAATTGCCTTTCTCTAGTTCAAATTCTTCGGCTGCTGATGTTAACTTCAATCAAACGTTTCCACTACGCCTGGCAAGAATTAGGGAATTAACACACTTTTTCTCATGTTCACTTTTTTTTATATAGCAGTAAATAAACTAATAACAGATAAGACGAAAAACACTTCATTTCGTTAGAGATTTTGGCTTCATAAAATGTATCTTTTCAACAAACTAGATAAAATTATTTAAATTGATAGTATTTTTCCCAAACCATAAAAAAGAGAAATATTATGGAATAACGCAATGCTAAGGAAAACTTGTGTTTGTTTTAGGAATGTAAATTCCATAATTTTATGTTTTCCTTGGAAATATACGGTTCTGATAAGATATTTTACAAATAATTGAAAGCATGGTTGTCTGTCTGTAACAAAAAATACGTCAGTATTGAAGGCATAGTTTCCTTTCGTAGTTACGTCTTATTCCCCAAAATAATGATTGTCCAGTCGGCTGGGGCTGTAGAATACACCGACTGCACCTCTGCACTGGGGTAAGACCCCTCCAACGATTGTTCTGGATATGACACTAAACAATCTGATGGTGAGGTTCCAGTGATGCTAGATCTTTGGGGAATGCGGACTATTCCTTTGTTGCCATCGCTCCCAGGTCCACTCTGGCCCGGTGTGGTAGCACCTGAAAGGGTCCTATCGATGGGTAAAATAGAACTAACCGCATACTTATGCTAAATTGAATTGTTTGAGTAAACTGAATAGTTTGAAATAGAAATGTTTTTCACAAACCGTACTTACATTTAAACTGCGTGCTTATTCTAAACCGAATTATTTGAAATTGAACTGTTTTTGACATTGAAACTGCATTTACACTAAACTGAATTGTTATATATAACTCATTGAAAAGTTTGAAATAGAAATGTTTTCGACAATTAAACTGTGTACTCATGCTAAACTGAATTGTTTTAAATGGAACTGATTATTTACATAAAAATGGATTTGGCGTTAAATAACTTACAAATGGTTGATATGCCATAAAACCCAACCAAACCAAAACCAAAATAATGAAATACTCACAATTAGCAACTTATTTATGAAAGATGTCTCTATTAAAGTCTATCTCTAAAAAAAAGCTCTTATTATAACTACGCCATTTTAGAGATTCCTACTTACACTGATGTGACTAGAAATCATTCTATAGTCGAGTACAACGCAGAAATCAAAACTCATGCATAGCCTTGCAAAGTCGGCTGTGGCTGTACAATACACTAACTACTTCTCTGCAGAGGGGTTAGATACCCCTATGAGTGTCCTGTATATGACACTAAACAATCTGGTGGTGAGATTCCAGTTATGCCAGAGCTTTGGGGAATGCAGAGTACCCCTTTATTGCCATCGCTCCCAGGTACTCTCCGGCCCGGAGTGATAGCACTAGATAAGGGTCCTATCTATGAGTCAAATAGAACTAAGCCGTGGTTTCGTAAGTTCACTGTTTTTTGTTTTTTTTTTTGCATTTAAACTGCGTATTTATGTTAAACTGAATGGTTTAAAATTGAACTGTTTTAACATTTGAACTGCGTACTTATGCTAAACTGAATTGCTTGAAATAGAACTGTTTTCACATCTACACTGTGTACTTATGCTAAACTGAATTACCTGAAATAATGCTGTTATGACATTAACTCCGTGTTACCCAGTCAGCTGGGGCTGTAGTATACACCAACTGCTTCCCTGCTGAGGGATAAGACACCTCCAACAAGTGTCCTGGATATGACACTAAATAATCTGATGGTGAGGTTCCAGTAATGCAGGGGCTTTGGAGAATACAGAGCACCCATTCATTGCCATTGCTCCCCGGCCCACCTTGACTCAGAATGGTTGCACCTGATAGAACCCTATTTATGGGTTAATTAGAACTAAACTGCAAACTTATGCTAAACTGAATTGTTTGAATTAGGAATGTTCGACTAAAGTGAATAGCTTGAAATGGAAATGCTTTTGACAATTAAACTGTGTATTTGTGCTAAACTAAATTGTTTGAGATGGGACTGTTTTTTTTACATTAAAGCTGTACTTATGCTAAACTGAATTGTTTAATATAGAACTGTTATGACATTCAACTGTATGGAAATTTACTAAGCTTTTTGCTCAGATGTGGCACAAGGCCATATGAAAGGGGCACCCAATGAGACTCGAACTCACTCGTGTAGGTTTGCTAGTCGAGCTTGCTAACCATTACACCACCAGAGGCGCCTTATGACATTCAACTGTATGTAAATAAAATCTATACTTATATTAAACTGATTTAGCTGAATTAGAACTGTTTGATTAAACTGAAAAGCTTAACATAAAAATTTTCTGACAACTAAACTGTGTACTCACGCTAAAATGAATTGTTTGAAATAGAAATGATAATTTGTATAAAACTGGATTTAAATAGAACTAAACTGCGTACTTATGCTGAACTGATTTGCTTGAATTAGAACTGTTTGAATAAACTGAATAGCTTGAAATTAAAATTTTCGACAATTAAACTGTGTACTTAGGCTAAACAGAATTGTTCGAAATAGAACTGACTATTTGCATAAAATGGATTTGGCTTTAAATAACCTACAATGGTTGACATGCCATAAAACCTAACCGACCAACTAACCATGCATAGCGATCGCAAAGAAATGCTTGACGCTTTTGGCATTTCATTTTTTGAATCGCACTAGGCGCTAAACTTAAACTTGCCAAACAGTTATTACTTGGGTGACGGTCTCCTGTGAAACGGGGAATAATCTTAACACCCCACTGAGGAAAACGTCAGACGGCCCACGGTGAACCAGGAGGGGTGAGACATTTATATGTATCTCTCACCAGGTAGGATTTGACACAAGGTATTTTTTTAAAGTGGGGATCAGGGAAGTAGGGAATCAAGCATGAGTCCAGACCCATGCGCTGCTGGTTAATGTTCCACCACGCTAAAAGTGTTATGTTTTCAACTTTTGACCCGGCCAAAAAATGCCATTCAAGGTGATGCATCGGAAGGAAGTGATACATTCTGATGGCAGTTATGAGAGGAAATCGCGTGGGCGGAAATTGGCTGATGAAATGGGACTAGGTAAAAAAAAAATCCGATTATACTCTCATAGACTGACGCATCGGAAGAGAGTGACCTCTGAACTGACCATGACAGTTATTTCCGCTCGATGACGATCACACAGGCCATTCCAAAGATAGCGAAAGTGACACATCCCGATCGCCAGATATCGGAAGAAATTGTGGAGGCGTGTCCATATAACCGCGTGGGAGTTTGTAGGTAATATAAGGCCGACGAATTGAACAGTTAGAGTTGAGTAGAGTTGGAGGGGGAGTTAGACGAGTTGTAGCAAGGAAAGCCAGGACCCAGCAGAGTGGACTCCCGGGCTCTGGTTGAGCAGCCATGGAGAACAAGAAAGACACAACGCTGACGGCCATAACTTTGTGGTCAAAATATTTCAGTTATGTTCGGTCTCCAGCTCCCTCTCACATGCAAACCTTGAGTAACCCTTTTTGAACCCTTGCAATAAAGTGAGAGGTAAATATATTTGTCAAGAAGTCTTCCTGCGTCTTTCTGCGTGCGTCTGTCTTTGTCGCTGCGTCGTTTATTACTGCGTCTGTTAATTATTGTGTCGTTATGATACGGCACATGAGAACATAACAAAATGCCAAATGCAATTTGAATCTTTACTTGCCACTGATTCCAGCCACCCGGCATGAATGCAAGGGGACCCCAGAAAACAGGGGCGAGGCGAGCCTGCGGAGGTATTTGTTCATTTCCCCAGAGCTGAAGTGTGGCACAAAGCTTTCTTCAATGCAGGAGTTAGACACGGGCCAAAGCTCTCCTGACTAATGGTGCTAAAATTACCTTGACCACGGTGGTATTCCCATACAATAGGTCACCTCTGCTGACTTGGAGTAGTGGCACCTAATAGGGTCATATCTATGGGTCAAATAGAACTAAACTGTGTGTTTATGGTAAAATGAATTGTTTGTAATAAATATGTTTTATCATTTAACTGTATGTAAAGAAATGACTGTTTAATTGAAGTGTTAATGATATATAGCAATACTTGGAACCATTTAACTTTGTTGACTAAAGTAAATAGCTTGAAATAGAACTGATTTGATATTTAAAATCTGTACATATGCTCAACTGAATTGCTTTAAATATAACTGATTATATGAATAGAAATGGACTTAGCATTAAATAAACTAAAATGGTTGATATGCCATAACAGCAAAGCAAAGCAAACTAAACCGACTCTGTCAAAGCAGGTAAAAGCCTGAGGCCAAGGAGTGTCTACTTCAGGTCACAAGTAAGAACAAGCAAAACTGACCACATGAACTAGTCTGTGTACCAGCTAATACGGCTGACAAATGTGCGGCTCGTCCGCAAGCGTCTCACTCATTTTTTGTTGTGAGAAGTCAGTCCATGGCATTTAAAAGTCCTACAGTTTTTATTATCTATCCCTAAGAAATAAAGATTTAAATATTTTATGATGTGCGTTATTTGTATACTGGTTTTAAAAAAATAATTACATGATCTCATTGAGTTCTAATATTATTATATTCTAATACGGATTAAAAGCAATCCTATATATATATATATATATATATATATATATATATATATATATATACACTGTTTTTTTTTTCAAAAGGAAAGGAATTGAAATAAAATAATACGTGCAGTTTTCATATGCGTTTTTATTTTGTTTCTTTAGTCTATCTAATCTAAAAATATATTTTACTGCTTTAAAAGTTAAATACTTGCGCTCGAAGTACGCGTGTTTTAGTAAAATGAATACGAGATTCAACGCAGTTATTCTAGGGTAATTCAATTTCCTGTGTTTAAAAATCACATTATTATTCAGGCTGATGACTACACGACAGAAATATATAATTTTTTGATTATTTTTATTTTGTTTGAAACAGAAGTGTGAGGCTTTTATTGTAAAGGGTGTCTCAAAATAAATGCACCCCATTAATATGATAATTCATATTGAATCAAGTCAGCTTTCATCTGAGTCTTAAAAAGCAAGCATTTCACTTCAGAAAGGTTAAACCAGATAACTAGGGTAGAAATTGATTGACTTTACCCAACAATACACGTGAAACACCAAGTTCTTGGGAACATCTTTGGAAACGCTTTTTCGGACTCCTTCCGATAGAATCTCTCATAGCGTCCACATTGTTAGGACATCTTGCAGTCCTGCCTTCTTGTTGAGATAGCTTACTGACTCTGTGGCTTGAAATTTGTGTATCCAACGATAAATTTAGCTTTTCTGTGGATAATTGTTAAGTAAAACTTCCTGTGAAATTTTGCTTGCACAGTTTTGAATGATTTTGTCCCCAAATAAGTAGTGACGCAAAATATTTTTTAAAATCCAGAATAAAGGAACAATAACATTTATAAAAATATATACTCCTTTATTTATGTATAAAAATATACACTCCTTTATTCAAAACGGTGATAGTTGTGTGTATGAGAGAGACAGAGGGCTGCTATGGTTGACACAATATCTTCTTAACCCACATTGAGATACATATTTGCAGATCCTTGCTTCTTTCACAGGAGGTTTGATACGGGACAAATTCTCAGCCCAGGGGCCACCTCCCTTTGGCGTGTCTACTCGGCTGACTGCTCTCCCTGATTGACTGACATCTGAAGTAAAAACCTTCATCTTGATAAATTTTCTGGACGCCACACGTTTCCTTCCAGTGCAATTCACGAGATTCATTTCCGCTATCCCTTGTTAACCTAAGACCTTTTGCATATGTTGTTTTTAAATCCATAATCAAGATGGCCTGTGAATGGTCAACATGTAATACTTTTCCTGAATATTGTACTAGTGTGTCTTTTTGTTTTTCACGGTCTTCCTAGTATTGAAGTTTATATAAAAAGAAGACCAAATAAATTCCGTACTGCATTTTAAGTTTATATCCTTTTATTGAAAAGTGTGTGGCGCAACGGTTATTGTCGCTAGTAAATGGACTCAATGAGCCAAGTTCAAATCCGGGAATAGGCTCTTTTGAGCAGAACTGTTAGTCTGTTGTAATTTATGAGTTCAGTTCTGTTTCTGTTGTTGTTTAATCTTTCACTTTCGACAACGGTAACCAACTTTATTTACATTTATAACCGGGGTTCGATCCCAGGTCGAGTCATACGAAAGACTTAAAAAAATTGATACCTCTTGGCTTAACACTCAGCACTATACTCTACGTATCAAGGGTAAAGTGGAGCAATCCATGGAAAAGACTAGTGCTCTTTCCTACACCTCTCTGTAGTAGCTATTGAAAAGGGAGACTTCAGATCACCCTTGACTAATCTATGTATATATCATCCTCTGTTGATAGCACAGATGCCCTTGACTCCCCCTCACTGTCACCATCTGGCCCCATCGTTCATCGCTCTTTGAACGTCCTCTAGCTGACATCAAGCATCCACACAAAGCTGATAATTATGTCTTTGCTGGTGGGCCAACACTGGGTGTGCCATTATATAGCAGTCTGTATGAGAAGTTAATTTAAACTAACAATCTTGAAAGATGACTAAAGTTTAACCCTTTCCTATTGTACTTCAGCCTCGATACTTTTAAAGCAATCTCTCTCTCTCACACTCTCTCTCTCTATATATATATATACATATGCGTGTATATATATATATATATATATATATATATATATATATATATATATATATAGTGTGTATGTGTGTGTGAGATCAAGATTTCATTATTTAGTCTTCAAAACTTTTTTTAAGAAACCATAATCGATTTAGTAAAAAAAAAACAAAAAAAAAAACAAATTATAAAAACAACATTTTTAATTGTTCCACTTCTCCTCGAAAAGGAATTTTCTATTTGTCAGACAGGCCTACTTTTTGGCTTGAATGTAGGCAAATAATACATACTTTCTTTTTTCAATACCAATATTTCATACTTTTATTTACTTATTTATTTTATTAGACGACAAATTAGTCTTCAGTATTTTTATATAAATTTTCTTTGCCTGAATTTACTAGTGACATTTTTATTACTTCACCGAACATCCATTAAAAACATAATTAAGTGACAAAAAGAAATGTCGATTTAACATGACTTGTTCATTATTTCAAGTTGGGGCTATTTTCATTGTTCAATGTGGCACATCAACAAACACCTACATACAATAATTAGACTTTTTTCTTTAATGTGAGTGGGGAACAAAAGTTTTGCAATATTTTGCTACGTAATAGTTTGCGGCACGTACATCACATGGCCAGAGTTGTTTAAGCAATAGTAGGCACTCATTTTGATTGTTAGTATCGCGGTAGTTGGTGCGCTGACATATTGTTCATTACTTCACTCCGTGGGTGATTTGAAAGCCACCAGAAATAAATATAGTCTTATACAGGAACGTATGTTTTACAAGTCCAAACACGGCTGAAAGGCCGCAGACGTAACCAAAAAAAAAAAAAAATTGTGCTAAAGGTGAAGGTATATTTGATCACAGTGATAAAACCAAATGGTTTAAGAAATTTCTTTCTGTTTGAACAACCTCGATGATCAGGCAAGGTCAGGTAGGATTAACACCGTTGATATCGAGGCTGTAGTTGAGCTAAAAATATAGATCCACAAAATAGCACCCGTTTAATACCAGGTGAACGCGCTTTTTCAAAGTTCAGAGTACTTTGTCAAGATCTTGATATCCATATTTACCGACCCCTCCGCTCAGGCAGGATATAACACAAGGTCAACTTTTAAGCGGAGTTTATCAGGTTTGAATTCAAAGTTTTCCTTCTCCTAGACTAGTTGCCTTACCAAGGCTGAAGAACCTCGTCTGCCCTACTATTTTGCCCATAACTTGAGGGAGAATAATTGGAGTCACAACTTTCCAAACGATATTAGGGCAATGTGAAATGCAATCAGTCACGTCCAGGAATTGAACTCGTGTCGCTGTGTCCATTTCCTATGACTATAACTATTACACCACAGGCACCGCCAAAGTTCTTGATATCAGCAATAAGTGTCCAAAGCTGCTGAATAATGCCTGATGTTACCAAAATATTGCAATTTTTTAATTTACCTCTGTAAATACCTTCATGGAATTGTAAATAAAACTCGACTGCCGCCTAAGGCTGTAGAGAGTTAAGACTCCCCCCCCGCATCGAGTGTCTTGGATATGATATTAAACCATCTGATGGTGCGGCTCAAGCCTTGGAGATTTGGGAAATGTGAAGGACCTCTTCATTGCAATACCCCCAGGACCACTAAAACGCGTGGTGGTAGTACCTGATAGGGTCTTATCTATACATCAAATTAAAAAAAAAACTGTGAGTAAACAAATGGCTGATGTTTGGTTGTGACTATTTTATAGCAATATATGTAACCATTTAACTTCGTGCAAAAACGATCTCCCGCTTGTTTAAGAATGCTATTAGCAAAATATTCTTCACAAATTAACATATAACATTTAACATTTATTTATAAAGAGGATTTACCTTTGAATAACCTACAATGGTCAATATGTCATGAAATCTGACCAACCCAAATCATATATATCTAATATATATATATATATATATATATAAAGATGATTTGACATTAAATAATCTTCAATGGTTGATATGCCATAAAAACCAACCAAAACAAACCAAATCCTATTTAATATATATGTATAAGGAGGATTTGGCATTTAATAACCTACAATGGTTGGAATGCCGTAAAACCTAATCAAACCAAAACCCGACTTGGCTATTGTTAATAAACAGGGCGAATATAATCTAACATTATGAATTCATTAATCAATTATTGTTCATGATTTGGCTTTCTTTTAGGGGTTGGGATTACCAACTCCTTATAGTTAATTTAAAGCTGAAATTTTATTCATTCGTAAATGTTTGATAGTAATCATATCTTCTTTTTACTTCTATGCCCTTTTTATTGAATCTTTCTTTCTTCATTTTTGATTTCGTCTCCATAATATACCTACCTGAATCATTGCTTCCACGTATGCACATTACTTTATATAGTCGAGTATAGGTCGACTTTTTAGGTCTAATTTTAAGACGAACGATTGACATATGTATGTATATATATATTTTATGATTTTATTTAAATTCTGTACGTGCCATATGATCTTATATATATATATATATATATATACCGAACTTCTTCACTCGAGCAGGATGCGAGACAAGGTAAATTTTAAGTTTCACTCGTTTACTTCAGTTTTCTTAAACCTGATGCTTCCATCAACCCATGAGGTATAACTGAGGACTATTATGTACGATGTTTTTTTTTTTTTTTACCTCAGCTTATATTGCAATTTACTTTTAATGAAGTGAAAGATTTTAGCAGATATTTGCCGACGCAACGTCACTCCATATAGCGAGGTAATTTTCAGGGGCACCTCGACCAATGAAAAAGTCATAGGAATGTTGAATAAGACGGAGACGATTTTGAAGATAAGTGTTACTTCATTCATTGTTCATTTCTCTCTTTGGAAATCTAGCTTCCGTCACGATGCTTTCTGAATACACCTCACCTATCTTTCTATCTATCTATGAGTATAGTTCATGGAATTTCTACCGCTCTGTTGGCTGAGACCGTAGAAATAAGCTGACAACATCTCTGCGTAGAGATACGTCTTCTCCACCCCATAATCAGGCCATCTATTGGCCGTAAGTGTTGGCCTATTATGCTTGAGGACGGAATTCTAGTTGCTGAGCAGTCCGTGACCCGGCAACCGAATTGGTTAAGTGACTTGCAGCAGTCTACTGTGGCCCTTACTGGGCTAGACGGTCAGTCAGAGAGGCCTGATCCGATCTACTAGTAATTCTCGTAAAGCACTCGAACCTATATAATTATCCCGACCGTATTCTTCAAAATGCTCTTGTGGCAAACAAGTAGCCAATCTTATTTCATCTTAATACTTGAAGGCAATGGTTTAGGGACAATTTAGCTGAACTATCAATACTTAAAACCATCTAAACTGTATAACAAATGATTAATATCAAATAAAATTATTTGAATTAGACAGCAATACTTAAAACTATTTAAATGAGAGAAAAGAAATGATTAATATCAAATAGAATTATTAGTGTTGGATAACAATACTTGAAAATTTTAACTGGGAACAAACAAATGGGCTCTTCTTGCTTTAAGAAATGTTACCGAAAAACTAGTATCTTATATTTTATTAAATTATATATAAACAGGATTTGGCTTTAAATAACCATCCAGATTTGATATACCATTTAAGCAAATAATCAAAACAAAACTTCCTATATCTGGGGTAACCTCGTGGTGTAATAGTTAAAACGATGGACTCTGGAATCGTAGTAAGCGAGTTCGAACTGCAGTCAAGCTATTAGAATCACTTTCGGACAAATACCTTTGGGAAAGTATAAACCCCTTATTCTTCCAGTTAAGGGTTAAATAGTACTACTACTGTTCTTCTAGAAGGATGAATTTGACATTAAATAACCCTAGCAGATTGATATGCCTTTAAAACAAACAAACAACCTAAATCCTGTCATGCGGAGTTCATGTCACAATCAAAGACCAGCACAGAAAATTATGTCACCAAAAAATCTTTTTATTTTTCGGTATTTTATTTTGCTCCAATTCTCATAAGTGCAAGGCAACTTTTTGGAAACTGTCTGGAATTCACTCAGATAAAAAGACCCAAACTCACACACAGAGATACATACATTCTGAGTGGTTTGGTTTCTTTGCTTAATGGCATACCAACCCTTATATGTTATTTTATGCCAAAGCCATTCTCCCAGAAGAACAGTATTAGTACTATTTAACCCATAGCTGGAAGGATAAGGGGGTTCATACCTTTCCCAAGGGTATTTGCCCGAAAGCGAACGTAATAGCACGACTGGAGTACAAACTCGCTTATATATATATATATATATATATATATATATATATATATATAGTATACTTAGGCAGTAAATCATTATCTAAACAGGTTTGTTTGAATACCACGCATTGTTTGTTTTTTAGAATCTTCAAATGAAGACATTCAAGTCTTCTCATTTCTGGGTCCAGTTGGAAAAGAAAAAACCCTATATTAACCCAAGCGCTTTCGACCATTTAGCTGGTTATATTCCAGGGTCGTATTACGTCATTGGTTGCAGCGAGTTTTATATTTACTCGGATCGGCTTTTACAATAAAAACGTTTACAAATCCTCGAAGCAATAACTATATAAAAAAACTACTATGAATAAAATTGCATTTACCGCAAGTATAAACACATCAAACGTATTCAATAACTAAGAAACCACCCTTTCATAATGAACCAACCCCATTTATAATATATATATATATATATGATAAAAAAACACTCCGAATAAATATAAAACTCACTGCAACAAACGACCTAATAAGACCCCGAAGTAAGAAGACTTTTGAGAAGACTTGAACATCTTCACTTGAAGATTATAAAAAACAAACAATCCCCGGTATTCATCCCAACCTGTTTATATATATATATATATATATATATATATATATATATATATATATATATATGAAAAAAGCAGAAAAACAATCCAAATAGGTGAATTTATTATGATGTAAAGTCGACGTTAAACGTTTCGGTTTCAGTAACCATCATCAGGACTTCACATCATAACACATTCACCTATTTGGATTATATTTTTCTCCTTTCTTCATACTGTTGGACTTTGATCCATAGTTACTTTCATAATATATATATATATATATATATATATATATATATATATATATATGTATGTATGTATGTATGTGTGAAAACATGAGAGTCATTAGCAGATAACCCGTTAAAAAGTCCTCTTGGTCATTTGGAACTCTTTCTTTTTTTTTTGGTTTTTAAGATAAAAAAACTTCTTATATAAAAATCAATAACAATGACATTAAATAATTTCAAATCTTGGCAGATTTTAGGAATCTTTAAAAATCGACAAAAACAACGGCTTCTGATATCTAAGAGATCTCTGGCGTAAATACAGAAATAGAGTTTGATGCATTAAAAGTGCTTCACGTTGCCTCGAGATAAATCTCAGCATTCGTATATCTCCATTAATATCATTGAATAGAATAAGAATATGCTATTTTATTATATATATATATATAGGTATGTTGTGTATAGTGTATTGCCGTAAATCTTAGAGAAATTCTCGTTAGAAACAATGAGAGTTCTTCAAATGCAATATTTTATGTTCACGCGTAGATTTATTGTCTAACCTTCCAATTTTATTAGAAGTACATTTAAAAGTAGGTTAAGTCAAGTATAGCGTAGTCACCGACCGATGCTATGTTGATGGTTGCTAACTGAGGGACAGAGAAAACTACAAAAAACACAGCTCGTCTTAAACTTTAGCCACTCAGTTACTTTGTCTTTCTGTTTAGTTTCTGAGGCCGTGTGCAGCAGGAAAAAAAATCAACGGACAAAACGTGAGGTCCGACACGTTTATTCTTTTAGGAATAGTCGACTTCTCGTATCTTTGATTCATTCCTTTTTCTCCGTTCACGTGAACATTTATCTCATTGCAACCCAACCAAATACAGTAAGAAAATAAATTCAGATACACGAAATCCATCGTCTTATATTGGGGTTCACTGAACACCCTTAACCCCATTTCTGCTTCCGGTCGGTGACATCGTCCAGCAACTCCACCATCACCACCTTGATAGCAAAGGACCTAGAGTAGGTCTATGTTGTTACACCTCGTCCAATGGAAGTGATGTTGAATTTTCTTTCTGCTATTCCTGTTTTTTGACAAGTTATCTATTCGTTTTAGGTGCTATCTGTTTGCAATGGTACACAGGCTTTGTTTTTTTCTACTTGCTCAATGTAACCCACAACAATCTGTAACATGTAACTTGATTTTCTATCCAAAATTAAACAGTAAAGCAGATTGCATATTATTTTGATAATCCCAATTCTCCAAACTTTAATTGTTAGCTACCCTACAAATTTCTCTGTAAACTGTTTCCAAGTGCTATTTTTCACGTGATACCTGAAGAGGAGTACCACCATGTAATTCCTATTGAACTAAACAGATTATATGAAGGCGAATTTTCCGAGTGGCAAAAATTATGAAATTAACACACTTATAAGATGTTCACTTTTTTTTAGTTAGCAGTAAATAAACAAATAACTGGTAAGACACAAAACCAAATTTTTAGTAGTTGAACATTTTGGCATCATGAAGTATTCTTTAAGCACACTTGATTGAATTGTGTAAATCGTCTTGTGGGTAGAGTGTTCACCAGTGGTCCGGGAGACCTGGGTTCGATCCCAGGTTGCGTAATACCAAAGACTTTAAAAATGGTATTTGATACATTTTTGCTTAACACTCAGCAATATCAGATACGTATCAAGCATAAAGTGGAACAATCCAGGGAAAGGAATAGTACCCTCCCCTACTACTCGGTGTAGTAGCTATTGAAAAGGGAGCTTTCTGGTCGCCCTCGACTACGGTCGACAACTTTACTTTTTACTTTTATAATTTATTTCCAAGTCATTCAGAGGAAAATATTATGCAATTATCCAACCCTAAAGAAAACTTTACGAAATGCATAGACAGAGAAACAAATAAATTAATATTTAGTTGCCCCTCTTCGAACATTTACGACAACTTTCAGCGACAAGCTTCACTAATTTTAACCAAAATTTTTTAGCAAAGTTGTTTCGGCTTTCCTGAATGGCAGTAAATAGATTTCCTTTGCTAGACTCCCCCCCCCTCCAACGTCGGCTGAGGCAGTAGAATACGCTGTCTGCTCCTTTGATGAGTGGTTAGAACCCCTGCAGTGGGATCGCCTGTTAGCCGTGGGTGGCAACCTGTAATGTCTGACAACCGGAACAGTCCGTGACGCGGGTAATAACTGGTTACATGGCCTGCAACACTGCACTTTGGCCCTGACTTGAGCTAGACGGGGTATGTCCTCGTGGTGTAATGGTTAAAGCGATGGACTGCGGAATCGTAGTTAGCGAGTTCGTACTCCAGTCGCGCTATTACGTTCACTTTCAGGCAAATACCCTTAGGAAAGGTATGAAACCCCTTATCCTCCCAGCTATGGGTTAAATAGTACCACTACTGTTCTTCTGGGATAATAGCATTGGCATTGAGTAATCTACAAAGGTTGATATGCCAGTAAGCAAAGAAACCAAACCAAACCAAACCAAGCAACCATTTTTATCTTATGTGGTAAAAGGCGTTCGCCGTGGGTCAAACGTGCCGAGAGATACACTTTATGAAAATTATTTATAAATACACATGAAGTTATTGAAAATTATTTCTACCAATTTATCATATTTACCAACCCTTCCGCTCGGGCAGGATATGCCACAAGGTCGATTTTTAAGCGGAGTTTAACAGGTTTGAATTCAGAGTTTTCCTTCTCCTAGACTAGTTGCCTCAACCAGTCTGAAGAACCTAGTCTGCCCAACTATTTTACCCATAGCTAGAAGGAGAATAATTGGATTCATATCTTTCCCAAGGGTATTAGTTCTATGTGAAATGCAATCAATCTCGTCCAGGATTTGAACTTGTGTCGCCGTGTCCATTTCCTACGACGATAACCATTACACCATTTCTACAAATTTATTCACACACAAGAATTCAATGAAAACTATTACTACATTTTTATTGATATACACATAAATTTTAATGAAAATTATTTCTACCTATTTATTGATTTGAGTGTTCACCAATGGTCTGGGAGACCTACGTAACGTCATACGAAAGACTTTACAAATAGAACTTGATACCTCCTTGCTAATCACTCAGCAATATAACATACGTATCAAGGGTAAAGTGGAGCAATCCAAGGAAAAAAGTTGTGCCCTCCTCTACACCTCGGTGTAGTAGCTATTGAAAAGGGAGCCTTCTGTTCACCCTCGACTACGATCGCCAACTTTACTTTTTACTTATTTATTGATACACATGAATTTAATGAAAATTATTTCTACCTATTTATTGATACACATAAAGTAAATAAAATGTATTTAACCAGTTTATTAATACACATCAAGTAAATGAAAATTATTTCTAGGAATTTATTGATAAGCATTGAATTTATTAATAAGCATTATTGAAGATAATGAAAACCATTTATATTAATTTATTATTTAGCATGCAGATAATAAAAATTATTTCTACAAATCTGTTAATAAACAGGAAGTTAATAAATATTATTTCTACTAATCAGTTCATACACATGAAGTTAAGGAACATTATTTATACTAATCTTTTAGAACAAATGAAGTTAGTAAAAATTATTTCTACCAATACGTTATATACATTTCTACCAATATATTAATACAAATAAAATCCTATATATAAAAAAAAAGTTTGTCGTTTAATAGTCCTCTGGGGTTGATGTGCCTTTAAACATAAAAACCAACCAACATTATTTGCAAGATGGTGTCTTCCCATGAACCATTGTTGTCTTTTTTTAAATTTCTTCCATGACTTTTCAATTGGTTTGGTTTTGGTTTGATGACACATCATCCATTGTAGGTTATTTAATGTCAAATCCATTTTTATACATATAAGCAGTTCTATTTTATACGATTGAGTTTAGCATAAGCACGCAGTTTAGTTCTAAATAAGCCATAGATAGAGCCCTATCAGGGACTACAGCAACCGGGCAGAGTAGACCTGGGAGCTATGGCAATGAAGACGTTCTCTGCATTCCCCAAAGCTCCAGCATTATTTAAACCTCACCATCAGATTGTTTTGTGTCATAATCAGGAGACTCTTTGGTCGGAGTCTTACCCCTCTGCCGTGATGCAGTCAGTGTATTATGTAGCCCCATCTGATTAGTTTATCATTTATTTTTGAACGTAAAACAGTTCTATTTCAAACAATTCACTTTAGAATAAGTACATTTTTTTTATTTACACACAGTTTAAATGCCAAAACAGTTAATTTCAAACAATTAATTTTAACGTAATTACATAGTTTAGTTCTCTTTGTCTCATGGGACCCTATCAGTTGCTATCACTTCGGACCAGAATGGACCTGAAAGCGATGTTAATTAAGAGGTACTCCACATTCTACAAAGCTCTAGCATTGCTGGAGCCTCACCCACAGATTATTTAGTATCATATCCAGGACACTCGTTCAAGGGTGGGAGTCTTATCCCTCTGCCGAGATGCAGTCGGTTTATTCTACAGCCCCTGCCGAGGGGGCAACTTTTCAAATGGATTAAGATCTAGACTGATCACTGACTATATCACTGATTTTTATTTGTCTTCCCAGAAGAAAAGATGTAATCCTGTTGATACTGTGACCAGAAGCATAATCGTTCAAAAAATGATCATAGGAAATATATGAATCCAT
Source organism: Sepioteuthis lessoniana (assembly GCA_963585895.1). Classification (NCBI taxonomy): domain Eukaryota; kingdom Metazoa; phylum Mollusca; class Cephalopoda; order Myopsida; family Loliginidae; genus Sepioteuthis; species Sepioteuthis lessoniana. Next base: position 67,339,696 of record OY757924.1, on the reverse strand, counting down.
TTCTTCTTTCTCCACGTTCGGGTAAATAGTAGTGTAGACTTGCTTTAGTATTGCTTTGGCTACTAGTCTAGGAGAAAGCAAACTTTAAATTCAAACAAGCTGTACTCCCTTTAAAAATAAATCTTGTGTTGCATCCTGCCCGTGTCGGTGGGGCTGGGTATATTACCACACAACTCGGTAGGTAATTATAATTCTATTTTAAATGCTGTAGTTAGGAATTTATCGGCGTGATATGTATCTACTGGGCCATTGGCATAATGGTTAGAGTGTACGCCTATGGTTCGGGAGACCTGGGTTCAATCCCAGGTCGAGTCATACGAAAGACTCAAAAAATGATACTTGATGCCACCTAGCTTAGCACTCAGCATTATAAAGTGAGAATCAAGGGTAAAGTAGAGCAATCCAGGGAAGAGAGTAGCGTCTTCCACTACACCTCAGTGTAGTAGCTATTAAAAGGGAAGCCTTCAGGTCTTCCTCGACTACGGTCGCCAACTTTACTTTATATATATCTGAAAGGTTTGATTTGTTTGGGTTTTATGGCATAGCCAACCTTGTAAGTTATTTGATCCCCCTCTGTTCATTTTTTCCTTCATCATCATCATATCGCGCTGGTAGCACGGATATCTCTGACCCTCTCTCGCCACTCCTCCCTATCGTTCATCGCCCTAGGTAGGTCTTCAGGACAACATCCTGTATCCTCACATAGCTGCTGAATGTGCGTTCGAGCTGGTCGTCCTGCTTTTGCGCGGCCATGTGTGGGGATCCATAAGAGTACATCTCTTATGAGTTCATCTCTGCTTCTCCAGCAGTGTCCTGCATGTCTGGTTCGTCTAACTTGGATAGTTTTCGTGATAGGGGGTAGGTGGCCGTACAGTTGGTGTCTTGTGGGGTGTTGCTGCCAGGACTTGTTCAGGATTGCACGCAGCATTCTTGTGTAATTGCCATCTAGCTTCTCCTCCAGTCGTTTTGTTAGCGTCCATGTAGTGCATCCATATAGCAGTATCGATGTGACCGCTGCCTGGAAGAAACTGCGTTTCATTTTATCGGTTAGGTCTGATTTCCATATAATCGATAGCCTATTGATAGCTGTCCATGCTTTCGTTAACCTCGTTTCGATGTCCTTTTCGGTTGATTCGACGCTGCTTCCTAGGTATGTGAATTTGTCTACTAGTTTAAGTGGGGTTCCTTCTAGAGTGGAGATGTCCCCCGTTTGGTTATAGCACATATATTCTGTTTTGTGTGCATTAACATAGAGGCCTATGCTTGCTGCTGCTCGTTCCAAACTATGCAGAAGTGTTTCGGCTTGGTCAGGTGTATTTGCTAGTATCGCTATGTCATCGTCGTAGTCGGCATCGGTAATTGCTGTTGCGGGGTATCTTCTGCTTCTTTTCTTCGTCAGTTCGAAGCCATTCTCTTTGATTTTGTCAATCGATGTTCTAAACACTAAAGTAAAAGTACGATCACCGAATGGAGACACAGAATACTTTGACATTGTAGCAGGAGTACTACAAGGGGACACGCTGGCCCCGTACCTCTTTATCATTTGTCTAGACTACGTACTTAGAACATTTTTTCCTTAGTTGAATATATATGTTGTGTAAGTCAATAGTTTGTTGGTAATCTTATGTTTAAATGGGCCAGAGGAAATTTATTTTCACACGTGTATTATTATTGTTTGCAAACAAATGGTGTCATATTACCCTACAGCTGTATAGCCATAATCATAATGATATTAATCACAGCAGTAATACATACACAAATAAATACAAAGCACATATACAGATGGTCTCTGTTGTTTCTGACACGAACAGTTTATTAATTCGTGGCTTCGGTCCATGGCAACACGAGGAGAGAGACACAATTCTTAAAAGACTTTGCAAACCATACTATGCTGACTCCATCCCACGCGCGGCGCATCTTGTGATGTTTAAGATCCTTGTTGGTAGGGGTCCGAAAAACCCCACTCCTTCTTTCAACGGTCAGAATCCAACTCTCTCCTCAATGGTCCAATCTCAAATGACGTCTTTTTTCCAAACCCTCAAATTCTCAGGACCATCTCTTCTGGGCATGACGTCATCCACACTCCAACCCCATTTCCAGTATGGGGGTTTATTATAGCAAATGGTGATTGTCATATCCTTTGCGCACGAGCGTAAAACTGCACCCAATGACTATGCACCTGAACTCTTAACCCGAATACGAGTAGATCAAAGCCCTACCAAACTGAATGATAAAATATAATTAACGAATAATGATTAATATAAAAAAAATCATTCCTTAATTTGATAACACTACGAATAGTTCTATTTAGTATTAATCATTTGTTTAAACTCATCAAAATAGTTTCAAATTTTACTACTATAAATAGTTTTATTTATCCACAGTTAAATTGCATTGTATAACCAGCAATTCAAACAAACTTCAGTCATTTGTTTACATACATTTAAGAGGTCAAACAGTTCTATTTCTAACAATTCTATTTAATGAGATTCATTTGTTTGCACAAAATTTTCATTTCAAACAGCTATATTTGACCTTTAGATAGGACCATACCAAACACTACCAATCCAGGTCAGAGTGAACCTGGTTCAATGGCAAAGAAGGGGTGCTCTATATTCCCCAAAGCTCCAAGGCTGAAGCTTACCCATCTGATGGTTTAAAGTCATATGCAGGACACCCTTTGCCGAGATGCAGTCGGCGTATTCTACAGCCCCAGCCTACTGTGCTGGTGTCTGAATACGCACTTTGTTTATCTATGCTGAATAATTTGAAAGTAGGGCTATAAAAAGTATTTTGGAAACAATTTTCATAATCCAATAATAACTGAAACATATTTGTGTCTACTGGTCATTATCGATTTTACAAACACAAATGGACCGACGATCTTGCTGATGGAACAAGAAAGCTGTCTGTTATTTTTATTAGATGTAAATTTGACCCATGATTTTGTTGCTTTTACGACTGCACGAATAAAGATATTAATAACGATTGTAATATCGTTTCTGCTATTCTGAAATCTAATGCTGATATCAAACAAGTTTGTCTTTCACAATGCCAAAAGTTTTTACTTCTCCATGAAACACATAAATGTTACTTTTTTTATTATTAATAACTGGCAGGGCTACCTGGCGTTGCCCACGTATTATATCAGTATAATGCCTGTGACGGGCAAATTCAGGAGGAACCATATTTGTTAGAATTTTTATCTCTCTATTTCTGTTGCATAGTGGCTCGTACTACTACTTTGTAAGAAGAGTGTTTGTACTGTTATATTCGTAGTAATGTATATATAAAAGTTACATCACTTTTGTAATACTTTCTCCCCTGATGATGGCCCAGAATTGGGCAGAAAGTACTTGGAAAAAAACTAATGATGTCAGGTTTATAAACCAATCCCGCCAAATATCATAAGACCAATACGGCAATTCGAAAGTATTAACAAAAATTTTGTAGACGGAAAATGTCTACAATTTTCAATCAAATGTGTATATATATATATATATATATATATATACTGACTGACAGAAATAAAGACAGATTTCCTCACACACACACACACACACACACACACACACACACATATATATATATATATATATATATATATATATAAGGAGCACACGAGGTTTTATTTCACATATGCTAATGATACTCATGAAATGTGTGAATACAGTTATTCTCCTTCGAGCTATGGGTAAATAGTAGGGCAGACTGGGGTCTTTAACCTTGCTATGACAACAGATTTAGGCAAAAGAAATCTAAATTCAAACCTGTAAACGCCACTTAAACTGACCTTGTGTCACACTCTGCACTTGCAGAGGAGTTGGGTAGATATATATCAGGGGTGCCAATTCAGCCAATCATTTCATACGATGTAAATTTGAATGTTTCTTATATATTTACCAATCCCTCCACATGAGCAGGAAGTTACACGAGATCAATTTTAATGCGGAACTTAACAGGTTTGAATTCAGAAATTTACCTCTACAACGGTTACTCTACCAAGGTTAAAGAACTCAGTCTACCCTACTATTTACCAATAGCTGGGTGGGAAATAGTTGGATATATACTTTTTTCAAAGTTATTCACCCTATGTGACGTGGAAACAGGTTCGTCCAGGATTTGAACTCGTGTGACCGTGTCAATTTCCTACAACGGAAACCAATACACCTCAAGTGCCTATGAAGGTGTAGTCTTTTACAAAACTAACCTCAGTAAGTGTCGGTTCTAACTAATACAGCGTTATAAAGTTAGTTTCATGAGTTATGGTTCAATACCGAATGCCCATATCTAGTTGCCTTGTGCCATACTAAATACGTATAAATGCTCTTGATGTTTTTATTGATATTTATTTCATTTTGATGTCGTACGATTTCTAATAAAATATAACATTAGTAATCGGTCCATATCTATTTTTCTATGCATTCATTTATCTATGTCTGAGTGACTTTAGGAAAGTAATGCTTATAATTTCTTTTTGTTCACCGCAGAGAAAATCATATTCAATGGTAATGACAATGCTGAAAAACAATGTTTTGTAGTCGAAAACTTGCCGTATTCAGTCGGTTTTATTTTGCATTCTGTCGTAGCTTCTGTAGAAATAAATGGACTTTACTTTCAGAAAGTTCTATCTATCTATCTATCTATCTATCACAGTCTGTTCAAAAATATATTGTTGTGTTTATTAATGTTATAGTGATCTACCTACACGATAATGAACTCTTCCTCCTTAGCCTATTTTACTCTCACAGAGCGAATGTGGCATTTTTGTGGCTGCAGCGTGCTTAATGACGGATGGCTACTTATATGTTGTACTGATGAATGGGTCGGCGAATATGGCTAGCTAGGGCCCCTTAGAAAATATTGATAAAGCATGACCACTCCCCCTCCTCAAAAACCTCTGATCTTTATGCTCTTCATTGTATTTCCCAGTGGACATAATGGAGACTCTCTCCAAGCAAGGAAGCTTGAAGAGCCACTGCTTCGTGTTGAGGCTTTTCAGCGGACCGTCTGGCATCCGTGCCGGACGGTCAATGCTCAATGGCACACTTGAGACCGAAAGTCTCCGAGTTCGGCTGAGCTACCTTCAGTTGGGCGAGGTTCAACATTGACATCTTTGTCATCTTTGTATAGCACTTGACCTCGTTATCCAGTTTGGGCTATAATTAGACATTCGTATCTGGATTATGGTAGGCTCATCAGGCCGTAAGTGCGAAGTCAAGCAGGGCTCGTGCCTCGGCTTGTGCCCGACCTTTCTCTCCCCTAATCCCCACTGTAATCGACCTTCGTGTCATTCACCTTGAGTCAACTCCTGTGGGAAGCAGAGACAAATGTACTTCCTAGCGAGGAAGCGCGATCAGTTGCTGCTTCGTGCAGAGGGTTTTCAGCGGACTGTTTGGCAGCCGTGCCGGACGGTCAATGCACAATGGCAGATTTGTGGCCGAAAGACCCCCGACTTCGGCTGGACCTCATTCGGGTGGTTTAGCTGCATCATTGATACTATTGACAGCTTTGTATAGTACTAGAACTTGCTGTCTAGTTTAAGCTATAATCAAGAATACGTGCTTGGACCCAGATTTTCGTCCATGTCCAGCTTGGCTCATCAGGCCCACAGTGCACTAAGTGGGCTGATGAGCAGCATAGTCCAGCAGGCCTCGAGCCTCAGCTTGTGCCCGACCTTCCCTTATGCTAATCCCTTCGATAATTCAACTTTCTGGTCAGTGACCTTGTGTCAAGTCCTGTCTGGTGGGAGGCAGAGACAAATATCAACCAGTTTGCTTTGCGCAGAGGCTTTTCTGTGTACTGTCTGGTATCCGTGCTGGACAGTCAATGTTCAATAGCAGATTTGACACTATCGAGTGGGCAAGCTGTATTATTGACACATTAGGATAGCACTTGACCTTGCTGTACAGTTTAAGCTATAGCCAGAAAACGTGCCTGGACCCATTTTGGGGTCCATGTCTAGCTAGCCTCGTCGGGCTCACATTGCAATAAGTGGGCCGATGACTAGCAAAGTCCAGCAGGGTTCGAGACTCGGCTCGTGACCGACCTTCCCCTCCCCTAATCTCCATTTTAAACTGACCTTCGGTTCAGAGACCTTTTATCAAGTCCTGTGTAGTGGGAGGCTGAGACAAATATCGAGATTTTCTCTCAGTAGAGTGGAGCGTATGCACTACTCTCTGGACGTCGCCTGGCTGAGACACACTTCGGTCAGACGTGTTGGTCGGTACACGGATCTGGTTGGGTGTGTCCTCGTTCCGGTGATAGTCGATCGAAGCCGTCTGACATGAATTCCGGTAAGCATTCATTCATGTCAGGCGCACAAAGACCAGCATTCTCAAGCCTCAGTAGGGTGTCCTCCAAAGCTCTAACCCCCCATGAAGGGGCTAGGCTTATTGCTTGGTGCCTGAGGCATCCGTTTTTAGCGATATAGCGACGAGGCCCAAAGCATTTTCGGAACCATCGGGCGTGTCTAGGTTACGGCCCTGCTCTTGAACCCACCGAAAAAGGCTTTGTGCCACACTCGTCCGGTCGGTGGGACGAACGACAAATACCGACTTTCTCCCAGCAGTCAAACCTGACAGTTTCGGATGAACACTTCTATCTGCTGTACTAACTCTCTTATTTTGTATATATGTTCTGTTTATTCAATACACTTGTTCCACTTTTTTTCTATTCTTCCGTGTCTTCTTTCTGGCCCCTAACAGTTATCTATCTATCTATCACAGATCTATCTATCTATCACATAGCACTAATACCCTTGGGAAAGGTATGAATCCAATTATTCTCCCTCCAGCTATGGGTAAATAATAGGACAGACTAGGTTCTTCAGCCTTGGTTAGGCAACTAGTCTAGGAGAAGAAAAACTCTGAATTCAAACCTGTAAACTCCGCTTAAAAATTGACCTTGTGTCATATCCAGCCCGAGCGGAGGGGTTGGTAAATAGGATCACAGTCTGTTCCTATATACCTTTTTGTTTCTATCTATCTATCTATCTATCTATCACACTCTGTTCCAATATACCTTTTTGTTTTTATCTATCTATCTATCTATCAGAGTCTGTTCCTATATACCTTTTTGTTTCTATCTATCTATCTATCTATCTATCTATCACAGTCTATTCCTATATATTTTACTGTATTCATTATCTATCAATTTATCGCGGGAATCTCCGTGGCGTAATGGCTACAAGCTGGGCTGTGACATCGTAGTAAGTGAGTTCGAACGCCAGTAACGATATTACGATCAATTTCGGACTAATCCCCTTTGGGAAACGTAAGAATCCCTTATCCTCTCAGCTATAGATTAAATAGCACCCCTACTGTTCTTCTACAAGGATGGTTTTAGGATTTAGCATTCGAAGGTTGATATATCATTTAAACAAAGAAAACAAACTATGCTATCAATCTGCATACCTACATTGTTCATATTTACCTCATTCTGTCCATTGTTCTATCTCACTCTCTTCCTATCACTTCTAATATGTCTCATTCTGTTCATTATTCCGTCTATATCACTCTCCTCCCATCACTTCATATCTATCTCATTTCTTTCATTGTTCTATCTATTTCAGTCTCTTTCCATCACTTCATATCTATCTGAATAAAGCTGGCTTTTACGTTACAGACTTTAAAGTTTTGTATATAGCTGCGCAACTGCTTACACGATCGCCTATCTATGTGCCATCACTTTCCCATGAGAATCAATGTTCCATTGGCTTTCATCTCAGACAGAATATCAGCTGCTCTTTGACGTTGCAATGCTAAGTCGAAAAGGGTGTGGCACCATGCGTTGTAATCTGTTTTCCTGAAATCCCCAAAGAATAATTCCTTCTTCACAAGTAAAAGGTTTATTCTCAAATCCCATAACAAAGATTATTGTCACAAAAAATAGTATTCCTATCTCCTATCGATTTTAGAAGTTTTCATTCTGAGATTTATTAGGTTTAACTTCGTATTGCATAAAATTGAAAAAAGTATTTCCTCGTTGTCGTCTACTGTTTATCTGAGTGATTTGTATCTAAACGATAACAACTCTTTACTTTAGAGCTGTTAAGCATGCTTCTCCAAGACAACAGAGAAATGATTTGGTTTCTTTGTTTAATGGCATATCAACCTTTGTAGGTTATTTAATACCGAAGCTATTCTCCAAGAAGAACAGTTGTGGCACTATTTAACCCATAGCTGAAAGGATATGGGGTTTTATACCTTTCCCAAGAGTATTTGCCGGAAAGTGAACGTAATAGCACGTTGCTTCTCTATAGAGGGGTAACGCCACCCAACGAGTGTCTTGATTATGACACTAAACACTCTGATGGTGAGGTTCTAGCAGTGCTGGAGCTTTGGGGAATGCAGAGTACCCCTTTATTGCCATCGCTCCCAGGTCCACTCTGGCCCCGAGTGGTAGCACCTGATAGGATCCTATCTATGGGTTAAGTAGAACTTACAGCATACTAAGCGGTCACATCGATACTGCTATATGGCTGCACTACATGGACGCTAACAAAACGACTGGAGAAGAAGCTAGATGGCAATTACACAAGAATGCTACGTGCAATCTTAAACAAGTCCTGGCGGCAACACCCCACAAAACACCAACTGTACGGCCACCTGTCCCCTATCACGAAAATTATTCAAGTTAGACGAGCCAGACATGCAGGACACTGCTGGAGAAGCGGGGACGAACTCATAAGAGATTTACTCTTATGGACCCCCACACATGGCCGTGCAAAAGCAGGACGACCAGCACGAACATACATTCAGCAGCTATGTGAGGATACGGGATGTTGTCCTGAAGACCTACCTAGGGCGATGAACGATAGGGAGGAGTGGCGAGAGAGGGTCAGGGATATCCGTGCTACCAGCGCGATATGATGATGATGAATGCTAAACTGAATTGTTTGAATAACCTGAATAGCTTGAAATAGAAGTGTTTTTGACAATTAAACCGTGCTTACATTTAAACTACGTGCTTATGCTTAACTAAATTATTTAAAAAAGAACTGTTTTTCGACATTAAAACTGTATTTACACTTAAGTGAATTGTTACATATAACTGCTTGAATAGTTTGAAATAGAAATGTTTTTAACCATTAAGCTGTGTACTTATGTTAAACTGAATTGTTTTAAAAAGAACAGATTATTTACATAAAAATGGATTCGGCGTTAAATAACCAACAAATGTTGATATGCCATAAAACCCTATAAACCAACCGTAATAGCGAGACTGGGGTACGAACTCGCTTCACAACGATTCCGTAGTCTATCGCTTTAACATTTGCACCACAAGGACACCCCACCGGAGAAATGATTTGAAATATAAGTGAAAGTTTACCCATAGTTATTTCTTACTAAATGTGAACGAGAGCTCAAAAGTCACTGAGTTCTTAATCTTTGTTATTTCCTACAGATAAACATTGATGATTGTTTTGCGATATGAAAGCAGCTAATATTTCAGATGATCGTTAAAATGATTAGTTGGCATTACTTCATGAAATATAAAGAAGAAATGGAGGAACGAGTTACTATAAGTCTTTTCAGATCTCCATGACTCTCCTTAGGATTCAAACTGATCTTTACAGTGCTAAGGTTTTAGATGGTCTAGATTCTTCTTCTCATCTTAAGTTACCGCTCTTTCTTTTCCAGGTTTTTCGTGATTGTTCCACCAGCTCCAATTATATTTAGTATCACTGTCACTTTTATGCTTCACATGTTTGTCAGATCTCAGGCAAGATCTTAGTATTTGTCTAGATTTCTGATTTGCTTCCATTTTATTCTGTAATTCTTTAGAACTCAATATCTCTAGAGGAATTTTCATACCAGTAGAAACTGAAGTCCGAGTGATAGCAGGTTTATTTTGCTCTTCAAAACTTTTGTAACTATTCCGACCGATTTTGGTATTCCTGGATGGTCTCGATTTTGTTCTCCGATTTTAACTACCAACAGGTCTATAGGAATTGTTCCAGTGGCTCTAAGTTTTGACTGCTTGTAACTTTTCTGCTCTTGGACAAGATTCATATTATTTCAAAATTTTTATTTTTGCTTTACTTTCACTTTCACTATAAGTTTAGCTAGAACGGCATAATCTGTTAGATGACAATTTTCTTTTCTTCTTGATATCTAAAACTTGATGTAATATTTTGTTTCCTATTAGGGGAATCGTTTTAATCTCAAAATCCCGGAGAATTTTTTTTCCAATATATCGGATCCTAGTCTGTGTATTGAGGTTTTAGTATCATGTTTTTCCATAGGAGGATAACTTTGACCTTTTATGGTTATGGATTTACAGACTGTGTCTTATTTGATAGCGCTGATAGACTAAAGAAACGTTTTATAAACGAAAGAAAATTCGGGTAGAAGTGTGATGCATCTGATTATACCTATCAAATATTCTTTTCTTTTTAATTTTTTTCTTTTTTTCTTTGGAAAATATATCATAATTAATTTCTTTTTACCAATTTCCAATTTAGCTACACAGAAGGGCAGAAAACGTTCTGAAATCTTTTATTAAAGACTTACCCTATGGATGTCTAAATTTATGAGATGAAGCTTGTTGATTTTTATCATTAAGGTGTTTCGCACTATTGTCTTCATCTTTATTGTTATTTCCACTTATTTTCGGCCGATATTTCCTCCGGACTTCTTCAGGTGTTTGTCGAATTCGGGAACCTTCACGGAACTTCGAACTACGTCCTTTATTGAAACCACGGGGGTCGCCTGTTCTGATTCCGTTAGCCAAGTGTTAAGTATTCCTGTATTGATACTCGCCTGTAGTGAGGATTGAACCTGCAACCTTCAGATGATTGTGTTATATAGTCATCTCTGCATCATCACAACGACACAATAATTAAACAGACGCACAAATAAAGGACGCATGAAGAATTAAGATGCAGGAAGGAAAACGGAAGACACAAGAAGAATTCTTTAGAACTATATTTACCTCTCACTTTATTGCAAGGGTTCGAAAGGTTAGCATGTGAGAGGATGCTGGAGACCGAACATAAACTTCATATTCCGACCCCACTGTTATGACCGTCTCGTTGTGTCGTTCTTGTTCTCCTGATGTTGGGGTCTACTCCATTGGGGCTTTCCGAGGGCCCCCTCGGTCGGGTGTGGCTTTCCCTACCACATCTGGTCTCTAGCTGTCTGGAATTATACTGGCAACTGCATCTGGGGTTTTCCGAGTGCCCCCTCGGTCGGGTGTGGCCTTCCCTACCACATCTCGTCTCTAACTCTCTAGGAGTCTGCTGGCAACTGCATCGGGGGTTTCCGAGGTACCCCTCGGTCGGGTGTGGTTTTCCCTACCACATCTGGTCGCTAACTCTCTGGGAGTCTGCTGGCAACTGCTCCGGGGGTTTTCCGAGTGCCCCCTCGGTCGGGTGTGGCCTTCCCTACCACATCTCGTCTCTAACTCTCTGGGAGTCTGCTGGCAACTGCTTCGGGGGTTTCCGAGGCCCCCCTCGGTCGGGTGTGGCCTTCCCTACCACATCTCGTCTCTAACCCTCTGGGAGTCTGCTGGCAACTGCTCTGGGAACCAAACTCAACTGAGTTAAATAATAACTCAACGCCCACACGATCGCCTACTGGATCTTTGAAATCGAATGTTTAATCGTCATCAAGCGGAAATAACTGTCATGCAGTTCAGAGGTTACTCTCTTCCGGTGCATGACTGTAATGTCAGAATGGGACCTTCACCTTTTCCCATATCATAAGCCTTAATCCGCCCACGCGATCTCTTTCGATTACTGGCCGTTGGAATGTGTCACTTCCTTCCGGTGTATTACCTAGGAATAGCATTTTTAGGCCGGGGCGAGGGGTCAAAATATAACAATTGTCTCCTTAGAAGCTCAGGGAACCATCGCCTATAACCGTTACGCCATGTGTACAGCGTTGTGGAAATAACAATAAAGATGAAGACAATAGTCCGAAAAACCTTAATGATAATAAATACCGTATGGAGTCTATATTCCTTTGTTCCCCAATATGTTTTCAGCATGTTATATGTGTGTGTGTGTGAACACATGATTTTACATCACTATGTAATACTGGCCACTATTTTCATTTTTCGTCTGAAAATTTAGCAGACGGCATGAATCTTAAAGTAACAAATATCGTGTTCATAATTTGATATTTTTTGAGACATATACTTTTTCTTCCGTTGTGCTGTCGAGCACTTTTTCTGGTAAACATTTATCATTACCTTTATTTCTCTCTCTCTCTCTCTCTCTCTCTCTCTCTCTCTCTCACACATATATATATATATGATATATATATATATAGATGATATATATGATATATATATATATAGGATATATATATATGTATATGTATATATATATATGATGTATATAAATATATGTACATATATGATATATATATATATATATATATATATATATATATATACGTGTTGTGTGTGTGTGTGTGTGTGTGTGTGTGTGTGTGTGTGTGTGTGTGTGTGTGTGTGTGTGTGTCTGTGTGTGTGTGCTCGAGCATTTGTTGTATCTAAAACGAACTGATTCACTTCCAAATATTTATATATGATATGGGAATGGAATATCTAAGATGAAATTTAAAGTAAAAATATTACAAAAAATAATATTGATTCTCTTCGATCCATTATGGCTCGGGAAATATTCTTCCATTAAAAGGAGTATTTTACCAAAATTCAATTTTAGATCAATTTAAAAAGAAACGTTTAATTGAAAAAAAAAACAAACTCAAAACAACAACTCCAAAACAAAAACGCAACGGTTTGTATCAACGGGAAAAATCTTGCGTTCTTTTTTGGATAAAATCCAAGTTGAAACGAAGTACTGATTATGTAAGAAAAAAAAAAAATTCTGTAATTGGACAAATAAAACTGTAAAACATAAATTTGACAAATGTATTTCGCTGTCTATTTCAGAGAGTAAAAACGAAGATATAAACTCAAGAGGAAAGCAAAAATAAATAAATAGATGAAAATAAAAAAAACGGAACGGTGAGACATCTACTTAATAACTTGTACTTGTTCCCTGCGTCTAAATAATGACAACTACGCAACGTGGCATGGTGTCTATTATGTTCGAAATTTGATACGGAGATACATCTATCAAGATACCTTCGACGACAGCAAATAACTGTTGCAGTTCCATAAGTTCTGTACCGATTACGTTGTGTTGTGATTTAACGTTGAATTGCATTTAATTCGAAAGCTCCAATTCTAGATATTTCAGAAGTGTGTAATATCCCTATATTTCATTACTCCCAGACCCACACTGACTAGAAGTAGTTGTATCTGTTAGGGTCCTGTCTATGGGTCAAAGAGATTTATTTGAAGCTAATTTGTGTAAGTTTGGTTTGGTTTCGATGTATGGCATATCAACCATTGTAGGTTATTTAATGCCCGTTTTTACATATATATATAAGATATATAGGCTTTGTAAACACATTTTAAAGATACACACAGTTAAAATTTCAAACAGTTCTATTTCACACAATTCAATTCATCAAAAGTCAACAAAGTTAAATGGTTCAAAGTATTGCTTAATATCACTAACAATTCAATTAAATACCAGTCATTTGTTTACATACAGTTAAATGATCAAACTGTTCTATTTTAAAACTATTCAATTTAGCATAAGTCATTCGTTTGTTCTCAGTTTAAATGTTAAGCAGTTTTATTTGACCCATAGATAGAACACTATCTACTGCTACCACTCCGGGTAAGAATGGACCTGAGAGCAATGGCAATAAAGGGGTACTCCGCATTCCCCAAAATTCCAGCATCACTGAAGCCTTATCATCAGATTGTTTAATGTCATATCTAGGATACTTTTTAAGGGAGTCCTATCGCTCTACTGTGAGGTAGTCGGTGTATTCTACAACTTCAGCCTACTGGGCTATGAAAGGAGTAGCGCCCTCTCCTACACCTTGGTGTAGTAGCTACCGAAAAACGAACCTTCAGGTCACCCTTGACTACGGTCGCCGACATTTTAATAATACTTGATGACATATAACGGTGTAAACATTTTCTGTATTAAGACGTGTTACTTGAAACAGTAATTGTCTATTGAGGATTTTTATTGAGTTTTGTTCCGCGTGCATTTAATAAATGATGAAATTTTTGTTTAAAAGTCTAAATTCCAAAATTATTAATGTATTTTCTTTCGGTGACTGAATTCCCATGTAAAGTTTAATGAATATTCTATAAAATCCACAGAGTTGCACAAACGTAGGTAATTGCCTGACGATTAGGACACTCTTATATATTCATATAACTACTCTTAATACAATTTTATGGTTTTAAGTATTGCTGTCTAACCCCTTCTCAATAAAACAATCTATTCGACCCTTTCATTGGATCTCTTACAGATACGAGCACTTTGGATCTGAGTGAGCCTGCGATTATTACCCACGAAGAAGTGACTCTCTAAATTCCCCAGGGATTCAGAACTGGAGTCTTATCGACTCTGCAAGACTCTTTTTAGTACTCTCGGCCATCTTTGCTGTACTACAGATTAAACAGTCTCAATTATTGTCCGGATATTCATTTCTATTCCCTTCTCTAGGTCTGTTCACTGAGATTATAGAATATGCCAACTGCATCTCTGCAGAAGGGAAAGTCCCATCCTGTGAATGTCCTGTTTGGGACACTAAACTGTATTTGGGCCTTTGGTGAATATAAACTACTCCTTCATTGCCATGACTCCCAGGCCAACTAGCAATACCTGAAACCATTTTTCTGAAACCATTTTTCTGTGAGCAAACAAATAATTACAATTAAATAAGTTAAAAATTTTTGATAAATAGAATAGCTAAATGTTAAATAGCAATACATGAAGCAATCTAACAGTGAGCTATTAGAATTATTAGTGTTAAATAACAATAAATGAAACCATTTTCCTGTACCCCCCCAAAAAAAATTGGAAACTTTTTAACTTTGTGCAAAATAATGTACTATAACTGATTTAAAAGCATTATCAACATTCTATTTATTTAAGCGGTATAGTTTTAGCCGGAAAAGTTGTGAAGGATTTAAAGTCAAATGTATCAGGTTTCATTAAATATTTTTTGTTTGAAAGTGGAGAGTCAATATCTTTTCGATGAAAACTAGTCATGTCAAAACCCCCTTTCACACAAACCCTTCCCTACTTCTCTCTTATCAACTCATTGAAATATATCTCCACTTTTAAACAAAAAATCTTTAATGAAACCTTATGTGTTGGATTTTAAATCCCTCACAATTTTTCCAGCTAGAACTTTACCCCTTCCACTCTCCTCACATGCTTTTAAATAGAAAAAAACTCAGAAAATAATCTCAGTCTTGAAGAAGTTCACGAAGATGAAATAAAGCCCGAACGAAATATTACACATCTAAATCTGAGTTAAGTGTCTGATTTATCTAACGTTCAACATATTTCTGTCTCTCTCTCTCTCTCACACACACACACACACACACACACACACACATATATATATAAAGATTTGGCATTAAATAGCCCTCAAAGGTAGTTATGCCTTTAAACCAAATAAAATAACAAATCATTATGATTAGTTAATTGAAACTATATGATTATATGCCAAACGTGATTAGTATTATTTTTATTAGTTTGGAATAGTTGATATTTTATAACTTTACAAACAAATGATAGATGATAAAGAGTTACGGGGCAAGTGTGTCTCTCCAGCAGTACTCCATCTACGATGTCTAGGTAGTCTGTGTCTCCATACGGATAACGCACTTTTACTTTGGTGTTTCTATAGAGAATCATTATAGCTGCGATGGTCTCTTTTGGGATGCTGTATGCTAGTACAATTTGTTCCATCATCCCTCTGTGAATGGAATGAAAGGCCTTGGTAAAGTCGACAAATAGTATCGTCGTCTGTAGGTTTTTGCCCGTACGCCTTCAAGGATTCTACAGATAGTCAATATTTGTGAGGTCGTGGATCTATTTCTTCGGAAGCCATTTTGGTCTTTCCTAAGAATGTTGTCAAATTTGGGTTCTATGCAGTTTCGTAGTTGAGGATTGTATATTTTGGCTGCTATAGATGTAAGTATTATTCCTTGGTAGTTCTTGGCTAATCCAAGGTCGCCCTTTTTCGGGAAAGGGAGGATGCATCCCTTCATCCATCTGTCACGTGCTTAGAACATCGATTGATAAAATCAAAGAAAACGGTTTTGAGCTGACAAAGAAAAAAAGTAGAAGGAACTATTTACCAACCCCTCAGCAACACAGTTTCTTCCAATCAGCAGTCGTGTTGATACTGCTATATGGATGCACTACATGGACGCTGACTAAACGGATGGAGAAAAAGCTTGACGGCAACTACAAAAAAATGCTGAGAGTAATCTTGAACAAGTCCTGGAGGCAACACCCCACAAGGCACCAACTGTACGGCCACCAACCTCCTATCACGAAAACTATCAAAGTTAGACTAACCAGACATGCATGACACTGCTGGAGAAGCAGGGACGAGCTCATAAGTGATGATCTCCTATGGACCCCCTCACATGGCCAAGCAAGGGCAGGGAGACCGGCCCGAACCTACATACAGCAGCTATGTGAGGATATAGGATGTAGCCCAGAGGACCTGCCAGAACCAATGAACGATAGGGAGGAGTGGCGAGAGAGGTTCAGGGATATCCGTGCTGGTGGCATGACATGATGATGATGACAAACATGTGATTGGTATTATTTTTATCAGATGGAAATAGTAGATATCATAACACGGCGTAAAAAAATAATTATAGACAAATTTTCGAAAAGTGAGATTACAAAGAAATGAAATTGAACACTGAAAATGGAATCATGATTTGTAATCTAATATAGAAATGAATCAAATTTTGGCATTAAGTGAAAAGTTGATACGATATTAAACAAATACACTAAAAAGAAACAAACAAACCTATTACGTCATTCCTGAGGGAGAAGGCAAATGCATGTGATCATGGAGCACACTGCATAGAGCTGAAACAATCGGGCAAATTATAACATTACACAATATGATTTCGTTTATTTTCAAAAGTCAATTAACTAGTCTGTTATTTCTTGTATACGTTTAACGTCGAATGGAAAATGATTTGAGACTACGGAACTTTTACGTGGCGTAGTGGCTTACTCTATTATTGTAGCCTGCGACTCAAAATTCCAGTCGCGCTGCTACGTTCTATTTTGTACTAATATTCTTGGAAAAAAATGAACTTATTCTCCTGCTTTGGGTTAAATAGTACCACGGTTGTTCTTCCACAAAGATGGCTTTGTTAGTAAAAAAAAAACAAAACAGGAAGACTGATACGCCGTTAAAAACAAACACATTTTTTTCTGACACAGTATAATCCCTATGAGGACGGTGTTACTTCATCTATATAAATGATTATATTCATTCCCAACATCGTTTTCACTTTGGTTATGTTTGGAAGTAAAATAAATTGTTTATGACATCTGCTAGTTTACGTTTTAGACATACATCGTATATCACCAAAGATTACAAATACACAAAGATTTTACAATCATTTTGGGGAGAACAAAACAAGTAGAAATAAGCAAAAACTTAAACAAAAACTGTCAGCTAATGTAAAAAATGAGAGTCTTTCAAGTGTGGTAAATTTAAACACAAAGTAATTATATACATTTTTATGCACTTTATTCATTTATCTATCTATTAATATACATTTAAGTTTTTCAGTCTCAAAATGTTTACAAGTAGAATTTCTTTTTAGACACTTGTTTGTATTTTCCTGTCAGTTCCTTTCTTTTGCATTTCATTCTTTTAAGTATTTGTGTCTTCAGTTAACTTCTTGAGCATTTCATTCTTTTGTCTTCAGTTCATTTCTTTTGCATTTTATTCTTTTAAGTCTTTGCGTCTTCAGTTCATTTTTTTTTTTTTGCATTTCATTCTTTTAATGAAGTCTTTGCGATTTCAGTTCATTTTTTTTTTTGCATGGTCTTAAAATGATACCCAATCTCGACTTATTGATAATGTAACTACTCGTATGGACCCGCGGTGTATCGGAACCCCAAATTCACGGTTTTACACTCATTCAGCCCTAATGGACCCTTATATGACCCCTAGCTTAAATCATAGTGACAGCCTTATCGCTTATCACGTTCCTGGAAACCCATTTCCATCTCTGAATGCTACAGACACACTTTTGGTCTTTTATTTCTGTTAGTAAATATATTATTGGTAAACTGTTTATGTATTCGTTTGGCAAAGCAATAAATAAATAGAACGAGAAGAAAGAAAGAAGAAAAAGATAAATAGATTTGAAGTGAGATGACAAAATGATCGCTTTCAGAAAGAAACGGTCTTTATTAGCGTCTCTTGACGAAAGGAATTATAAAAGGAAAATAAAACATAGGAGAAATGAATTAATGAAGATAAAAGTAGGCAGGGGAGGAAAACGAAATGAAATGTTAAGTTTCGCCGGCCAGAATTAATGGCATGAAATCGATCGCTGTTATTGGTTCTTTGAGGTAGGACTCTTTCGCGGTTTTCTACTCATTTACGCGCGAAATGGTTTTTCGCAATAACCAAGTATGTTGAAAGACAGCGTGGAAAATAAAAACTTTCTTTGATATTTTAAAAGATAAAAAGTATGAGTATGCAAAAAAATTTAAATAGTTCATTTATCCGTGCGTTCGATCCTGAATTACAAAAGAGAAAATAAAAACAACAGTGAGAAGACATCCTCATACACACACACACACACACACACACACACAGACATACTGCAAACACATTTTTTTGCACATACCCGCACACACATCGCTATAGACATTCTTCTGCCCATACACACACACATACCCACACATATTCTTCCACAAATACACATTCATACATCAATCCCAACACACATTCATCAACATGCACATTTTTCACATAGACACCCCCCATCGACATTCTTCTGAAGATACACACTCACACGCATCCCTAATACACATTTTCCTCATATACATACATACGTACAAACATCCAAACATCCATCCCAACACACATTCCTACACTCACATATCCATCAACACACACACACACACACATATATCTTTAGCACATATTCTTTCATATACACACCTAAATCTATCATCATTATCATCATCATCATCATGTCATGCCGCTAGCTTGGATATCCCTGACCCTCTCTCGCCACTTCTCCCGATCATTCATCGCTTCTGGCAGGTCTTCAGTGCTACATCCCGTATCCTCACATAGCTGCTGTATGTATGTTCGAGCTAGTCGTCCTGCTTTTGCTTGGCCATATGCAGGGGTCCATAGGAGTACATCACTGATGAGTTCGTCCTTGCTTCTCCAGCAGTGTCCTGCGTGTCTGGTTCGTCTAAATTGGATAGTTTTCGTGACGGGAGGCAGGTGGCTGTATAGTTGGTGCCTTGTGGGGTGTTGCCGCCAGAACTCGTTCAATATTGCTCACAACATTCTTGTGTAATTGCCGTCTAGCTTCTTCTTCAGCCGCTTTGTTAGCGTCCAAGTAGTGCATCCATATTGCAGTAAACCTATACTCACACAAATTCTTCCACAGACACATACATACCCATTTATCGCACATATTCTTACACACACACATGCACATTCTTTCTCATATACACACACCTACATGTATCCTAACGTACATTCTTTCACACACACAGGCATATCCTCAACACACATTCTTCAACACAATCATACACATACATCCATCCCCACCCATATTCCTTATACACACATACATTAGTCCAGGCACGCATTCATCCACATATTCTCACATCACCCACACACAATCTTTCAACTATACACACATACATCAATCTCCACTCATTACTACACATCCACATCTATCCACGCACACAACCCCTACACATATTCTTCCATACATACACACACACAGATGCATACATCCCTTCACACATTCGTACATACCCATATCCATTCACACATACATTCCACAGCACATACACACACAACCCTCAAACACTTTCCACATATGCACGCACATACTTCTATCATCAGACACATTCCTAGACATCTACGCCCAAGCACAAACATCCTTTTACTCATACACACACATGCAGTCGTAGAAAATGGACACGGCGACAAGAGTTCAATTCCTGGACGAGGCTGATTGGATTTCACATAGAAATAATACACTTGGGAAAGGTGTGAATCCAGTTATTCTCCTTCCAGCTATGGGTTAATAGTAGGACAGACTGTTTCTTTATCCTTGGTTTGGCAACTAGTCAAGGAGAAGGAAAACTCTGAATTGAAAATTGACCTCGTGTCATATCCTGCTCGAGGGGAGGGGTTGGTAAATTTACACAAGCCCCCACTCCCCAAATATACCTCCTCACACACACATAATATATTCCCTTGGTTACCGTTATTGGAAATGGACACGGCAACATGAGTCAAATCCTATATGTGGCTGCTTACATTTAACACACCGATTCAACTTTTTGAAAAGGAATAAATTTAACTATTCCCCGTCGAATACAAAAAATTATTTCTAAGAAAAAAATCAAGCTGACCTTGTGCAGCACTTGATTTGGCCGGAGTGGAGAAGGGAGACGTAATCCCAGATAGTCCGGCACCAAAAATTGACTTCTTTTTGTCAAACTACTATTTGACCCTCAATAAAAATTCGGGGACCGAACTTATAAGGCACGAAAAACTTAAACTACTAGATGGGTTACGTCACTAGCTTCTTGAATGGAGCTTCCCAAGAAATAAAGTAAAATTAAACGTAAGTTGACTATTGAAATTCTACCAAGTTAAACAACTGAAAGAATATTCAACCAAGAATTCTGCTGAAAAGAACTTTAAAGAAGACTCGCAATTTATGAACTCTGAAACATTTCTACAAAACCAAAAAAAAATAGTCAAATTTAAAGAACACTGTTTTCTGGACATGCTCTCAGATAAGTTACAGCAAATTGGGCTAAAAAATTGCAACATTTTATCTTTTCTATCCCTTTCTTTCTTGTTTCTTTTGTATAAAATTCTCCTTTTAAAAACTTTATTGTCTATGTTATCTTTTCGAATCAATATCCGAACTAGTAAGCCGCGGAACTTACAGTTTAAATTTACTGTTTGAAATTACCGTTTAATGGCACACTAAACCCCACCTAAAAAAATTACCCAGTTAAATACTAAACTTGTCTTTAGTGTCCCTCACTTCATATCAATTTTTATCCTCCCTTCTCAAAATCACTTTATATTGCAAATTTTAATTATATCCCTTAAATTTCTTTACTGTTTAACCATTTAACAGTATGTTAAAAAATGTTTGATGTTTAATCAAACTGTTAACGACACAGCAATACATGGAACCATTTAATTGTGTGCAAACGAATGGATAGTGTTAAATAGAATTATTTGTGTTAAAAAGCAGAACTTAAAAAACTGTTTGCCGAGATTGGTTTGGTTTGGTTGGTTTGGTTTGTTGGGTTTTAAGGCATATCAACCTTTGTAGTTTATTTAACGCCAAATCCATTTTTATGTAAATAATCTGTTCTATTTCAAACAATTCAGTTTAGCAAAAGTACACAGTTTAATTTTCAAAAACATTTCTACTTCAAGCTATTCACTTTAGTCAAACATTTCTAATTCAGCAAATCCAGTTTAGTATCATATTTACCCAACCCCTCCGCTCGGGCAGAATGTGACACAAGGTCAATTTTTGAGCGTAGTTTAACAGGTTTGAATTCAGAGTTTTCCTTCTCCTAGACTAGTTGCCTCACCAAGGCTGAAAAACCTAGTCTGTCCTACTATTTACCCATAACTGGAGGGAGAATAATTGGATTCATACCTTTCCCAAGGGTATTAGTTCTATGTGAAATGCAATCAGTCTCGTCCAGGATTTGAACTCGTGTCACCGAATCCATTTCCTGCGAGGATAACCATTACACCACGGGCACCTAATTCAGTTTAGCATAAATAGTTTTTGTTTACTCACAGTTAAATGTCAAAACAGTTCTATTTCAAACAATTCAGTTTAGCCTAAGAACAGTTTCAATATCAAAAACATTTCTGTTTCAAGCCATTCAGTTTAGCATAAGAACGTATTTTAGTTCTATTTAACCGTAGATATGACTGTATCAGGTGGTACCACTCCGAGCCAGAATTGGCCTTGGAGGGATAACAATGAAGAGGTATTCCGCATTCTCTAGTGCTCCTGCATTACTGGAACCTAACCATCAGATTTTTAGTGTCATAAACTGGACACTCATTGAGATGAAGTTGGTGTATTCAACAGAACCAACCGACTAGACAATGGAAATATTTGATAGTAATTATAACTATATTTTAAATATAAAGTTGTCCTTAGTCGAGGGTGACCCTAAAGCTCCCCTTCAATAGCTACTACACTGAGGTGTAAAGGACGGTGCTACTCCATTCCCTGGATTGCTCCACTTTACCCTTGATCCTTAACTTATAATGCTGAGTGTTAACCAAGGCGGCATCAAGTACGATTTTTGATTATTTGTATATAAAAATGAATTTGGCATTAAATAACCTACAAAGATTGATATGCCATAAAACTAAAACAAACTAAACCAAATCAAACATTTTGAATTGTATTATTTTTTTTTAACTCACCAGAAGTTGATATGGCACAAGTAAACCAATTCTGGTTATAGGATCACTCGTTGCAATGTGAACTATGTTGGCCTTTACTAACGGATTTCAAATCAAGGTCTGAGCTGTTTGCATTTTACACACCACTAATACCAACGGGAAAGATATGAATTTTACTATTCTCCCTCCAGCTATGGGTAAATAGTAGGGCAGACTGTCCGTTAGATTTGGTAAGGCGACCGGTCTTCGAGAAAGAATACTATCTAGTCTGTTAAACCCTGTTAAAGATTGACCTTGTGTCAGATTCTGCTTGCACATAGGTGTTACATAAATAGTACATACACACATACATACCACGCACACATCCTCTACACATACACACACATTATACTTTCATCCATACACACACATTCTTCCATATACACACACATTCATCCATCAATACGCACATTCGTCCACATATACGCACACATCCATCCATCAATACACACACATAAATCCATACATACATGCACATTCTTCCACACATACACACACATTCCTCCATCCATACACACATTCTTCAACACATACACACACATTTTTCCACGCATACACACACAATCGTACAGCCATACATCCTCATTCTTCCACACATCGACACTCATTCATTCACACATACACACACATTCTTCCACTCATGCATACATATTTATCCACACATATACACCCATACGTACATCCATTAATACACACGCATTCTTTCGCACATACACACACATTCGTACATCCATACACACTCATTATTCCACACAACGACATTCATTCATTCACACATACACACACATTCTTCCACACATACACACACATTCATCCATCCATACACACCACACATTCTTCCACACATACACACACACATTCATCGATCCATACATACACATACTTCCACACATATACACACATTCTTTCACACACACATACACACACACATTTCCATCCATACAAACACTCACATCCATCCATCCATACATACACAGACTTCCACACATATACACACATTCTTTCGCACACACACACACACACACACACACACACACACACACACAC
This sequence comes from Sepioteuthis lessoniana, assembly GCA_963585895.1. NCBI lineage: Eukaryota > Metazoa > Mollusca > Cephalopoda > Myopsida > Loliginidae > Sepioteuthis > Sepioteuthis lessoniana. The sequence continues at coordinate 67,316,057 of OY757924.1, read as the reverse complement.
ACACACACACATTTCTATCCGTACAAACATTCACATCCATCCATACATACATACTCAAGTATGAATCTGACATTCTTTTCCGTTCAAAGAATCCTATCGAAAATTCAATTTTGCTATAAAAAGGAGACAATTTGTCAATTTATTTTCTTATCGACATCTATTTGTTTTAAAGATTCTATCATTCAACTGTTGGTCTTCACCAGCTGTACTCTCGTCAAGCCTCACACTAAATTTTTACAGCGCTCGTACAATCATTACCTCTGGTATGTCGTGATTTTCTCAGAAATAAAATCTGTCAGTTGGTCAGTTGGTCAGTTGCCAACATTTAAATATTTGAGCATTTAAGAATCTTCAGAAGAAGTCATCACAAAAGGATAAATCTGGTCAGCGATCCAGCTATAAATAATCACCATGCAATGAGTTGAAGCTCCATTTTTTTTTAGGTACGTTTAAATATCAAAGGCTTATTCCTAAGAGCATCTATGATATCATATATATAAAAAAGAACCAGCTGACATTAGTCGATGTTATTGAAATTGCAGGTTTTAAATGAGAGTAACAGATGCTTAAACAAAAGCTGGAAGTCTATTAATTCAAGCTTTAAAAAGAGTTAATAAAGTGATTCGAGTTGTATTCTACCTTGAAATCAAGAGTTTAATCTCTGGTAGGAAATTTGGTTTGGTTACGTTTTATGGCATGTCGACTTTTCTCGTTTATTTAATACCAGATCCTGTTTATACGATATACATAAAATATATAGTGTACTATAGCCATGATATGGCTATTTGGGAAATGTACATCGATTGTCCATAACTCATTTAGATAACATGAACATAAGAATCTCGAAATTCGAAAACACATAACGACTTCTTTGTTCAGTTACGAAACCTTTTTATTACTTTTGAGTTAAAGGTTTCGACATAAGGAGAGAGACACAATCTTACTATTCTGTCTTTATCATCTGGCCCTTAAGACGTGCGCTACCCATGGCGCGCAAATCCGTCTCTCCGCTGCGAGCCCAAAAGTCGACCGTCTCGTCCGCTGTCTAGTTTCAACTCCGTAACTTTCTTCGAAATCCCCAAAATCCTCCGTGCGCTTCCGGTCCGTGACGTCATTCGCACTCCGTCACCCTGTTCCTCATCTCGGGCTATTGTGACATCTCTGAGTGACACGTCCACTCTGTGCGCACGCGCGTTAACACCTGCATCAAGTTTGCACCTAACTAACCCATGTGCTGAGCCGAAAGGTTCTCAGCCTAACTAAACCCAAAGGCATGAACCGAAATCCTTCGGCCATTATATTAAAATAGGATGTGTAAACAGATTTTGTTGATAACATCTTTAAACGAGCCTGAGCCCATTTTTTTCCTCAGAGTTAACAGATTTCAAGTATTTCTGATTATTTCTATGTGATAGCAGAATATGATACCAGGTATATCTTTAACAGAGTATAACAGATAAGAAATAATGGTTTTCTTTCTTAAAGACCGGTCACCTTTCCAGGTCTATTTATCCCTAGCTCGAGAGAGAATAGTAAGATTCATACCTTTCCCGTTGCTATTAGCAGTATGTAAAATGCAAACAGCTAAGTCCTTGGGTTGAAATCCGGTTTCTGTATGAATTTCTACACATACACACACATTCTTCAATTCACTAATAATTTTGTTTACTATAAATAATTTGTTTGTAAACAGTTGAATAGTTTCAAGCATTGCTATGTAACAATAACAATTCAACACCAGTCATTTGTTTTTTCACTACGAGTTTTAAGTAAATAGTTTGTTGGTAATTTCATTTTTAAATGATTTAGAACAAATTTATTTGCACACTAGTGCTGTTATTATTTCTACGCATTTAAATGGTATCGGTTATTGCTATCCAAAAATAATAATTCTATTTAATCATTTTTTGAATACAGTTAAATAGTTACAAGTATTGAAATTTAACTCTAATAATTCTATTCAATATCAATCCTTATTGTCACACAGTTATATAGTCACAAATATTTCAATTTAACACTAATAATTTTATACGATATCAATTATTTTTGAATTAGCAAGCTAGACTAGCAAACCTTCACCAGTGAGTTCAAGTCTCATTGGCCTATTCATTTGGCTTTGTGCCACATCTAAGCAAAAGGCTTAGTAAATTATTACAACCGGCTCATTGGCGTTGTGGTTAGAGTGATCGCCAATGGTCAGGCAGACTTGTGTTCAATCCCTGGGCGTGTCATACCAAAGACTTTGAAAATGGTACTTGATAAATTAACACTCAGCAATATAAGGTACTTATCAAAGTTAAAGTGGAACAACCCAGGGAAAGGAGTGGCACGCTTCCCTACAAGTATGTGTAGTAGCTTGTAGTCGCCCTCGACTATGGTCACCAACTTACGTTACTTACAGTTAAATTGTAGTATTGTATTCTAACACTAATAATTCTATTCAATATCAATTATTTTTTTGTGTACAGTTTAATAGTTACAAGTATTGCGATTTAGCACGAATAATTCTATTCAATATAAATTATTTTTTGTGGGAGTGATTTGTATTTAGTATTTAAGTTCCCCATAATTTTATGTTGAAGTTTCGCATAGTGTTTAGAAAAAGGTAGAATAGGCATAATATAGGCACATGGATAAAGGTACATGAATGAAGGAAGCCAATGAGTGAAGGATATGAAACAAATGAGTAAAAGATTTGAAACGGCGCGGACAAAAGGAACATTCAAAACAAGGCGACGAACAAAACAAATTTATATACTATAATAAAACAGACATAGATACATTAAAAATAGTCGTGTGTGTATATATGTGTGTGTGTGTGTGTGTGTGTGTGTGTAACTAACACAACTAAACTACAAAAAGGTTAATGACGGAAACATCCTATTAATTTGGATTACGTATTTAAATGTCTTTTTTTTTTGTGGTTCGAAACAGTCGGTTTCTCTGAGTCTGGAAAAAGTCTCATAGTCAATGTATATTGAAGAAATGAATGTCTGCGAGGCTTATCCATTTTTTGCTTTTCACTCCTGTTGATGAATAAGAAGAATGTCACACTGAAGAGAGAGCGTGTATCCGCTGCGAAGAATTTGTGTAAAAAGAGAAAGAGTGCTTGAAGACGACGTATTTATAGAAAATACGTGTCTTGGAAGGGGCTCCAAACGCAGGACGAAATTTACGCGCGGACGTAGTTTTACGCAGGTCACGTGGTTCTCCTGGCCAATGGTTTCCCGAGACTGAATATGTGGGCGTCCGCCATCTTTGTCGTTGGAACAAGTGGCATACCGCCCAAATTAATTATAGGAGTGTAAAGTCCTATAGTGTACAGTTTAATAGTTATAAGTATTGCGATTTTGCACGAATAATTCGATTCAATATCAATGATTTTTTGTGTACAGTTTAATAGTAGTTTGCAATTTAACACTAATAATTCGATTCAACATAACTCATTCGTTATCACGTAGTTAAATGGTTCCATGTATTACTATGTATTATTAACAATTCAATTAGACAGTCATTTGTTTACACATAGTTAAATAGTCAAAGGATTCTATTTCTAGCAGTTCGATTTAACATTTATCCTTTGTTTGCACACAGTTTAAATATTAAACAGTTCTTTTTGACGTATAGATACGACCCTATCAAGAGCTTCTACTCCGGGACAGAGTGAAAGTGGGAACAATAGCAAGGAAGAAGTACTCCACTTCTCCTAAAGCTCTAGAATTGGAGCCTCGCCATTATTTAGTCTCATATCCAGCAGATATGTTGCTCTTACTCCTCTACAGAGACACAGTCGGTGTATTCTATAACCCCAGCCGACTCTGCTATATGGTTGGAAAATAAAAGTGACATTATAAGGATGGAATAATTAGGGCAAATTAATTGTTACGTTTGTATTATGGCATGTAAAAATATATCAGGTTATGCAATGCTGAAGAATTTTTTTCTAAAAATCATGAAGCTTCAAGTAATCGGAGATAGTCATTTGTAAACTGTTCATAAAATAGATAATTGGCTACATAGTTATCAGGTTTCAAGTATTCTTATCAAATACCAATAATTTGTACATATTTATCTGGTTTCGACTAACTAATAATGATAATAATTCATGAATAATTCTAGTTTCAAGTAACTATTTTTAATACAAGTAATTTAAAACACAGATAAATGGATATTACTCTCAACAGACTGCGGAGAGCTGTACTCTCCAGCCTTCTGAAGGCTTCTTTTGTCGTACCCCGCAATCTTCCGGAATCCAAAAATATTCTTTTCTTGAAATGGTAGAAAGTGGCTGATACAAGGTATAGTCGACGGAAAGAGAAGAGTCTACCGCAATGAAATAAAAGGTTAAGTTCGGAATTCCTGATGAAGGCAGGTGAGTACAGCGATCGGAACGCTGGGATCATAGCGTCTAAGATTAGTATAGCTGTCCACAATGTTTAGAGATAAAAATACCAAAGCCTCATCTCTTAGATATAGGAAGATACTGTTTGAAGTATTCATAAGTAAGTAAAATTGGCGACCTTAATCGAGGGCGATCAGAAGGCTCCCTTTTCAATAGCTACTTCACCAAAGTGTTGGGGAGGGTGCCACTCCTTTCCCTGGGTTGCTCAACTTTACCCTTGATATGTACCTTATATTGCTGAGTGTTAAGCAGGGAGGAATCTAGTACCATTTCAAAAGTCTTTGGTATGACTTGTCTCCCGGACAATTGGTGAACACTCTAACCACAACGCCAATGAGCTGATTTCAAAAAGATCTATTTGATACACACATGGAACCAAACCAAATCAAACTTATTAAAGCTTGTTTTGGTTTAATGGCATATCAAACATTGTCGGTTATCTAATGCCAAATCCTCTTTATATATATATATATATATATATATATGTGTGTGTGTGTGTGTGTTTGTGTGTGTTTTGTAAACACATTTTGTTGATAACATTTTTGAACGAGTCTGAACTCATTTTTGCTTGCACACAATTAAATGGTTTCAAGTGTTGCTATGAAACAATTTAGCATCAGTGATTTGTTTGTCCATCTTTGAATGAACATAATTTTATGTCAGTGTTTAGTTCGTCGATAATTTCATTTTTTAACGGATCAGAACTAATTTGTTGCACAATAGTAATGCTATTGTTTGCATTGGTTTCAATTATTGCAGTCTAACACTTCTATTCAATATTAATCGCTTATTTGCACACAGTGAAGTGGTCAAAAGTTTCGCTATTTAGCACTAATTATTCTCTTCAAGATCACTCTTGCCCAGTCACTTGGGGCTGTAGAATACACCGACTAAACCTCTGCAGAGGGGTAAGACCCCACCCCCAATGAATGTCCAGTTATGACATTAAGCAGTCTGATGGTGAGGCTCCAGTGATGCTGGGGCTTTGGGGAATGGGAAACACTCCTTCATTGCCATTGCTCCCAGGTGCACTCTGGCCCGGAATGGTAGCACTTGATTGGACCCTATCTATGGGTTAAGTATAACTAAGTGCATACATATGCTAAACTGAATTGTTTGAATTAAAACTGTTTGCCTAAACTGAATAGCTTAAGATAGAAATGTTTTTGACAATTAAACTGTGTACTCATGGTAAACTGAATTGTTTGAAATAGAAGTGATTGTTTGCATAAAAATAGATTTGGCGTTAAATAACCTACACAAGTTGATATGCAATAAAACCCAACCAACTAATCAACCAATCTGATTGTGAGGTTCCAGTGATGCAGGGGCTTTGGAGAATAACAAGCACCTCTACATTTCCATTGCCTCCACGTCCACTGTGGCCAGGAATGGTAGCACCTGGTAAGGTCCTATCAATGGGTTAATTAGAACTAAACTGCCTACTTATGCTAAACTGAATTGTTTAATATAGAACAGTTTTGACCTTTAACTTTGTGTAAACAAAATCTATACCAATAGTAAGCTGGATTAGCTGAATTAGAACTGTTTGACTAAACTGAAGAGCTTGAAATAGAAATGTTTCTGGAAAGTAAACTGTGTACTCATGCTAAACTGAATTGTTTTAAATATAACTGACTGTTTGTATTCAAACAGATTTGGCGTTAAATAACCTAGAAAGGTTGATATGCCATAAAAACCAAGATTACTCATTTGTTTCCACAAAGTTAAAAAGTTTCCAAGTATTGCTATGTTTTATTAACAATTCAAGTAAACACCAGTCATTTGTTTACACACGGTTAAATGATCGAACAGTTTTATTTCTATCAATTTCCAAATTTGAAACTCCAGAACTGGAGCCTCACGACTGGATACAGACCTAATTTTTTAATATTTTTTGTTCCAAATACCAGGGTGAATGCTGACTATATGGCAGTAGATTTTTAATTTTCTTCAAATAACATTTTTTTCGTATTGTTACTAATAATAACTGATTTGCAGTCTAGCAAAAAAAAAAAAAAAAAAAAATACCCCCACCAAAAAAACAAACAAACAAGCAAACAAATAAACACCTGAATTGAATTCCCAATGAAAAAAAATATGCATCCATTGATATTCACAGACGCTAACTAAATGTTTTTTAGGAGGGATGGGATCACAGTTAGGTGGTGGATAGTACATTTCAGCTGATGCAGCAGTCACGGGAGTGACAAAATACTTTAAATAAAGCACTCGACCCACAAAAGGATGAGCAACCAATCGAATAAAGCCGATGAAGGATGGACTATCCGGACAGATTTTTTCTGATAATGACACCATCATCAATTCTCCGCAGATTAATGAATTTTATCCTTAAATAGGAATATTAACTTTAAACCATGCGTGTTGCATATTGACCTCCAACCCAGCCAAGCTGTCAAAATAAGAAATACACCTGTGTAAATTCCGGTCGAGGAATATCAGGATATTATAACCTTCACCGTGGACGGGTTGAATGAGTGCGATTGTGACGCTCGCAGGAAGAAGAGTGGGAATCAAATCATTATATAACCCGGGTGAAGACAGAAAGTCAGCAGTTGGAGATCAGATGTGGTAGAGAGAAAACCAGCACCCAGAGAGGCTGGGCTCCAAGGCCCCCGGTTGAGCAGCCCAGGAGAACTGGAAAGAAACGCGGTCATGGCCAATAGAGTGGGGGTCAATATGTTGCAGTTCTGTTCAGTCTCCAACTAGCTCTCGCACACAACCCTTTCAAATAAACTGCGAGGTATATTTTTCTAGAGAACTGTGTCGCACGTCTTTATTGTGTGATCGTTATGATTCTGCATGCATATGTATTGTGTGGCTATAGAACATGCATAGAGTATATCGAATGAAGGAATTACTTAGCCCACGATTTGTTGATATGCCATAATACGAATAATCCAAACCAAAACTGAAGTGACAATTGTAATAACACAATATTTCTCATCGCCTTGTTGGAAGGGCATAGAATATCCTAATAATATCCCCTCAAGACTGGTAAGATCCCCCCAAAAGGAGTGACCTCCATATGACAAAATCTGATACCTTCATCACACATCTTGTAATATTACGGACGGGCGCTGTCGTCAATCAGTGAAGGTGTCACGAGACTAGCGCGTGCGGGCAGAATGACCTACAAAGTTAGACGTGATTTTAAAATAATCACAGATGTATCATCACGTGTTTCACTAATGACATCGAACATTCGAATATCTTCGATTTGTTCTCCAAAATCTCTATATAAGAAAAAATAACGAGATTTTGGGGCAGAGTTGAAGGCAGTTGTCAAAACGGGTGCGTTAAAGGTTCAGGAGGCCCCGACCCGTCCTACGCCGTCCTACGACCTATCTGCTATGACAGGCATGTGTCAAACAGCCAGCTCTCACCCACACCCCGTCACCACCGAGAGGAAGGGAGAAGAAGGGCGCAAATAAATGAACTTTTCGAGTTGCAGTAATCATAGCTGAATAAAAACGACTGCTATATTTTCTTCCCTTACCTTCGAGTTTGAGTATTTCTTTTTCTGCGAACTTCTTTTTTTACAGCACAAAACGTTGGTCCTATGGTACAATCTTCATCTGATGGTTAAGCTTCAGGTCTGTTGCTCTAGGGAGTTTGGAGTACCCGTTCATGGCCATTTCTCGCAGGTCCATACTGGACAGAAGTGATGGTGCCAGTTACTGTCACAATAGTGCGTCAAAATCATTTCTTTGAAAATTATTCGGATTCGACGCCAAAAAATCCCCCTCATGAAACAATTACGCAATCATATAGATATAAACGTACGATGAATGTTATTCTCTAACCTCTTGGCATATAATAATTTTAGATGGGTTGACATGCCACTGTAATCAGTCAATCAAGATGCTTCAATGAAAATTATTAGAACAAGATATCGTCTGAAATTATTCGCACATTTACAATTTAAACAGTGTAAATATAGGATTTTCCAAAATAAAAATATTAATCGCATTACTTTCTAGTGAATATTTATATTATCTTCCACCATATAACGTGCATATTATGGTACATTTTGAAGTTTGTGTGTTTTCTTTGTTTAATGGCATAACAACCTTTGTAGGTTATTTAATACCAAAGCCATTCTCCTAGAAGAACAGTAGTGGTACTATTTAACCCATAGCTGGGAGGATAAGGGGCTTCATACCTTTCCCAAGGGTATTTGCCCGAAAGTGAACATAATAGACGACTGGAGTACGAACTCGCATACTACGATTCCGCAGTCCATCGCTTTAACCATCACACCACGAGGACCGCCACCCATTTTGAAGTTGATTTCGACTGATTCTGCCAAACTTGGGCATATACATAACAGTCTGTTCAATTAGCAGTCCTTC
>OY757924.1:67212279-67304779 GCA_963585895.1 Sepioteuthis lessoniana | reverse complement strand
GGGCTGTAGTATACACCGACTGCATCTCTGCAGAGGGGGTATGACCCCTTCCCCACCTATGTGTATCCTAGATATGACAATAAGTAATCAGATGGTGAGGCTCCAGTAATGCTAGAGCTTTGGGGAATGCGGAGTTGCCGTTCATTGCAATTACTTCCAGGTCCACTCTAAACTGGATTGGTAACATCTGATAGGGTCCTATCTATGGGTGAAATAGAACTGTTCGATATTTAAACAGTGTGCAAACAAATGACATGCTAAATAGAATTGTTTGAAATAGAACTGATTGATCATTTAACTGTGTGTAAACAAATGACTGATGTTTAATTGAATTGTTAATGATAAATTACTGTACTTCGAACCATTTAACTTGGTTGACTTATGCTAAATTGACTTGTTAGAAATAAAAATCTTTGATTAGTCAACAGTGTTTATCTACAAAATAAGTTCACCAATCATATATTTAATGGATATGAAAAAACAGGATTTCGCATTGAATAACCAACAATGGTTGACATGCAATAAAACGAAATCAAACGAAAACGAATAACTAATGACTCTGTGGAAAGGGTTATATAATATTTGTTTAAATAGAAAAGACTAGTATTAATATATTTTCAAATCAAACCTTAAGTTTTATTTACTCAGTATATTAGTCATTGCATGCAGCGTTTTGTTTATTATGGTTTTAATTTTTTACGCTTTAAGTTTTGATATTTTGTCGAGTGTGGGCGTTGCCAGATATTCCATTCACAGAGAAGCAAATATCGATCAAATCACACAATCGAAAGAATTTTATGCGCAGTTGTTAAACTGTTTAATTCCACATTTTTTAGCATTATTTTCCCACGTTTTCTCAATATTATTGATCTGAACCGATCGGAAGAATCCAGGACAACAACGAATGAAAAAAGGTTCAATTTCCCTCCCTGGCCCAATTTCTCTGTCTGTCTCGCACTCTCTCACACACATATGGATATATACTCTCTATCTCTCCCACTTCTTTCTCTCTTTCACGCCCACACACACACACACACACACACACACACACACACATATACATTAGTTTTGGGTCCGGTTGAATAGGAGATCAATACTCGAATGTCGGCGGAGGAAAATCAATGATCGATATTGGAAAGGGTAGATTAAAAGGCTGGGTGAATTTTAGCTTGGTAGATACGTCACTTCTCCTCGGTCAAACGTCACAACATGATAGATAGTCTCAATAGTTCTCCATATAAGTTTCGGATTTGGACTCATCTCTGTGACAAGGAACATTGATATTCTCGATTTTGCGAACGGAAATCGTTTTTGAGTATATATATATATATATATATATATATATATATATATATATATATATATATATAATATGAAACTGACTGTAATTAGGCAGGTACAATGATGGGGAGTAAAATCCATTTACTTAAGGTTTTACGTTCGTCTACTGGCTAATATTGAGGACAATTTGCTTTTTTAAAATGTTTTTGAAGATTCATTTCTATACGCCCCCATATATATATATATATATATATATATATATATATAAATTGGGAAAATTCTGACTCTATGAAAATGTATTGTGATAAAAAATATAAGGTCTTCAGAGGCATGTTAGTTACTCACTACTTACATGCCCTGATAAAAGTCTTAAAACCGAAACATTTGAAGTTAGAAAAATATTTTAACAAAAAGAAATTACTTCAGAGGACTTCGTCTTTTTTCATCTCTACACATTTTCATGTATATTTTGTCATCAACAGACAGACTGTTTCGCGGTATTACAAGTCTTCAGTCGAGCTAGACACGCAAGATGCAGGAATGAAAACCTGGCTGACTTAAAAATCAGTCGGATATCTTACATCTGAGATATCTTCAATCTCAGTGTAAGCAAAGTGATTTTTTAGGTACATATTAACATGTACGCTGTCGGCTACAGGTGTTGTCAATTCATGAGAAGAGTTTGGCCTTTTCAAAGTATTAATAGGTACTGAGAATAAATCTTTAATGTTAAAGATAAAAAAAAAACAACAGTATTTCATAAAAGAATCGTGTCCATCTGAGCCATTTTTATCATAAAATATTGTCAGACGAAGCTTATACAGATATATTTTGCCAGCAGATTTTGAAAGGTCTCAGTATTATGCTGATGTAATACGTTCTATTCTTACCAGACCTTGCAAATGTGATTTTCATTGTTTCCGAAATAAAACTTTTAATCGTATGAATTAGAATTTTACTTGGAAGACAATATTAAAAGAGATCTGAAGGTGCACGTTTACACTCTATCAAAAGAAGGTTTTCCTGGGTGATTCGATCAATGGAAAATTAGTTGTAATCTTAGTCTTTAATATGAAAGAAATTCATTTTTCTTTTATTGTTCATTTCTGCCTTGGTATATACCAATTCGGTCTCCGTACCTTTTAACATATCACACACACACACACACACACACACACACACACACACACACACACACACACACACACACACACACACATATATATATATATATATATATATATATATATATATATATATATATATATATATATTACAATTAGATGGAGACTCAAACGACGACTTAACCGAGTTTGAGTCTCCATCAAATTGTACTATATACGCTCTGAATGTGAATTTTGTTATACCCCAGCGAATAAATAGGGAACTAACAATAGCCATACATTGAGCCCTCTCATAGATTTAAGTGATTTTCCTCATATATTCTATGTAAAGAATAAGCCACACCTACTGTCCTTGGACACTGACTGGATATTTTAAAGATATATATATATATATATATATATATATATATATATATATATATATATATATATATATCTAGGTGATGTATAAACTACCAACATATATATAGTTGCGCTTCACTCACACACACTTACTCTCGCACACACACGCACACACACACACACACACACACACACACACATATATATATATATATATATAAGCTAAAATGATTATTTTTACCTAATGTTTTTTGATCAGGTGTTACTGGCTGTTTCAAGCATTTTTTCAAAAATAAAAATAGAATCGGCAGTTGAGTTTTTGGCAAAAAAAATATTTATTTATTCTAAATCTCCTTTCTGACAACTGATTTTTTAAATGCATGAAACTGCCAATGACAGCTGAGAAAGGGAATGCGAGGAAAATAATACAATAAGTTTAGTTTTTACATCCACTCTGCATGCAGCCTCTAGACCATCTTTTTTCAGTCCATTGTTCGCAAAAGATTGTTGTGTTTATATGGTGAGGTTGAGCTGAAAGGTTCAGAGGCTGACTTAATATCTGCTGTTAGTGACTTTTGTGACCAATGGGAAAGTCTGCACACACTGAAGAAATAAAGAGGACAATGTGGAAAAGATGAAACATATATATATATATATATATGTGTGTGTGTGTGTGTGTGTGTATGTGTGTGTGTTTCCAGATTAGTGCTTTCGTCACATGTTTCATGGTTGAATGACCTTTGGTTGGTCAGGAGGACCAAAGTAAACACACTCCATGAAAGAGGGAGAATAACCCCTCCTGACCAACCAAATCTCATTCGAACTGGAAACAAGAGTGAGTTCAAGTCTCATTGATTACCCCATTAACGAGGCCTTGTGCCACATATGTTCTCTGATGAAAGCAACGAGATGGAAACATACACATATATAACACGTATGTAAGAGCAGAATTAACGAATTCGAAAAATACAACTCCCTTCTTGGACCCTCTCATCTTAAAATATATTCTTATTCTTTTTGTGGAACTACAGCAACCATCTTTATATATATATATATATATATATATATATATATATATATATATATATATATATATATATATATAGGCTGGAACGATAAAATTGTCGTCCTAAAGAAAACAACACTACAGCTTTATTTTAAAACTTTTATTGAAAAAATGAATTCATTTATTGAAAAAATGAATTGATTATGTAGTAGAGCTGACATCTATTCAATGTAGCCGCCTTCAGCCTCAATAACCGCCTCGATACGGATCCGGGACTGGGAGCATGTCTTTTCCACAAGCGCTGGACGGAGCTCGGCGAATACTCGGCGAAATTCAGCGATCAGGCTGGCTTTGGTGTTGTGGGAGGTCATGTTGGTGATGTTCTCGACGTATGACCAAAGGAAGTAGTCCAGCGGGTTCAGGTCAAGGGAGGAGGGGGTCTCTTTGGACTTGTTGACCGGCGCCGAGTCCTGCTGCGGCACCCAGTGTCTGCCACCGGCCATCTGATTGCACCAGGGGATCACCACTCTCTTCAGCACATCCAGGTACATTTTGGTGTTGACTTTCAAGCCGACCTCGAAGATGTGAGGTGGCATGATGTGGCCCTCACTTGAAACCACACCAAAGACCATAACCGTAGCCGGAAACTTTGTTTTCATCACATAGAGCACGTCCCTGTTATTCGTGGCAATCCAGATTTGCATTTTGAGGGTACTGGCAATGGTCCTGTTGTCATAACTTGGATCGGTAGAGTACATGAGTTGTACAGCGACGCATCTCCGATCTCGCTAGTTGAACATTGTGTCACTTTTAGACATCATAGAAGGCTCCTATCGCTCTTGGGATTTGTACACAACTGGCCAACTAGTAGATGGTCGGCAACAAAAAAAAAAAAAAAAAAAAAGAAAAAGAAAAGAAAGAAAACCGGTTTTCATTAAACGGAAATGGAATCATGTAGTCTTTTCTAGGGCGACAATTTTATCGTTCCACCCTGAATAAACAATTTGATGCTTTTGCTCAAACATCAAACCTGACACAAAGTTAACTCCTAAAAATAGATTTGTTAGCTGTCCAGCTGTTGGTGTTTGCAACAGCAAATATATGTATATATATGCACTCCAAAATGACTAATCATATAGCTAATGATGATAAAAATAATAATCAGAAGAGGTTAGTTTCAAACAGTTGATATTTTCTTTCATGTTCTTTTTTAATTAAGGTGAATTACATTAAAAACACTACATAAGATTGTATCTATTCAAGATAACTTCTAGATGAACACACACGATGGGACATCAATAGGTCGGAAGCTTTAAAGGTATCTGAATTTAGACCTGAATCTATATTTCACTGTACAAAATTCTTTTTTTTTTTATTAATAATAATTAGTTTTTTGTTTGTTTATATATATATTGTGTTCTGTTGCGTTTAAGTCATGCTGGGATATTGAAACTACATGAAACTTAGTATGGAATACGTTGAGCTATTTAAAATATTATTCGGATTGACGTAAACCCTACATAGGAAAAAGATACGATCAGCAAAAACTAAAATTCACACCTGACTTTTACCGTGAAGAAAACAAATTGATCTGTGTTCAATTTTCCAAAGAAAATCGTATATTAAATACGACGATAAATCGTTGATGTGATAGCCTAACGCAAAGACAATCTGTAAATTTTGATCCCAAAATTCTAAGTCCGTTCCCCGGATAGAGACTCACTACTTCGATATTGTAGTAGGTGTAGTGCAAAGAGACACATTAGCCCCATACCTCTTTATCATCTATCTAGACTACATGCTTAGAATATATATTGGTAAAATGAAGGAAAACTGTTTCAAGCTAACATAGGAAAGAAGCAGAAGGTATCCTGCACGAACAATTACGGATGCGGACTACGCCGATGACATTGCGCTTCTGGAAAATGCACCCGCCCAAGCCAAAACCCTGCTACATAGTTAGGAACGAGCAGCTGCAGGTATAGGCCTCCATATCAATGCACATGAGGAATATATGTGCTTTAATCAAAGAGGTGACATCTTCCCACTAAACGGTAGCTCTCTGAAACTAGTTCACCTACCAAGGAAGCTGTGTCTCATCAACCGAGACAGATATCAACATGAGACTAGCAAAGACATGGACAACTATCGATAGGCTATCGGTCATATGGAAGTTAGATCTGACCGATAAAATGAAAAGCAGTTTCTTCCGAGCAGTGATCGTGTCGATACTACTATATGGATCCACAACATGGACGCTAACTAAACGTATGGAGAAAAAGCTTAACGGCAACTACATAAGAATGCTGCGAGAAATATTGAAAAGACCTGGAGGAAGCACCCCATAAAACTGCAGCTGTACAACTACTTACTACCCATCACGAAAACTATCGAAGTTAGACGAACCAGACATGCAGGACACTGCTGGAGAAGTAGGGACGAACTCATCAGTGATATACTCCTGTGGATCCCTTTACATGGACGAGCAAAGGCAGGACAACCAGCAAAAACCTTCATACAACAGCTCTGTGGGGATACGAGTTGTATCCCTGAAGACCTGCCGGAAGCAATGGACGATAGGGAGGGATGGCGAGAGATGGTCAGGTATATCGGTGCTGATGGCACGACATGATCATGATCCTTAATGGATGTTTTTCTATACACTACATTAAAATAAGACCTTAAATAGGTTCACTTTGGTTTCTTACTCTAATGGTGGATTGGTGTAATGTGTTTAGTGGTCTGAGAGACCGGAGTTCAATCCCAGGTTGAGTAATACCAAACATTTAAAAATAGTACTTACTGCCGCCTAGGTTAACTCTCAGCGTTCTAAGGAAAAGATCAAGGGTAAAGTGGAGCAATTCAGGGCAAAAAAGTAGTGCCTTCGCCTCCACTTCATTGTAGTAGCAATTGAAAAGGGGAGCCTTCCGGTCATCTACTACTAAAGTTGCCAAATTTACTTTTATTGATGCCAAAACTATTCTTGTAGACTCTCTGGTGTAAACATCATATATATATATAAAATGAGTGCTAGTTTGTGAATATATATATATATATATATATATATATATATATATATATAAAAAGAGGAAATTCCTACTTATTTTTTTCTCTGGATGGCTCTACTAAGCATTGTTCCGTGCCATAAAATACTGAGTGTTAAGCAACGTGGTATCAGGTACGATTTTTCAGTCTTTAGTACGACTCGACCTGGGATTGAACCCCAGTCTCTTTGGACATTGGCAAACACTCTACCAACTATACCAACGGGCCAGTTGAATATATGTATATATATATATCAGTTACATGTACATATTATAAGTATATTAATGAGTATAGATTGAAAAATATATAATCGATATTGTATTTATATATAAATATATATTATATATATTTATGAATTATATTTATACACACACACATACACACACGTGTATATATATATATATATATATGCACACACGTGTGTGTTTGCATTCAGGATGCTTTCGGAATGTAACGCTAATTTAAGTTATTTTGGGCACTTCAGAACTGTGGAACTGTGTAAAATTAGGTCTGTTCCGTCGTCATTCCTCTTTTTGGTCCCTACAGGTGTCTAATGGTAAACCCATCGCTCAAACTTTCACAAAAGTTGATTATATATATATATATATATATATTTGCGCGTGTGTGTGTGGATGGGGGTATTTTCTCTGTATCTTTTTTATGTTGAGCCACTGATAACCTAAAATTTATGTCCCAGTCCTCAATGGGCACAGATACTATTCCTCCCGTCCATTGTTGAAAATTAATAGCTTCTGAGTAAAATGATCCGATCAAAGTACTTCAAATATGTTTAATTTCTTTATACATTACATTTTCTTGGTTTAAATTTCTGAGATGAAGCTTAATAATTATTATTACTAAGAATATTCAAAGTAATGACAACGTTCCTTTTTATTCTAATATTTAATTATACTAAATCATAGAATTTTCAATAAATATAATTCGAGCGAAAATTATATTAAGCTGTACAGTTATTTGGAGACGACGATGAATTCGTTAATCCCATCCCAAGCGAATGCAGCAAACTCCCACAAAATGTATAAAAGGCTAGAAACGAATGGGTAGGAGAAAGGTGAGTAATTAGAAACTGCGCAAAAGTTTTAAATTTAAACATGTAAGCAAGTTGAATTGGCACAAACCAGAATATTTCCTAAAAATTTGACGCGTATATTATTGAGTATATATATTTTTCTTAGCAAGTCTGTAACCGTCCGTGCATTTTCTAAATATGTGACTGAGTGGTATCATCGCTATTACAAAAAGAAATGGTGATAGCGCATCTCCCTGGAATATTCCTCTTTGGATTTTCACCTCAGCTACCTTTTTATTTCCTGTTGTCAGTTCCACTCTCCAGTTTTTCATGTTTTTTCGGTAAACCTTATAACTCCTTGCGAGCTTTTCTCGTTAACTAATAGACTTTCCTTAGAGTCTGAGTGATCCTATTTACCCAACCCCTCCGCTCGGGCAGGATATGACACAAGGTCAATTTTTAAGCGGAGTTTAACAGGTTTGAATTCAGAGTTTTCCTTCTCCTAGACTAGTTGCCTAACCAAGGCTGAAGAACCTAGTCTGTCCTACTATTTACCCATAGCTGGAGGGAGAATAATTGGATTCATACCTTTCCCAAGGGTATTAGTTCTATGTGAAATGCAATCAGTCTCGTCCAGGATTTGAACTCGTGTCACCGTGTCCAATTCCTACGACGATAACCATTACACCACGGGCACCTCCACACTTAAAGTCTGAGTGATAGCAAGTCTCCACATATCTCCAGGGCTCTTTGTATTTTGGCCGATCTCAGCAATGCTGTAGTTTGGATGGTTTCTGCTTGTTCTTCGATTTCCAATTCTTTAGAGATCATCACTTACAACCGGTATCACCTTCACCTTCATGTTCCAAAGGCTTTTTTACTTCTCTGCTAAGAAGAAATCAACCAAACTTCATTAAACAAGCGAAGACAAAAGAAAAAAACTAAAAAAAGGACCCCTTAACGTTGACGAGTAAAGGAATTCAACAAATGGACCAGAATTTATAAAAACCCACGATGATGCATAAGACCTTACATCCAAGAGATGATATAGATATATGTGTCATGAAAAGAAAGAAGAAGATAACTCGATTGCATTCAAGATGGCGTCGATTCATCGATAAGACGTCTTGAACACTGCCTAGAGAAGAGCAAAGTGAGAGTGACTGCAGTGACTAGAAACAACACAAACACCAACAGAAAAACTATAACTAGAAAACAGAAATGAGAAGAAAAACAATTGTATGGATATTGCAAGCGACAAACAAACAAGACCTCACACCAGAAGACTTAGACGTGTCTAAGAAAAGGAAACCTTAAGAGACACCCCGAATCTCTTCTTAAAGCCGCACAAAACAACGTCATAAGGACCAACTATATTAAAGCAAAAATAGACAAGACGCAACAAAATACTGAATGTAGGTTATGTGGTGATAGAGACAAAATGATCAATCACATTGATAAGCAAATGCAGTAAATTAGCGCAGAGAGAGTATAAGACTAGACATGACTGGGTGGGAAAGATAATCAATTTGGAGTTGTGCAAGAACATTACATTCGGCCAGACAAACAAATAGTATATGCACAACCGAAGGAGGTGCCCGTGGTGTAATGGTTATCGTCGCTGGAAATCGACACGGTGACACGAGTTCAAACCCTGGACGAGACATTGCATTTCACATAGCACTAATACTCTTGGGAAAGGTATGAATACAATTATTCTCCCTCCATCTATGGGTAAATAGTAGGGAGGACTAGGTTTTTCTGCCTTGGTGAGGCAGTTTTCCTTCTAGGAGAAGGAAAACTCTGAATTCAAACCTGTTAAACTTCACTTAAAAATTGACCTTGTGTCATATCCTGCCCGAGGGGAGGGGTTGGGTAAATATGTATGCACAACTGAAAACCCGTCCTGGAGAATAAGATGCACAAAATTCTCTGGGGTTTTGAGATACAAATGAATTATCTAATCTCAGCCGGACGACCGGACTTAATGATAGTCGACAAAAAAAGAGAACCTGCATTTTGCTGGTTGTCTTTTTTCTGTCGTTCCTGTAGACAACAGAGTAAAAATGAAAGCAAATGAAAAATAGGTAACTATCTAAACCTTGGTGGAGAAGAATAAAACTAAGGAACATGAAGATGATTGTTGCACTTGGGACAAGCTCTACTTAATTAATAAAGGGAATGGAAGACTTAGAAATAAGAGGAAAAGCAGACATCATCCAAACAACAAGATTACTAAGATCGGCTAGAATACTGAGAAGAGTCCTGGAGACTTGCTGTCACTAAAACTCCAGTGAGAAACCATCAGTTAACGATGGTGTGAAAAACTCTCGAAAGACTAAATGATAATAATAGTTGAACGAGGGAAGAACTTCAACAAACTGACCAGAGAACAAGAAAACTCATCACTTTGCATAAGGCCCAACATCCCAGAGATGACATAGACTGTATATGTCACGAAAAGAAGGAGGAAGAGGACTCGCAAGCACTGAAGATAGCTTTTATACATCGATAAAGCGACTTGAAGGCTTCATAAAAAAGAATAAGGAAAAAAATTTTAAAAAAAGATAAAGAAAGGCTAATTTCTGTCACAGGAGAGAATACGAACTCGAACCAAGAGAACAATAATACCTAAAAGCAAAAAAGGGAAGAAAAGTATACGGAGATTTCAAGCGACAAACAATTGAAATCTCACGCGGGAAAACTTGTTCATGGCTAAGAAAGGGACACCTTAAAAAAGAAACTGATATCATTTCTAATAGCATCCCAAAAGAACGCCATAACGACGAACAATGTTAAAGCAAAAATAGATAAAATGCAACTAAATAGCAAGTGTAGGTTATGCGGTGATAGAGACTAAACAATCAATCATATAATAATTTCCAAGTGTATTAGTCTGGAAGTGAATGAAATAGCACAACAGGAGATGCAAACAGATCAACTGAACCTGACCAGACGACCAGACCTATTGATAGTCAACAAAATAAGAAAAACTTTCGAATTGTGGACTTTGCCGTCCCGGTATACCACGGGGTAAAGTTAAAAGAAAGCGAAAAGGATGATGAATATCTAGACCTTGCAAGAGAACTAAAAAAAAACAAAACAAAAAAAAACAATGGAACATGAAGGTGATGGTGATACCAATTGTAATTGGTGCGCTCGATACGGTCAGAAAAGAATAAGTACAGACACTGGAAGACTTCGAAATAAGAGGACAAATAGAGACCATCCAGGCTACAGCATTATTAAGATCGGCCAGTGTGATGAGAAGAGTCTTGGAGACTTGAGGAGATTTTCTGTCACTCAATCTTCAGCTAGAATCTTTCAGTTTACACTGAAGTGAAAAACTCTCACAAGATAATTATAATAACCATAATAATGTCAGTCTCCAAGATGCCCAAGTATCTGTAGGTGTCGTTTTCTCCGAGCGTTCTAATTTTGTCGTGATTTGGTAGTTCCATTCCGTTTGTCATATGTCGTTTGCCAGTTTTCATGACGAGCATGAAACATTTTTCTATGCCAAATTCCATTCCAATGTCCTGACTCTATATTCTAACGGCGTGTATGATAGTTTCCAGTTCTTTCTTATTTTTTGCAATATTATTATTATTATTAGTGAAAAACCATCGGGTAACGATGATGTGAAAAGCTCTAATGAGTGAATAATAATAATAATAGTATTGCAAAAAAGAAAAAAAAAAAGAACTGGAAGCTATCATACATGCCATTAGAATATAGAGTCAGGACATAGGAATGGAATTTGGCATAGAAAAATGTGCCATGTTCGTCATGAAAACTGGCAAATGACATATGACTAACGTAATGGAACTACCAAATCACGACAAAATTAGAACGCTCGGAGAAAACGACACCTACAAATACTTGGGTATCTCGGAGGCTGACACCATCAAACAAGTGGAAATGAAAGAAAGATTCGAAAAGAATATCTCAGGAGAACTAGAAAACTACTCGAGACAAAACTCTCCAGCAGAAACCTCATCAAAGGAAGAAACACTTGGGCTGTGTCCCTCGTTAAATATTTGGGACCCTTTCTCAAGTGGACCAGAGATGAACTTAAACAAATGGATCAAAGAACAAGAAAACTAATGACCATGCATAAGGCATTAAATCCTAGAGATGACATTGACAGACTATATGTATCTAGAAAAGAGGGAGGAAGAGGACTTGCCAGCATTGAAGACAGCGTTGACGCACCGATACAACGGCTCAAAGACTACATAGAAAAACACGAACGAGGACTGAAACAATACTGACAACACTATAGACGATAGAATGACAACAACTAGGAAACAAAAATGGAAAAAAAACACCCAACTCTACGGCCACATTAAACGACTAATAAACAACATTTCACACCAGAAAACCTGAACCTGGCTAAGAAAAGGTAACCTTAAGAGAGAAACAGAATCTCTCCTGATAGCAGCACAAAACAACACCATAAGAACCAATCATATCAAATCGAGAATAGATAAGACACAGCAAAATAGCAAATGTAGTTTATGCGGTGACAGAGACGAAACGATTAATCACATAATAAGCGAATGCAGCATATTAGCACAGAAGGAGTATAAGACGAGACACGACTGGGTGGGCAAGGTGATCCACTAGGAAATGTGCAATAAATTTAAATTTGACCATACTAACAAATGGTATATGCACAACCCAGCACCTGTCCTAGAAAATGACTCCTATGTAACTTTAACATACAAACAGATCACCTAATCCCGGCCAGAAGACCAGACGTCATAATAAACAACAAAAAGAAGAGAATTTGCAAAATTGTCGACTTTGCTGCCCCGGCGGATCACAGAATAAATCTGAAGGAATGTGAAAAGAAGGATAAGTACCTTGACCTTGCTAGAGAATTGAAAAAGCTGTGGAACATGATAGTGACGTTTGTACCAATTGTGATTGGTGCTTTTGGCACAATAACTAAAGGATTATTAAAAGGCCTGGAAGACTTGGAATTTGGCCGACGGGTAGAGACTGTCCAAATGACAGCATTGCTGAGAACGTTCAGAATCTTGAGACGAATCCTGGAGACTTGAGGAGACTTGCTGTCACTCAAACTCTAGTGAAAAACCATCAACTAACTCTGATGTGAAAAACTCTAAAAGGGTAAATAATAATAATAATAATAAGCAACATCCCACACGAATGAACGTGAGTGTGGCTAAGAAAAAGAAACCTTATGAGAGAAACTGAATCTCTCCTAATAGCAGCACAAAACAACGCTATAAGAACCAATCGTGTCAAGGTTAGAATTGATAAGACGCAACAAAATTGCAGATGTAGTTTGTGTGGTGATAGAGACAAAACGACCAATCGCATCATAAACGAATGCAGTAAATTAGCACAGAAGGAGTATAAGACGAGACACGACTGGGTGAGCAAGGTGATCCACTGGGAAATGTGCAAGAAATTTAAATTTGATCATACGAACAAATGGTATATGCACAACCCAGCATCGGTGCTGGAGAATGAGACACATAAACTCCAATGGGATTTTTACATAAAAACGGATCACCTAATTCTGGCCAGAAGACCAGACCGTATAGTAAAAAAAAAAAAAAGAGATTTTGAAAAATCGGGTACATAGCTGTGGCGGTTGACCACAGAGTAAAATTTAAAGAAACAGAAAAGAAGGATTAATACCTTGACCTTGCTAAGGAATTAAAAAAATGTGTAATATGAAAGTGACGTTATCAATTGTAATAGGTGTTTTTGGTAGAGTCACCAATTGAGAATTTAAGGAACAGGAGGACTTGGAAATAAGGGGACAAGTGGAGACTATCCAAAATACGAAATCATTGAGAACGGACAGAACACCGTGAAGAGTCGTTGAGACTTGAGGAGACTTAGTGTCACTTAAACTCTAATAAAAGACCATCTGCTAAGACTGTTGTGGAAAACTCTCGAGGAGTAAATAGTTACAATGAAAAATTCGCCAGGAGTAATAATAAAGACTTGACCTGATTTGGTTTAAAAAGTAATCCACTGGGAATTGTGCATGACATTGAAATTTCACCAAACTACCGAATGGTATAGGGGGGTGTCCTCGTGATGTAATGGTTAAAGCGATGGACTGCGGAATCGTAGTATGCGAGTTCGTACTCCAGTCGTGCTATTACGTTCACTTTTGGGCAAATACCCTTGGGAAAGGTATGAACCCCCTTATCCTCCCAGCTATGGGTTAAATTGTACCACTACTGTTCTTCAATGCGAATGGCTTTGGCATTAAATAACCTACAAAGGTTGATATTCCATTAAACAAAGAAACCGAAACAAAGAAATTGAATTTTATATGCACAAACCAGAATCTGTCCTTGAAAATGAGACACAAAATTCTCTGGGACTTTAAGAGACAAACAACTTACCTATTCCCGGCCAGAAGACCAGACCAAGAGACAGCTGATAATAGAGAGGGAGAGAGAGAACTTACCGAATGGTGGACTTTGCCTTCCCTGTACACAACAGAGGGAAAACCAAAGAAAGCGAAAAGAGATTCATGTACTTAAACTTTGCCAGAGAATTTTAAAAAAAGCTAAGGAACGTGAGAGTGACATGGATACCAATTGTAATTGGTGCGCTTGGAACGATCCCTACTTACACAAGGGTGTAGGAAGAGTTGGAAATCAGAAGACGAACAGAGATCATCCAAACTACAACATTACTGAGGACGTCCAGAATACTGAGAAGAGTCCTGGAGACTTGCTGTCCCTCAGACTCCAGTGAAAAACCATCTGCTAACGCAAGCGTGAAAAACTGTCAAGAAATAATTATAATAGTTCTAATAATAATAATAATAATAATTGTAGTAGTAGTAGTAAGAAGAAGAAGATGAAGAAGAAATTAATGAATAATGAGCTGTTGGTATCAATTCTCAGTGTTTCGTTCTTGTAATGTTTTCTTCCACTCTTGTTCGTCTGCTTTGTCTTCGTAATTAAAACAAAATGAAACTTCGAATTGTAATTAAAATTCGTTGCCGTTGGCATTTGGCTGTTTTTATTCTTCTCGTTGACACCAAGAAGTAAAAAAAGAAAAGATTATCTGTACTTCGGAATTCCACTTCAATTTTCTTATATCTCTAAACAATATGCATGTCGCTTTTGTAATTATTATCAGATACAAAGTCTTACAAACGATGTCTGATCTGACTATGTCTAAGAACTTTGCAACTGTTTGTTTTATTGCGTAAGATTATTTGTATCATTCATTTGACATATCATTATCGAGAGATCTAGCAAGCTCAGTTTCTTGCTGTGTGTGTGCGTGCGTGCGTGCGTGTGTTTGTGTGTGTGTGTGTGTGTGTGTGTGTGTGTGTGTGTGTGTGTGTGTGTGTGTGTGTGTGTTAAACAATCATCATATTGTCTATCTAATATTATTGATCAGATTTACATTCATCAATCTATTTTAGTTAGTCAAAATTAATATTGACAATACAGCAAAAAATATCTATCTATCTATCCCACTGTTTGCTTATCTATCTTTCTGTCTACCTATCTGTCTACATGCCAACACACACACACACACACACACACACACACACACACACACACACATATATATATATATATATTTAATGTCCGATATGACTGATAATAGCATAGGTGAGAAACTGACTGTGACGAAGAACCAATACTCTATCTAAAATCTACATGTGTTTTATTGCCCATATTGAACACTTTATTTCTGAATCTAATAAAATGCATTATATATGTATAAAATGGACTCTACTGTTGATATCAGTGTATAAGCGCACGACTGTTCGATTAAAGATAGGAACGGTCGGACCACTTAAGTTTATTTTGTTGAAGGTATGGGTTGAACCACCAGATTTCTTGAATCAGCTGATGTTCGAATAATGGTAGACCAATGTGCCACCAATCATCTTTAACAACACTCGTCAGGTTTGGTATTTACATTTTTCCTTCTCCTAGACTGGTCATCCGACCAAACCTAGAAAGCCCAACCTACTCTTCTATTAAACCCATAACTTGTGTATATATATATATATATAGAGAGAGAGAGAGAGACAGAGAGAGAGAGAGGGAGAGGGAGAGAGAGAGAGAAAGAGGGATAGATAGAGAGATCGGATAACGGAGAGAAAGAAATTAATAAAGATCCCTACAAGATATTTATAATTTCTATTTCTTTAATTGTGTGAAAATTTTGCTGAAGAAAAAAGTACAAAATCTCTTCTTGCTTGGTAAAGATGTTTACCAGAGAAGAGAAATTAAGGAAATATTGCAGTAATTGTTTGCTTTAAAAAAGGGACATATTTTTCGTATGAAAATTCTCTAAGTATGTCCCTATGTGATGAGAAAATGTAATCATGCTTTGAAGAATTTGAATGTGAACTTTTGCTGATAACGTAAATAAACAATATTCATTTAATTTTTTCTTAAATTAAACGAGTTGAAAAGAAATACAATCTTGAAGAAAACGAATGTAGATTTCATTCAAAAGAAATAAATAGAAATGTATTTAAGTAAATAAAAGTTCATTACGCATTGTTAGCTGAGCGAGCATAGACAAATCTATGCTTACCAATCGATGACTAAGCTTGGATTTCTCTATGGTTGCTCAACTAACAGCAAGTAATGAAAAAAAAAAAATCTGAATATGAGCACAGGTAAAAAATCATACATAATAGTAGTAATCCTAGTCAAGTAAGAACATTAAGTTTATAAGTCCCAAAATTTCACTCTGAATTGTCCCGCAGGACACATAGCGTAACGGTTATAGGTGTTGGTTCCCTAAGATTCAAAGGTGACAATCATCTGGAGGTTGCAGATTCAATCCAGACTGCAGGTGAGTAATAATACAGGAATGCTTAACACTTGTACCCGGTTATGGCTGACGGTTATATCAGAACAGCAAGATTCAATAAAGGACGTAGTTCGAAGTTCCGTGAAAGTTCCCGTGTTCGACTCACACTCGAAGTAGGATATATCGGCCGAAACGTTATGGACATAACAATAAAGATGAAGACAATAGTCCGAAAACCCTTAATGATAAATACTTTTTATTCACTTAAATAGCTTTATTTCTTATTTATACTATTTAGGTAGGTTTGAAATTGGGTTAAAAAACTTAATGATTCATCTATGCATTTAAAAGGCTAAGAAATTGTATTTTTCATATTTTTGGAAGGAAAAGATTTTAAAAATTATTTTATTTTTGATCCTTCAAATTTTTTGCTGCAAGATAAATATTGTTGTCTGACATGTCACTCGAAATCTATGTACTAGCACCAATGTACCCACTGGTTAATAAATACAAAAATGTAGATACAAAAATATCAGCTTCCCGAGCCTAATTTTTTCAACAAAACTGACACTCTTTAGTAGTAAAATCAGCAGAAGTTCCCCCATATATATATATATATATATATATATATATATATATATATATATATATATATATTAGGTATCATACAATAACTGGTTTGTACAACACCATTGTTTCTAGCAAAGTCTTCATGAGATGATTACTCTGGGTTCAGGCATGGTTTCGGGCCCTAAGCATCATTACCACTCGCCCAGAGCTCTCCAGCCGTATTTCACGACACCACCAGACTTTGTCAGATTATATATATATATATATATATATATATACGTGGTGTCTTCAATAAGTTTCCCGGCTTTTTTTTTTGTACATGCATTTAAAATTGTCGTAGATTCTTGAAAATTCAGTATATTATTGCTATACATTTTATGAGATGATTGACAAATCTGTATGATTTCAGGTTTAAATGAACAGCTACAGCAGCAATTGAAATACACCCTACTAAAGCTTGATTGTCACAGCTGGTGAATTTCAAAAATGCAATCTGGACGCGAGGACACTTTAGAAGAACCATATGCAATAAAATTGTGTGGAAAAAATGCCACAGAAACGTATGGAATGCTTCAGACTGCTTTTCCACCATCTTGCATGAATCGAGCATCAGCTTTTGAGTGGCATAAGAGATTCAAGGAAGGCAAGGAGTCTGTGAGGGATGATGAGAGGTGTGGGAGGAGTAAGGAAGTTAGAACACCAGAGTTGATTGGCCAAAGGGTTAGGGTTATGGTTACTATGTTGAGGTTTTAAGAGAGTTCAGGAAGAGATTCGGTCGCAAGAAGTCAGCACTCTTCAAATTGGGTCAGTGACATTTCGAACAGGACAATACACCAGTTCACAACTCCATCCTTGTCACAGACTATTTGAGCAAGATGGGCATCTAGACAGTTGCTCACCCTCCTTATACTCCTGACCTTGCTCCCTGTGACTTTTTCTTATTCACTAAGCTCAGAGGCTGTCGTTATGAGACAATTGAGGAGATAAAAGAGGCTGCGACGAAGGTCATTGACACACTCCCACAAGAGGACTTCCACGGGGCCTTCCAGAAGTTGTTAGAACGGTACAAGTGCATTGCAGCCGGAGGAGATTACTTTGAAGGGGATTAGTGTTTCATGTGTGTACTATCAATAAAAGTACTCATGCGAAAAAAGTCTGGAAACTTTTTTAATGATCCTTGTATATATATATATATATATATATACATATCACTTTCTTTCTTTTGTATATGTTTTGTTGAATACATGTATGTTTGTATATATGCATGTGTTGAAAAGTTAGATTTATAGTGAATCTGACAGTATGATAGAAATATTTGGAAAGTTGGATAAATCAAACAAGTAACTCAAATTTAGATGTGTGATATTTCGTTCGGCCTTTCCACATTCCATTTGGCTTTTGAACTCTCCGCTGAAACGATACAGTCACAATTTTATCATTCACAAAACAATTACAGAACAATTTAGATGTGTGCTATTTCGTTCGGCTTTATTTCATCTCGGATGAAATAAAGCCGAACGAAATAGCACACATCTAAATTTAGGTTAAAAAGTCATTTTTGCACAGTTAAATGGTTTCAAATATTGCTATCAAATACGAATGATTATATTTACTATTAATCATTTGTTTGCTCGCATTAAATGTTTCCAAATATTGCTATTTATCACTTATAAATTCAATTAAACATGTCATTTGTTTACACGCAGTTAAAGAACCAAACAGTCCAATTATAATCAATTATATTTAGCATGCCATTTGTTTGCACGTAAAAATGTCCTATTTGACCCATAGATAGGACACTATCAGGTGCTACCACTCCGGACTAGAGTAGATTTGGGAGCACTGCAAATAAAGGTGTTGTATCGTGGTAAGGAGGAGATACACAGTGAAATAGAGTTAAGTATTTATTAACTCAATCGGTACAGTCCTACAAGTATTATAAGTCTTGTGCAGTGGATGTTACGTCCGAAGTTGGACTTACTACTGACCGAGAACCCTTGTGCTTAAGAATCATGCCGTCTTTTGTGCCTCTGCATTACTGGAAATCACGTGGTACGAGCCACAATACAACAAAAGGGGTTTTCAGGATTTTTCAAAGCTCCAGCATTACTGGAGCCTCATCATTAGATTGTTTAGTGTCATATACAGGACATTCGGTTAGTAGAGTCTCACCCCTCTGTAGAGATGCAGTCGGTGTATTTTATTGCCCCAGCCGACTGGGCTGACTGCATTCAAAAGATTAAAGTGCTCCAAGAGAATGGCACATGGAAAATTCTTTATGAAACGGAATCATATTTATGGTACAAAAATCAAATAAATCTTTTGAGCAATTGAAATTATAAAATCGTACACGTAAAAGATTCAATGTGTGCAGGAATACATTCGAAAACTTAAAGTTCCAAATAAGTTTCACTGGGTTAATGCTATCACAAAGCCTCGTTTTCTACAGAAATACCTTCCACATTTTGTGTGGCGCAATTTTTAACCCATAGCAGTATCGATTTTCTGTTAGGAACAGAATCATTCTTACATAATACAAATTAGTATGAAAAGTTCTCAGTGTAGCAATTACTGATTCACCAGTCTTAAAAAGTTTTAAACGTAAATACACTATGGACTGGTTCAAGCATTGATCGCAACTGATCGTATCTGAAAAAAATGGTCAAATGTTATCGTGACTGAACTAGAATTACCTCTTGTCTAACTTTACTTGAACAACTGATGTAACGTTACATGAGCATAAATATAAGAAAAATGCCATATTTCAGAACGTACAAAGCGGACCCAGTTGTTTTAAATACGAAAAGTTTATAAGCGGATTGTAACAATTTATAGCAGTCGCCACCGAAACGAGAGAGAAATATAGATTGAAAGATATCAGTTGTAACATAGAAACGCTATGAGATTCTTTGGTGGTAGACCAAGAATGAAAACACTGACTTTACTTTCTTTGTTCCGAATAAGCTGTTTGCCCCGACCCTCGAAGGCAGTCATCTCTGGACTCCGAATATATGAACTGATTCGACTCCCTCCGACTCTGAACTCTACTATCTGAACTAGCTGAATTCGTTTCATAATCTTTTTATATTACCTTCTAATATTTCTCTTTGTCTTACTGCTTACATAATTACTGAATTTTTTCCATAAACCTGACATCGCAAAACCAGCCAACAGAATGTTTATCTTATTAATATCCGACCTACAACCACGATATCAAAACAAATCTTTAATATTTCCTCCCAGGGGATTTCCAAAAAGAAAACCTGTCAACTCCACATCCTGCCACTCGAGTGACACGTGCACTATTTGACTTTGTTCAAAGGCGACATACACTTCAATTCAAAGATTTTAGCTAACTTACAATTTATTGCTACAAAATAAAATAATCAACTAATATGATTAATTACCAACATTAATTATATTAAACAGTGGGGACATTCTTATATAATTGCGGAAGGAGTTTTTTATATTATTTTTCGTTTTATATATCTTATCTTTCGGTTTGGTTGGGCTTGGAACCTTTCGGATTAGTGCATGGGTAGGTGCAGACATTAACGCAGGTGTTCACGCGCGGGGGGGGGGATATGACAATCACAGATGTCACGGTGAGGGCCCCAGGTGGAGGATGGGAATGGGGATGTGAGTGGCGTCGTACCCGGAGGCGATGGGCTGGGATTCTTAGTGATTTTGAGTAAAAGCAGTGAGTTGAGATTTGGACTTAGACGAAGCGAGTTGATTTTTCGGTGAGGCTAGTGCAGTGTGGACTGCGGGGTGCCCGCGCGCGTTGGTTGAGTCAGTGAGTTGAGAGCTGACGATGGACGAATAGTCAGCATTGAAAAATTGTGTGTCTCTCTCTCTCTCCTCGTGTTGAAAACCTAAACTTAAGGAAGGTAATAAAAGTTTCGTACCTGAACAAAGAGAATCGTCAGTGTTTCGTGGTTTTCGGATTCCTATGCGTATGAACATTCGATGAACATTATGAACGTTGTATGAACATATGTACATTTCACATATTCATATCTTGGTCCTATTTTGGTGAATAAGTTACAACATGTTAAAATATTGGGGGTATTCGGCTGTACTCTGTATAAAACAACAATACATGAAAATAACTTTCAGTTACGCTCATTAAGATTCTGTTACAACGATTTCAAAATAGAAACCCATCATATCATCAATATTTGACTCTGACGTCGTGACTGGACAAACATGAACGTGAGGTATTACTTTCGGAACAACTGTGGTATGTGCGTATCATTAAGGCATTTATTCATATCTGACGAAAATGCATAGTGACTGGTAGTAAATATGGTAAAAAATATTTTCCGTCGTAGAAAACGTATGTTGTGTTGCGTCGCGTTACATGGTCTTGACTAAAAGATAAGAAAAAAAGAAGAAGCCTATCTGATATCAGTAAAAAAAAACAAAAACAATAAAAAACACAAGAAAATAAAATCAGACAAGAGGTCATAGAAAAAATACAAGTCACTTTATCACTGTGTTTCGACCTACCTCTTCTGGGAGAGTGCCTGTGGTATTGTGGCTTATGTGTTAGACTGCAACATCATACGAAGAGATTTCGAACCTCAGTCACATTACGACTTTCGAACTAATGTTATGTAATGATTTTAGACAGCCGGTTAGTGTGAATTTCATAAAGAGGATATGCAGCATTGTTTTAGGGTAAACAAGGGATAGCCGAAATGAATCTCGTGAATTTTGCCGGAAGGAAATATTTGTGGGCGTCCAGAAATTATATAATGACAGAGGTTTTTCGACCCCAGCGGTCATTCGGTCAGTTAGTTGGGGATAGAAGTCGAGGAGACAATACGCGTTGTCTTGGACGCCAGCCGATGAAGAGGAAGCAAGGCTTCGAAAATGTGGTTCACAACGTCATGTCAATTATTGCAGTCCTGCGTTTCTCTCTCTCTCTCTCTCTCTCTCTTTCTTTCTCTTTCTCTCTCTCTCTTTCTTTCTTGCTTTCTTTCTTTCTTTCTTTCATGAAGCTATTTTGACCCTTTCGTAAATAAAGAAGAGAATATGCATTTTTTATAAACAAGTGTTATTGCCCTTCTTGCAGGGCATATAACACTAATACCCTTGGAAAGGTAAGAAACTTGTATTCCTCCAATACTGGGTTAAATTCTGTTCTTCTCCAAGAATGGCTTTGGCATTTAATAACTCACCAATGTTTATATAGAATTAAACCAAAAAAAAAAAAAGAAAAAGGAAAAGAAAAAGACAAACAAAACTTAATGAAACCAAATCAACCAGCCTCTAAACTGGTCTCATATCAGAAAGTCAAGAAGCTGTATTTTTGGTTCGATGAAGAAGTTGCTCAAATTGGCACATCAAACGTTCGCTAACCCCGAAATTATAATCGGCCCTTCGCTCATTCGGTTGACAAAAACTTTTCGAAATTTTCCAAATATCGTGTGACCATTTTTTGCAACTGCTACGAAAGTCCTTGTGGTTAAACCCTTTTTTTTTCAGCCACAAAACCCGTAATCGGTTCATCGGTAGGAGAGAGGTACTCACTACATTAAAATTTCTCTGTCGAACGGGGTTATTATTCAGTTTGAATTTATTGTCCTATCCACGGAAATAAATAAAAATTCTTTATTTTATGTTCAGAGCATCCCTCTCGTGTAATTTGAACAGCTTTGATGCAATTTTGCAACTGATCCTATCAAAAGGGATGTTACTGCTACTTTAGAAACAACATTTTTTCCATTTTGATTATGTAGTCGTCAAAACAAAACTCCAGATATTTAAGTGTATTATAGCACGTGACTTATTGATTCATTTTAATGGCATGTCAACCTGTTTAGTCTTATTTCATACTTAGTTGTTAGGAATCAAATTTATTGCATGTTCATATTTACATTTTTATATTACTGTTTCTCAAGAGGGTTGTTTGCACACAGTCCTATCAAATACAATTGATTGATTGAGTTTAACGGCATCTCGACATATGTAGCGTTAGGTTATACTTAAAGGTCAGACAATTGCATTACTTTGAAATTTTTCAAATAATTGTTTTTGAGAGGTTTTTATTGCAAATGATCCAAACAAATATGAATAATTTTTAAATTGATCTAGTTGAGCCATGGGCAGGACTATAACAGGTATTACCACTCCGGGCCAGAGTGGACCAGAGAATAATGGGAATGAAGGGGTACTCCACCTTCCTAGAGATTCAGCCCTGGAACTTTACCATCAGATGCAGTTTAGTGGATATAGTCTGCGTATTATCAGCCCCGTCGACCGGGATGTAGTACGTTGGAATTGCTGTTTGAGTCGCTTTTGTATACCAATTAAGTTTGTTAGAATTGACTAAATCAATGCATAACACGGCTTTTGTTATTACTCCTCGAAATGTGTCAGGCAAACACGTGGCCTTGGTAATGTTAAGCCTCAAGCAGATTTCGCAGCTTTTCACAAATGTCTTAGAAAGAATTCGAGACTTGCTTTGGGGAACAGTGAAAACATGACGGAATCGGTAACAGTCGCCAACTGCAATTCATTACAAGAACTGGCAAGACGGTATGACATACCATTCCATTGTCAACAGAATTAAACATAAAGTAGAAGCATTTCATATGTGTTGAAGAGACGTAAGAACTATGTAGAGTTCTTTGAGGCTACGGTTCAGTTGCTTTCCGGCAAATTGTTTTGTTTTAAAAATCTACGAACATTTTAGTTGGGAGGTGAATAAATATGCTTTTAGCTTCCTTTTAATTAAGAATTTTCATTTGCTCCTTAGGATCTAGCATCATAATCATTACGGTTAACATTCTTTCTGCTTTTCTTTCTTTTCGACGGTCTCATTTTTCTTTTCATTTATATACATCTTTCTTTCTTTCTTTCTTTCTTTCGTTCTTTCTTTCTTTCTTATTCTAGTTCCATTCCCCTTTCTTTCTTTCTTTCTTTCTTTCTTTCGTATTGTCATTCTTTCTTATTCTAGTTCTATTCTTTCTTTCTTTCTTTCTTTCTTTCTTTCTTTTGTATTGCCATTCTTTCTTATTCTAGTTCTATTCTTTCCTTCTTTCTTTCTTTCTTTCATATTTTAGTATCATTCCTCTTTCTTCCTTTCTTTTTTTTGTATTGGCATTCTTTCTTATTCTAGTTCTATTCTTTCTTTCTTTCTTTCTTTCTTTCTTTCTTTCTTTTGTATTGCCATTCTTTCTTATTCTAATTCTATTCTTTCTTTCTTTCTTTTGTATTGACATTCTTTTTTATTCTAGTTCTATTCTTTCTTTCTTTCTTTCTTTTTCTAATTCTATTCATCTTTCTTTCTTTTATAATCGACCTTCAGGTGATTGACCTTGTGTCGAGTCCTGTCTGTGGGTAGGAAATGATAATTAACTCATCTTTCTTTCTTTCTTTCTTTCTTTCTTTCTTTCTTTTCTATTACCATTCTTTCTTATTATATTTCTATTCATCTTTCTTTTTTTCTTTCTTTTATTCTTTCGTATTATCATTCTTTCTAATTCTAGTTCTATGCAAAACTGAATTGTGTGAAATTGTACTGATTATTTGTATCAAAATGGATTTAGCAATAAATAACACACAAAGGTTGATATGCCATAAAAACCAAACAACCAACCATCCCAGTTGTATTCATGTTTCTTTCTTTGTTTCGTATTCTATTTCTGTTTATCTTTGTTTGTTTCTATTGTTCTTTCTTTCTCATTCTTTTTAATCTTTTTTTCTATTTCAATTGTTATTGCTACTCCTATAATATATATATATATATATATATATATATATATACTTTTGAGAATTTAACTGATTTTCATATGAAAATCAGTTAATTTTTGTGCAAATATTCGACTGATGATTTTGTAATTTTTGTATTTGTATTTTTGAATCTTTTAACCTGTCGGCACTTTCGAGATAGTGGTTAGTTGGTTGGGTTTATGGCATATCAGTCTTTTGCAGGTTATTTAACGCCAAATCCATTTTTAACAAATAATAAGTTCTATTTCAAACACTTCAATTTAGTATGAGTACAGTTTAATTGTCAAAAAACATTTCTATTTCAAGCTATTCAGTTTAGTCAAACAGTTCTGATTCAAACAATTCAGTTTAGCATAATTACGCAGTTTAAATATCAAAACAGTTCTATTTCAAGTAATTTAGTTTAGCATAAATATGCAGTTACTTCTATTCAACCCAAAGATAAGGCGCTATCAGGTGCTACCACTGCGGGCCAGTGGGGATCTGGGCACGATGCCAATGAAGAGGTACTCCATATTCCGCAAATCTCCAGCATCACTGGAACCTTACCGTGAGATTGTTTAGTGTCATATACAGGACACTTGTTGGGGTGGGTCTTAACCTCTGCAGAGATGCAGTGGGTGTATTCTATAGCCACAGCCGACTGGGCAAGTCGAGATACTGCGCAAACGACAATACATGACTTGCCAAGAAAAATTTGAAGGATCAAAATCCAAAATGATTTTAGAAAACTTTCTCCTCCAAAAATATTTAAAAAAACAATATTATGGCCACTTAGATTCATTAACAAATCATCATTTTTTTTAGCTTATTGTGAGCCAACCTAAATAGTATAAATTAACGAAGAAATAAATGTTTAATTGCCTCGTCGGCTGGGGATGTAGAATTCACTGACTATACCACCATAGAGGGGTAAGACCCCCCCAATGAGTGTCCTGTATATGACACAAAACAATCTAATGGCGAGGTTCCAGAGTGATATCACCTGAGTGATATCACCTGATTTGGGTTAAATTGAACTAAACTGCGTACTTATGCTAAAATGAATTGTTTAAATTAGAACTGTTTGACTAAACGGAAAAGTTTGAAAAAGAAATGTTATATATATATATATATATATATATATATATATATATATATATATATATATATATATATATATATATGTGTGTGTGTGTGTGTGTGTGTGTGTGTGTGTGTGTGTGTGTGTGAAAGAGAGAAAGGGAGTGGAAATGCAAAATTAAAGGAGACAAAAATATTAAAATAAAAAAAAGGAATAATATGTAATATGGATAGAAAAATATACATATAATAATAAAAAGAAATTTGAACGATACAAAAAACTTAAGAATGAAAATGTTTAAAATATGAATAAAACAGGAAGAGAAAAAAAATGGGACCCAAGAAAAAAATGAGAAAAACTTTACAAAGAGAGAGACGAAAAGAAAGAAAACGAGACACAGACTAAAAAAAAATGATTAAAATTATAAAGAGAGACTAAAAAATAAAAACGAATTAAAATAGGAGGTAGAGAAAAAAAAAAAGAAAAAAAGAAAAAAGAGAAGGAGACGTAAGTAAGTAAAGGTGATGACCTCAATCAAGGGTGACCCGAAGGCTACCTTTTCAATTGCTACTTCACCGAGATGTTGGGGAGGACACTACTCCTTTCCTTGGATTACTCCACTTTACCCTTGATACGTACATTATAATGCTGAGTGTTAAGCAAGGCGGTATCAAGTACCATTTTTGAGTCTTTGGTATGACTCGACCAGGGATTGAACCCCGGTCTCCCGGACTATTAGACACCACTCTACTCGAAAGAAAAATCAGTTAAATTTCGATGTGAAAGACAAAGATAAAAAGAATGCAACATAAAACAACGAATTTGAAAAAAAGTTGCAAGTGAAGAACAATAAATTAACAAGACATACACAAAAAATAAATATTTTAAAAATTGCAAAAATAAGGAAAGATACATAACGTAAAATGAATGATACACAAACTCACACACATACGCAGAAAAAGAAATAAAAATATGATAAAATTGTTTGTGATACAGAGAAATAAAAGACCGAATCAGTAAAAATAAAAGAAAGAAATAAAAATAAGAAGAAATTGACACAAAGAAAGAAAATGTGATTCAAAACAAAATTAAAACTTTCGAAAATAATTAAAAATACGAAGAGCGGGAAAAAAAAATAAAAAAAAAACGAAATAAGATACAAAACAAAACAAGGGAAAAAAATTAAAGAATAAATGAAAGATATAAAAAAAAGAAATATAACGAGATACAAACATTTTTTTTAAAAAATGAGTCAAAATTAAAAAAAAAAATGAGTCAAAATACGAAGAAATAAACAAACAAATAAAATGAGATACAAAACAAAACACACAAAAAGAAAGTAAGGACAAAAAAATATAATGAGAGACAAAACAAGAAATTAAAAATATATATATATAATGAATAAAATAAGAAGAGAAAGACAAAATAAACAAATTAAAACTGAATAAAAAACTGAAAAGTTGGAAAAAGCAAGAATGAGACAAGAAAAATATTTAAAAAATGAATTAAAAGTGGCAGACATACACAAAAAGAGAAAAAAGGAGACAAAAACTGAATAAATATTTAGAAGATATAGTAAAAAAAAGTAAAGTCGGCGACCGTTATCGAGGGCGACCCGAAGGCTCCCTTTTCAATAGCTACTACACCGAGGTGTAGGTGAGGGCGCTACCCCTTTCCCTGGATTGCTCCACTTTACTCTTAGTATTTGCCTTATATTGCTGAGTGTTAAGAAAGGAGGTATCACGTACCATATTTTAAAAGTCTTTGGTATGACTCGACCTGGGATTTAACCCCGGTTGCCCGGACAATTAGGCCAATGAAAAAAAAAAATAATAATAATGAGACACATAACAAAAGATTAAAAAAGAAATAAAATAGAATGTGATATACAAAAAGAAAAAGAATAAAATGAAAAAAATAAATATAATAGGACTAGATAAACAAAAACAATGATATCGAATCTCAAGAACAATGAATGAATAAATAAAAATTGAAAAACGAATTGAAATTTTAAATAGATCATCATCATCATGATGATATCATATCACCAGCACAGATATCCCGGACCCTCTCTCGCCACTCCTCCCTATCGTCCATTGCTACCGGTAGGTCCTCAGAGCTATATCCCATATCCTCACAGAGCTGTTGTATGTAGGTTCGAGCCGGTCTCCCTGCTTTTGCTCGGCCATATGACGGGGTCCATAGGAGGACATCACTTATGAGCTCGTTCCTGCTTCTCCAGCAATGTCCTGCATGTCTGGTTCGTTTAACTTTGATAGTTTTTGTAATGGGAGGTTGGTGGCCGTACAGTTAGGGCTTTGTGTGGTGTTTCCTCCAGGACTTGTTCAAAATTGCTTGCAGTATTCTTGTGTAGTTGCCGTAAAGGATTTTCTCCATCCGTTTAGTTAGCGTCTATGTAGTGCATCCATATAGTAGTATCCGCACGACCGCTGCTTGGAAGAAACTGCGTTTCATTTTATCGTTCAGGTCTGAAAAATAAAAATAAATAAATAAATAAATAGTAACAGATAAACAAAAACGATGAGAACGTGACTCAATAACAAAAACAAAATGAATGAAACAAACATAAAAATGGAAAAGGGATAAAAAAAAATAATTATAGAAATACACGAAAAAACATGAATAAAATAGAAACAAAAAAATAAATAAATAAATGATCGAATAAATAAATAGATAAATAAATAAATAAATAAATAAATAAACAAAAATAAAGAGGGAGATAAAAAAAAATGAACTGAAATCGAAGGAGATACAAAACGAAAAAAAAAAATTAATGAATAAAATACGTAGAGATAGATAAAAACAATGATAAAGAGACACAATAAAAAACGTTTTTTTTTAGAATAAAAGTATGAAAAATGAATTAAAATCCAAAGAGATCAAAAAATGAATAAAGTGAAGATAAATAAAAGCAATGAGAAAACGACTTAAGAGCAAAAGTATAAATAAATACGTAAATAAAAAAAAATCAGAAAAAAAATGAATTTAAAATAAAAAAGATTAAAAACAAACAAAAAATTAAAAATGAATGAAATAAGAAGAGATCGACAAAACAACGAGAACAAAAGTTCAGAACAAATAAAAAAAAAAGAAAAAAGAAAAATATAAATCCAATTATAAAAAGATAAAAATAGAAAAAGGAAGTAAAAGCGAAAAAGATACAAAACAAAACAAAAATGAAAAGAAATAGGAAAAAGATAGACAAAATAATTAAATTAAATCCCCCAAAATGAATGAAAATAGGTATAAAAATAGAAAGAGATTGATTTAAAGCAAAAGAAGGAGACTTGAAACCAAAAAAAAAAAAAAAAAAAAGAGGAATCAATAAAACAAAAAAGGAACAAGAAAGACAAAAAGAAAAGAATAAAGCACAAAACAAATATAAATGAATAAAAATATGAATAGATTGATGGAAAATAAGCAAATGAGACTGACACACACTCTGGGACACACCTCGGTCGGCCAGGTTGGTCGGTACACGGATCTGGTCGGGCGTGTTTTAGCTCTGTTGGTAGTCGGTTGACCGGTATCTTCAAGCCTCTGGAGGGCGTCTCCCTGGCTCTAACCCTCCTTGGAGGGGCTGGGTTTTTCGTCTGGCACCTGAGGCACCCCTTTTTAGAGCAATGCCGACGAGGCCCGACGCATTATTGGAGTTGCCCGGCGTGTCTAGGCTATGGCCCTGTGCCCGGACCCACCTAAAAAAATCTCTTTTGGTTGGTGGGACGTACTACAAATACCGACACGCACCAAAAAAAAAAATTAATATCAATGAAATTGGACGGGGTAAACAAGAAAAAAAAGAAAGTGAAAAAGGCAAAAAAATTAACAAAAATTTTAAAAAATGAATAAATAAAAGATAGAGACCAAAAAATTGAATAAGACAGAAAAGGAAATGAATTAAATAAGAACAATGAGTAAAAAAAAGCAAATAAAACAGAAAAAAAAAGAAACTACAAAAAAAAAGAAAAAAGGAGGAAGAAAAGAAAAGAAAAAGAAAAAAGTAAAAAAAAAAGATATAGATAAAAAGAAGAAAAATGGTACTTAATGAAAAATAAATAAATGTACAAAAATTAGAGAAAAACAAAAAGAAAAAACAACAGACAGAAAATGGAAAATAAATAGATGAATGAAAATTGGAGATATGCAAAAAATATTCGACGCAAAATAAATAAAAGATAAATGACTGAAAATTAGAAATAAGCCAAAAAAATTAAAAAAAAATGTAAGAAAATAAGACGTAGAATGAAAAATAAATAGAAGAATAAAAATTGGAGACAGATAAAAAGAAAGAAAATTAGACATAAAATGAAAAAAAAAGCCCAATAAATTAATAAAAATTGGAAATAGACAAAAAATGAAAACTAGACACAAAATGAATTGTAAATGAATGAATAAAATTACAGGAGATAGACAAAAAGAAAGAGAACGAGATTTCAGAACAAAGATATTTAAACAATGAATAAAAAGATTATTTAGTTCATGTAGAAAGGGAATGAAAAGTCAAAAGTGAAGGAGACAAAAACACCTCAATCCCCCCCCTCCAAAAAAAAACGAATGAATAAAGCCCTGAAAGATAAACTGATACATAGGCGAAAAGAAAAAAACGAGAAGAAAAAAAAAAGAAAATCTTAGTGAGAGAAAGCGAGAGAAAAAAGAGAAAAACAAAGAGAAAGAAACAAATAGATAGATAGATATATAGAGGACGAGTGACAGACAAAGAGAGAGAGAGAGAGACAGAGAGAGAGAGAGAGAGAGAGAGAGAAAGAAAGAAAGATAAACATCGAGAGAGGGAGAAAGAAAGATAGATATTGATAGACAGTGAAAGAAAGAGAAAGCAAGAAAGATAAAAGAGTGAGAGAAATATAGACAAATAGAGAGAAACATACGTGGTGATAGAGAGATTGAGAGAGAGAGAGAAAGAGAGAGAGAGAGAGAAAGAGAAAGAGAGAGAGAGAGAGACAAAAAAGATAAGCATAGAGAGAGGGAGAAAGAAAGATAGATATTGATAGAGAGAAAGAGAAAGAGAAAGCAAGAAAGATAAAAGAGTGAGAGAAAGATAGACAAATAGAGAGAAACATACGTGGTGATAGGGAGATTGAGAGAGAGAGAGAGAGAGAGAGAGAGAGAGAGAGAGAGAGAGAGAGAGAGAGAGAGAGAGAAATTAAAAGTCTAGAAAATGGATATTGCTATTTTACATTAAGCAGGAAACATTTTTTGGCAACCGACAAAAAGGTGAAAAAAAATGAAGATTCGGCTTGCATTCGCTTAAATATCTGGAACCTGCGTAAATATAGTACCACCACTTGCTACCACGATCACTAAAACTATCGCTACTACTAAAATGCAAAGTATAGTACCTACTACCACTACTAAAAGTCCGATTACTAATGACCAGTTATTTGTGCAAACAATGTCCTGACGCTGAGGCTTTTGTAAAAATGTGCTTTGTGCAAACCTCATAGACAAACGCCCCGCTTTGTAACAAAAGCCTTATTGATCTTATTCTCTTTGTGGCCAATATATCAAGGGAGATGAGTTGTTCTGGACTTTTGCCAGCACAGAACTTTCATAACGACGTCGGTTTTTCACCGATTTGTCAACTTGTGGAAATTGTCACGAATAACCGTTTGTGATCTTATGTGTTTGCAATTGGTATGTGGTTAGGTGTAAATGATTGTGGGCATTTACGGTATATAAGCATGAATGTGTGTGCGTATATGTTTTTTTTTTCAATGTGTCTGTTTGTATGTGCGTTTGTTTGAATATATCTATTTTTTGTATATATATATATATATATATATATATATATGTGTGTGTGTGTGTGTGTGTGTGTGTGTGTGTGAATTAGCGTTTTACTATGGTTCTGCGCATGTCCGTAACATTTAAGGTTTTATACCATATCGCACACGAATAATATCACCTTTAGCATTTTCTATTTAAAAAAAGGGTTGCCCAGTCGGTTGGGGCCGTAAAATACACCCCCTTTACCTCTGTAGAAGGGTACCCCACCTATGAGTGTCCTGATATATGACACTAAACAATCTGATGGTCGGGTTCCAGTAATGTTGGGACTTTGGGGAATGCGGAGTACCCCTTCATTGCCATTGCTCCCAGGTCGACTCTGCCCCTGCGTGGTAACACCTGATAGGGCTCTATCTATGGGTTAAATAGAACTAACGCCATGCTAATGCTCAACTGAATTATTTGAAATGGAACTGTTTTTGCCATTGAAACTGTACTGACACGAAACTGATTTGTTTAATATAGAACTGTTTTGACATTTAACTGTATGTAAACAAAATCTGTACTTATACTAAACTGAATTAGCAGAATTAGAACTGCTTGATTAAACTGAATAGCTTGAAATAGAAATGTTTTTCACAATTAAACTGTACTTACATTAAAATGTGTACTTATGCTAAACTGAATTGTTTGAAATAGGACTATTTAAAAAAGAAATAAATCTGGCGCTAAATAACCTACAAAGGTTGATATGCCATAAGACCCGAACAAAAAAAGCAAAATTAAAAAAGGTGATTGTGGTGTAACGGTTACAGATATGAGAGTCCTCATACAAGCGATTAAAAAGAAAATCTGAAGTTGTCATCTACTATTCTGGTCTTAGATTACTACAAAGCCTTACATAATGGGCACCTAGTGAAGGTCAAAATCAATGCAAATGGTTTTACGTGACTAGATTCCTAACAGAGAGCCCAGAACCCTGAAGTGAGACAGAACGTAGATACCAATTCCACTGTGATGGCCTTTTAACTGATGTGCATATATGTATGAACCAGATATTTATAAAAAGCATAATTCCAACGTTTTGAAAATCTTATAGTTTAGGTTTTGTTAGGGTAGGTTATTTGGTTTAATGGCATATCAACCTTTGATGGTTATTTTATGCCAAAACCTATTTATACAGATATGTATTTATTTGTCTCTGCCTCCCAACACACAGGACTTGACTCAAGTTCAATGACCCGAAGGTCGATTATAGTGGTGATTAGGGGAGCGGGAGGTCAGGCACGAGCCGAGGCTCGAACCCTACCGGACTTTGCCGGTCATCGACCCACTAAGTTCAATGTGGGTCTGGTGAGCCTTGCTAGACATGGACCCAAATCTGGGTCCAGGCACGTATGCCTGATTATAACTTAAACTGGACAGCAAGGTCCAGTGCTATACAAGGAAAGGTGTCAATGTTGCAGCTCGCCCATCCGAATGTAGCCCAGCGGAAGCAAGGGCCCTTTCGGCCTCGAGTCTGCCATTGATTTCGATACCCAGTCCGGTAGGAATGCCAGACGGCCCAGCTAAAGCCATGATATGTTGTTAGAAGTGAATAATTTGTAGGTACCTTTTTTTAATGAGTTAGTGTTCATTTATCTGCCCAGTTAAATGGCTTCAAGTATTGCTATTTAACATCAGTGATTATGTTAATAAAGTATTCTTATCTAATGCAAATGATTTGCACATCCTGGATGATTTTAAATATCTAATAATAATCCCAAGCAAAAAATCAAACAGTTCTACTTGCCCTATTGAAGGGACCGTA
Organism: Sepioteuthis lessoniana; assembly: GCA_963585895.1. Classification (NCBI taxonomy): domain Eukaryota; kingdom Metazoa; phylum Mollusca; class Cephalopoda; order Myopsida; family Loliginidae; genus Sepioteuthis; species Sepioteuthis lessoniana. The sequence continues at coordinate 67,271,209 of OY757924.1, read as the reverse complement.
ATAGACTACTGTGTGTTAGAGTGAACCTAAAGGTAATGGTGATATAAGACTACTTTCTATTCCTTCAAATCTAAGATAAGAGCCTCCCATTGAATGCAGATCAATCTTATCCCCAGGGCACAAAATGGTTTCAAGTATTGTTAAGACTATTAATTATATTCAATATTATTCATTCGTTTGCTCATGTAATGTTACACGGTACAAATAGAAGTTTGTAACGGTAAGGTTCCTAAGTGGACTCTTGTACTACTACTACTACTACTACTACTAATTTACATAGACGCTTGTATCACCAAAGTTCTCAGCATACCCTTGTTGCACTACGTCCTAAGTGCCTGTCAGACCCCTGTTGTATCCTCAACCGTGATGAAAAGAAGAAATAACGAATACATAAAAATCCCGTCTTGGTTCGGGCATGCAAAGGTTTATTTTCAACTACACGTTCTATTAGTCACCGAGAAGAGAAAAACAGATTATCAACTGAGTAACCCTCGTTACTGCGACAACGATAAGTAGAATATCGCGGGGAGAGAGAGAGAGCAAACGCAGACCTTCATATTTACTTTCTCGTTCTCTGTTGTAGTTCTGGTACCTGCTTGTTCGTGTGGTCCGTCTTCACAGCTGCACAGCTGGGCTCCCACAAACTTTTTCCTGTTTTCTATCCCACCTACACTGCCCAAATAGCTTTTCCGTTTGGGTTTCTTCCGGCCTATCAGAATTATATACCGATTTGCTGTTGATACGTTTCTATTTTTAGGCTGGCCGTCCGCTTCTATCCCGGTCTAAACTCTCCTATTCGTGTTTTTCTTATAGCCCCGCCTCCATATCTCTTTTTACTCGCCTCGATTCTCTTTCTCATATATGTTCCTTTCTTTTCCGCCGTCCTGTGGTCGGCTATTAAAACACTCAACTGGAGACCCAGATTATAAAACACTCATAGTAAAATGTTATGTAATACAAACATTTTTTCAGTAGTTCTATTAAACATTACTCGTTTGTTTGCCCTCAGTTAAATAGTTTCAAGTTCAGTAAATGATTGAATATTTCTATTTAATCCATGGCAGGGACCCAAACTCTTACTACCACTCCGGGTCAGGGTGCGTCAAGGATTAATGGCAATGAACATTACCCCACATTCCCCAAAGTTCTAGGACTGCAGAATCACCATCAGATGGTTTTATTTCATACATTAGACACTCGTTGGGGTCTGTATTCTATAGCCCCAGATAACGGAGTGGCTTGCATATTATTTGGAAGTGATAGTGATGTAACAGTTAGAAGTGCTTTAAAAAAAACTTGGCTACAGAAAGAGTGATGATCAGTCATGATAAAAAAGGCTAGCTTTTGTCTAAACTATACAATCACAACGTTAAATTAACTCTAATTTGACGTCTTCTCTTAGGAAAAGAACATCTTGCCGTCGTTGGATTTTTCTATTTGGATTTGTCTATATGGAAGTTTTTCCTTTTCTGGATTAAATGCTGAGTTGGATTATCTAATCTTTAATGGCTCAGGACTTGATATCAATCATTTGTTAGTTAACGTGAAGAAAACCACGATTCATAACGTGGTGTAATGGTTATCGTCGTAGGAAAGGGACACGACGACACGAGTTCAAATACTGGACGAGACTTGTTGCATTTCACATAGTACTAATACCCTTGGGAAAGGTATGAATCCAATAATTCTCCCTCCAGCTATGGGTAAATAGTAGGGCAAACTGGTTTCTTCAGCCTTGGTAAGGCAACTAGTCTAGGAGAAGGAAAACTCTGAATTCAGACCTGATAAAATCCGCTTAAAAATTGACCTTGTGTCATATCCTGCCCGAGCGGAGGGGTTGGTAAATATGGTAGACCACAATTCATAAGATCATTCTCTATATTACTGTTTTATATGTCACATCTTCTAACGACATGTATTGTCAAAAAAAAAAAAACGTAAGAGGTGGGGTGTCAGTAGTGCTATGGCTAAAATGCTAGATTGTGGTTTCTAGGTAAAAGAGAATAAATTTCAGTGTTGGTATTATGTTCACTTTAAGACACACTCTCCAAGGGAACGAGCCAACCCGCTTAACCTTTTTACTATGGAATTAAATAGTACCACTGCTGTTCTTCAACAAAGATGGATTTATCGTTGAATAACCCACGAATGTTGATATGCCATTGAACAAAGAAACCAAACCAAACCAAAACCAAAAGCGTTTCAAAGTTTCTTGATGTATAAAATGTAATCTGTTTATTTTCTTTTCCTTTTATTACACGAAATATAGATATGTGAAGAGTAAGAGAGAATCGGAGATGGCTAAAATGTACACACACAAGGGTGACGGTTGAGTTTATCTGACAAAGCCATCTTTTTGCTTCTTTCTCCTGGTTTGAAATCTTCCCTGGTTTATATAATTTTCCGGATGTCCACGCAATTTTCGAAGTCACACCTTACACCTACGCATTGCTCGTGGAAATACATCCTGTCTAGCATGAAACCCACGAAACTTAAGCGGCATTTCCGCTGAGAAAGTACCTGTGTTCTGTTAACCTTAGGAAACAGGTGCATATACTTTTATGCCACCCACGTAACTTAACCGGAATTCCCGCTAGGACATCTTCCCCCTCTTTTCTTTTGGGAAACAGGTACATATCCTGTTATAAAACCCATGTAACTTATGCAGCATGTCAAAATAATCTTCCGGTTGATACCCAACATTCTTGTTTAAAAAAAAAAGCTTTGTTTGGTATTGTAAACTATCATATTAATCTTTGAGAGTATATGGATGTCTAGTGATATAACGGCCATCGGCAGGGAAAATGGCAAAAAAAGTGTTTAAATTCAAATAGTGACATGAAAACTATTATGTAATTCTAAGACACACTGAGCTCTCTATTTAGTGTATGAGAAGATGAGACTGAATCCTCCTGAGAATACGTCGCAAAACAGCCTTGCACGGTGAGACACATTACTTCCTTCATCTTACAGATTATGATAAAGGTTAAGTTCTGCTGTGGACGTGACTTATATGATAGTTGGCTGTTTTGTTTTACAGTTTATTAACCCTTTTCGGGTTATTTAACGTTGAATTAAATAATTTTGATAAAAGTTTCAAACCATTCAGTTCTGTAAAAGTACAGTTTTTTTGTTTATGCAGAGTTGAATGTAAAAACAGTTAATTTCAACAATTCAGTTTAGCGTAATTACAGTTTAGTTCTATTTGAGCAATAAAAAACCCTATCAAGTGTTACAACTTCGGGCCAGAGAGGAACTGGGAGCGATGGCAATGAAGAAGTACTCCGAATTCCGTAAAACTCCAGCATTACTGAAGTCTCACCATCAAATTGTTGAGTATCATCCTATTTACCAACCCCTCCGCTCGGGCAGGATATGACACAAGGTCAATTTTTAAGCGGAGTTTAACAGGTCTGAATTCAGAGTTTTCTTTCTCCTAGACTAGTTGCCTCACCAAAGCTGAAGAACATAGTCTGTCCTACTATTTACCCATAGCTGGAGGGAGAATAATTGGATTCATACCTTTCCCAAGGGTATTAGTGCTATGTGAAATGCAATCAGCCTCGTCCTGGATTTGAACTCGTGTCGCCGTGTCCATTTCCTACGACGATAACAATTACACCACGGGCACCATAAAATTTTTAAGTTTCATATCCAGGACACTCGTTAGGGGAATATTACACCTTTACAGAGATGTATTGAGTGGAAAGCAGGTATTATAAAAAACGAAATCGGATCTTCATTAGAGAACATTCGTGCAGTATGTATAACAGTAGATTTAGTTCGGTTGGGATTTATAGCATAAAAAACCCTTTGAGGTTATTTTATATCAAATCATCTTAATTCATATTATATATGATTTGAAAATGCATAGTTTGTAGAGAAAAGTTTTAAAGAAGCGGGGCTCATTTTTTTTTTTTTTTGCATACTGTTAAATGGTCATACATATGATTTGTAAGTCGTTAGTTTCTAAATAGTCTCATTTTTAAATGGGTCGGTGTTTATTATTTGCACGTATGAATAACTATTGTTTGCATTGAGTTAAATGGTTCCAAATATCCTGATACAAATTGTTCTCTTTCATATTAATCATTTGTCTGCACTCACATGAATAATTCAGATATTGGTATCTAACATTTTATTTAGACACAATTAAATAGTTTCAAACAACCCTACGTAAAACAAATAGTTCAGTTTAGGCACACAGAGTTTCAAGTATTGCTAATCAACACTTATCATTCTATTTAACATTACTCTAGCCTAATGAGCAGAGTGTTCGCCAATGGTCCAGGAGACCGAGGTTCAATCCCAGGTCGAGTCATACCAAAGACTTTAAAAATGGTACTTGATGCCATCTTGCTTAACACTCAGCATTATAAGGTGAGGATCAAGGGTAAAGTTGAGCAATCCAGGGAATGAAGTAGCGCCTTCCCCTACAGCTTGGTGTTGTAGCAATTGAAAAGGGAGCCTTTGTGTCACCCTCAACTAAGGTCGCCAACAATTATATTGTTATATATCACCAAAAATTAATTAAACATCAGTCTTTTGTTGACAAAAAGTTAAATGATTAAAGAGTTCTAGTCTAACGATTTGATTAAAGTCAATCATTTGTTTGAAGCTTTTCTAATGCTGGACTTTGAGGAATACGAATTACTCCTTCATTGTGATTCCTCTCTGGTCCACTCTGAACCTGGAGGGGTAGTGCCAGATAGGGTCCTATCTATGGGTCAAATAGAATTGTTTGACATTTAAACTGTGTACAAACAAATGATTTAACAAAAATGATTTGTTTGAACTTGAACTGTTTGATCATGTAAATGTGTGCAAACAAATAAATCGTGTTTAATTGAATTGTTATTGATACATTGCAATGCTTTGAATCATTTAACTGTGCGCAGACGAATAAGTACTGCTTAGGTTATTCATGTTTGATAGAAATACTTGAAACCATTTAACTGTGTGCAAAAAATTAGCAAGAACCCATTTAAAAAGGTTATCAACTATATGTATTTACAAATCATATATATTCAATGTTTATATGTAAAGAAGATTTGGTAATAAATAATCTACAATCGTTAATATACCATAAAAGCCAACCAAACCAAATCATATATATTAGATATATGTGTATAAAGAGTATTTGGCATTAAATAACCTGCAATTGTTTATATGCCGTAAAACTCAACCAAATCAATATCTCATATGGAAGGACCATAGATGAAAATTTCTGCTGTAGCAACAAACTGCTACTGCTTCTGGTAATTTACAAAGCTCTTTGCATCGATATGGTACAAAGCCGAATGAATGGGGCGCCTTATGAAACTCGAGCTCACTCGTGTAGTTTTGCTAGTCTGGCTTGCTAACCGTTACACCACCAGAGGTGCCCAACAACTATTTCTTATAAAACCACATCTAATTCAGATTTCTCTCTTAATTTCTGTGCAGGTGACACCCATTCAACGTTAAGAGGTGTACAACAATTTAAAAATTTGTGTGAGGTTTAGATTTCTATGAAAGACCCTCATACAAGCATATATGAATGAATCAATTTATACATTAAATAAACCTTAACGAATTGATGTCCGGTTTAAAAGATAGACTAGAAAAAACAAACCTGTTAATAGTGAGTTCAATGCAACAAACAGTTCGTTAAAATGCATATAAGTTTTTAAGGACACAGTGAGGCGAGTTCTAATCCTGGTTGAGGTTGCTTACATATTATATCACGCAAATACACTTAGCAAAAGTATACATCCAGCTCTTCTCCCCACCCGCAAGCTTTGAGTTTATAGTCGGAAAACTTGACTTTTTAATCTTGGTGTGGCAACCGGTATATTAGAAGAGAAGTCTGAGTTCTAACCTCTTAAACTCCGCTGAAAAATTGACCTAGCATCACATCCTGCTCGTTTTGAGGGATTGGGTGAATACGAGGCTCATTAAATAAGTTTCCAGACTTTTTTCTTATGGGCATTTTTATTGACAGTACACACATAAAACTCTAATCCCCTTCGAAGTAATCTCCTCAGGCTGCAATGCACTTACCGTTCTAACAACTTCTGGAAGGCCCAATGGAAGTCCTCTTGTGTGAGCGTGTCAATGACCTTCGTCGCAGCCGTTTTCATCTCCTCAATTGTCTCATAACGACAGCCTCTGAATTTAGGGAAAAACCAAAAGTCACAAAGAGCAAGGTATGAACTATAGGGAGGGTGAGGACCTGTCTTGATGCCCATCTTGCTCAAATAGACAGTGGCAAGGATGGAGTTGTGAACTGGTGCATTGTCCTGGTGGAAATGCCACTGACAAGATTCGAAGATTGCGGGCCTCATCCGACGGAATCTCTTCCTGAACTCCCTTTAAACCTCAACACAGTAACCCTAACCCTTTGGCCAATCAACTGAGGTGTATTGACTTCCTTACTCCTCCCACGCCACTCATCATCTCTCACAGATTCCCTGCCTTCCTTGAATCTCTTATGCCACTCAAAAACTGATGTTCGATTCATGCAAGATGGTCCAAAAGCAGTCTGAAGCATTCCTTACGTTTCTGTGGCATCATTTTTTCCAAGTTTAAAACACAATTTTATTGCATATCGTTCTTCTAAAGCGTCCTCACATCCAGATTGCATTTTTTAAATTCACCAACTGTGACAATCAGGCTTTAGTAGCGTGTATTCCAATTCTTACTGTAGCTGTTGATTTGAACCTGAAATCATAAAAATTGGTCAGTCATCTCGGAAGATGTATAGCAATAAGATACTGAATTTTCAAGAGTCTACGGCAATGTTAAATGCTTGTACAAAAAAATTTCAGGAAACTTATTGAAAGCCCCACGTAAATATAATCTGGAATCTTGACGATACATGGATTGTAAATGGCTGAAATGATAATGACGTCAATCAGAAACTAACATAAGAAAAATTAGTTTGAATATAGATGCACTTTGTGCTAATGAGAAGAGTGTTCGCCAATGGTCCGGGAGACCGGGGTTCAATCCCAGGTTGAGTCATACCAAAGACTAAAAAAATGGTTCTTGATCCCGCCTTGGTTAACACTCCGCATTATATAGTAAGAATAAAGGGTAAAGTGGAGCAATCCAGGGAATTGAGTTGCACCTTCCTCAATGCCTCGGTGTAGTAGCTATTGAAAAGGGAGCCTTCGGGTCACCCTCGACGAAAGTCACTACCTTTACTTTACCACTGACTATCAATGATCTATGTTCAAACTGTGAACAAGGCTGTTCCCGTTTTGCTACTCTTGATTATCTGTGTCAATGCAATTGGGGAAGATATATATATAGCCTAATTCTTTTACTCTTTAACTGCAAGTAAAATCGTACTGATGATTGGGCTCTCTAACCTTGGTAGTGAAAATGCCGCCCCAAAAGGACTGAATTTAAAATAGGATAATATTCTCCGAAGAATTTGTAGCAGATCGGTGATTTGTGGTTCAGCTATCAGCTAATCCACCCAGCCATTGTCCTAATGAGTAGAGTGTTCGCCAATGATTAGTGAGACCGGGGTTCAATTCCAGGTAGAGTCAAAGGCTCAAAAAATGGTAATTGATGCCGCCTTGCTTAATATTTAGCAATATAATGTAAGGATCAAGGGTAAAGGGGAACAATCCAAGGAAAGGAGTAGCACCATCCCCTACACCTCGTGTGGTAGCTATTGAAATTGAAGCCTGTGGGTCACCCTTGACTTAGGTCACCAAATTTTATATCAAGCAAATCTTATGAATATCTACATATGCAAAGATTTATACATAAAATTTTGGGGTTAATAACCCCAAAGGTTTTAACATAGCGTAAAACAAAACAAAACAAAAAAAAATAACAACAACAAAAAAGCATACAGTCATGATTACAATCAAACATTTGCAATGGAATGACATTCCGGCATTAAATAACCCCTAAGGAGTTGATATGCTTAAAACAAATAAACCAAATAAAGCCCATGAATATTTATGATTATAATTAAAAATTTACAAACGAATATAATTTCGGCATTAAACAACCCACCAGGAGTTGATATTCCATTAAATAAATAAATCAAACAGACTAACATTTACGAAAAGTTTGGATTGTAATAAACAAAATTTAAATGAATCAAATTTTGACATTAAATAACCCATCAGGAATTGATATGCCATTTAAGGTTAAGGCTAAAGGGCACACAGTGAGATTCAAACATAGTTACAGTTGTCTGCTTATGTAGCTCGTTAAGCATAACAAAGGCAATCCACCCAAGCTTTGAAACGTTACTAATAGATTGAAATCTCTTATCTGCGACCACTGAGACAAACATACAGAGAAGAAAAGATTGTGTTTAAAGAAAGATCGCCATTTCTCGTGTTCTTACACTTGAAGAATCTTGGTCAAACAGCGGCTGGTGCATTAGCTCTGTCCTCAAGTTAAATGGAAAGACAGGTCCAAACAGGAAAAGCGCATAACGAACATAAGATGTGTATGTATAAGTGTGTGTGTGTGTGGATGTGTGGGTATGTGTGTGTGTGTGTGTGTGTGTGTGTATGCTTGTGTACGCCAAAAAAGCTGCGAAGTCCAAGAGGTGTGTCTTGGCGAATGGTCAGTAGGAAGTGCCTCTTTTAGTGGAGTTGACGAAATGGTGAAAACGGTAGAAAAGAAGACAAATCAAGCAGTTTAGACGCCACTGATGCGAATTGTCCGCTCTATCTGCGCCAGTGAAGCGAAAGGAATTGGACGCCAACAAAGGGTATAGTTTATTGCTAGTCAACGATTTCAAACCAGAAAGGCAACAGTTATGGCGGATTGAGTGGTTATTTTTGGAAAACTGCCTGAAGTAATCTCAGGTAATGGATAGGACTTTTCAATATATATATATATATATATATATATGTATATATATATATATATATATATATTACGAGCAAACCCAAGTACGCTTTGTACGATGTAAAAATAAAACCCACAAACATTCCTATACATCGACACCCAATTAATCATACAGTATTCTTACAAGGGCACATGATTTGCAAGTTAAACTTTCAGACCATTGTTAGTAAGTTTGAGTGTTACTAGGTTCTCCAAAATCCCTACCTTGCACCTAACTAAGCTAAATTTGCCCTGTAAGAGCACCATATATGGAGGTGCCCGTGGTGTAATGTTTATCGTCATAGGCAATGGACATGGTGACACGAGTTCAAATCCTGGACGAATTTCACAGAACAGTAATACCCTTGGGAACCTTCTTATATTCCTTCCAGCTATGGGTAAATATTAGGGTAGACTGGGTTCTTCAGCCTTCATTAGGCAACCTGTCGAGAAAGAAAACACTGAATGCAAACCAGATAATCTCTGCTTAAAAATTGACTGCGTGTCACATCGTGCTCATGTGGCGGGGTTGGTAAATAGGTTTGGTTTCTCTGTTTAATGGCATATCAATCCTTGTAGGTTATTTAATGCCAAAGCCATTCTCCTAGAAGAACAATAATGGTATTATTTAACCCATAGCTGGGAGGATAAGAGGGTTCATACCTTTACCAAGAGTATTTGCCCGAAAGTGAACGTAGTAGCGCGACTGGAGTACGAACTCGCTTACTACGATCCCGCAGTCCATCGCTTTAACCATTACACCACAAGGACACCCCCGCTGGTAAATACATCCATGGTGTAATGGTTTATGAGATAACCTTGCAGACCATTGTTAATGAGTTTGATTCTTACAAGGTGCTCTAAAATGCCAAACTATCACTTAACTAGGAAGCAGCGTCGCATCAACCGAAAAGGACATCGACACGAGGTTAACGAAAGCATGGACAGCTATCAATAGGCTATCGATTATATGGAAATCTGAACTAACCGATAAAATTAAACGCAGTTTCTTCCCGGGAGCGGTCGCATCGATACTGCTATTTGGATGTACTACATGGACTCTAACAAAACGGCTGGAGAAGAAGCTAGACGGCAATTACACAAGAATGCTGCGAGCAATCTTGAACAAGTCCTGGCAGCCACACCCCACAAGACACCAACTGTACGGCCACCTGCCTCCTATCACGAAAACTATTCCAGTTAGACGAACCAGACACGCAGGACACTGCTGGAGAAGCAGGGACGAACTCATAAGTGATGTACTCTAATGGACCCCCACACATGGCCGTGCAAAAGCAGGACGACCAGCACGAACATACATTCAGCAACTATGTGAGGATACAGGATGTTGTCCAGAAGACCTGCCTGAGGCGATGAACGATAGGGAAAAGTGGCGAGAGTGGGTCAGGGATATCCGTGCTACTAGCATATGATGATGATGATGATGATGATATAAAGATTTAAGGGTTAAACAAAGTAGATTATTTTTGGTTGATATAATTCTAATTTTCCTCCATTCAACAAGAAGAAAACTAGGTCTTTTAATTTTAAAATTCGAACACTTTTGCAATGTAGAAGTGTGTAAAATTTTCCCAGCTTCGTAGGCTTTAATATCTGTTGCATAAGATTACCTACCTCTCTTATGGACTGTTCAAGAATAGTTGCGTCCAACTCATGAATTAGCTGTCAGACACACGGGAAGGTAGTAAGTATATGAATTTATCATCGAATAGATATAATATTAACAGGTATTTGTCTTTTAATCTTACTCGCAATTATTATATATCTACTATTTTCTTTTTGGGTGGGTAATTAGCTGCCTTTACCAAGACACAAAAATATCAAAGAACGCTTCTGATCCTAACCTTTTCAGTTTAATTAGGTTGAGGAGTTTCTTCATGTTGGAATGGTGACTCCATTTCCTTTAATTATACACCGGCCGTTGAGCAATGAGAAATCTAAATCCATCAGTATGACCGACTTGCTTTGTTGCCTAGCCGGCTGGGGCTTTAGAAAACACCGACTGCACCTCTGCAGAGGGGTAAGATGAGAGTCCTTAATATAACACTAAAAAAATCGATGTTGAGATTCCAGTAATCCTGGAGCTTTGGGGAATGGAGAGTACCCCTTCATTGTCATTGATCTCAGGTCCACTCTCGCCAGGAGTGGTAGCATCTGATAGGGCCCTACCAAGGGTTAAATAGATCTAACTGCATACTTATGCTAAACTGAATTGTTTGAATTAGAAGAGCTAAACTGAAGAGCTTACATAGAAGTGTTTTTGACAAATAAACCGATCTTACATTTTAACAGCGTGCTTTTGCTAAACTGAAATGTTTAAAATGGAATTGTTTTTTACATTGAAACTATACTTACATTAAACTAAATTGTTTAATATAGAACTGTTTTAACATGTAACTGTGTGTAAAGAAAATCTGTACTTATACTAAACTGAATTAGCTGGATTAGAACTGTTTGTATAAACTGAATAGCTTGAAATTGAAATGTTTTTGACAATTAAACTATATACTCATGCTAAATTGAATTATTTGAAATAGAACTGACTATTTGCATAAATCTGGATTGTTGGAATGATAGATTGCGGTGAAACTAACTGTATGATAGAAATATGTGGAAAGTTGGATAAATCAATGACTTAACTCAGATTCAGATTCGTGATATTTCGTTCTTTTTATTCAAAGTACTCCTGCAACAATGTCGAAGTAAGGAGACACACTATACCCGTACCTCTTTATCATCTGTCTAGACTATGTGCTTAGGACTTCGATCGACAAAATCAGAGAAAATGGCTTCGAGCTGACTAAGAGAAGAAGCAAAAGGTACCCCGCAAAAACAATCACGGACGCCGACTACGCTGATGACTTGGCGTTACTAGCGAATACGCCGAATCAAGCAGAGTCACTACTGCATAGTCTGGAACGAGCCGCAGCTGGCATTGGCCTCCATGTCAATGCAAACAAAACAGAATATATGTGTTACAACCAAACGGGCAACATTGCCACACTAGACGGAGCCTCTCTGAAACTAGTAGACAAATTCACCTACCTAGGAAGTAGCGTCTCATCAACCGAAAAAGACATCGACACACGACTGACGAAGGCATGGACAGCTATCGATAGGCTATCGATCATATGGATGTCGGACCTAACCGATAAAATGAAACGCAGTTTCTTCCAGGCAGCGGTTGTGTCGATACTGCTATATGGATGCACCACATGGACGCTAACTAAGCGGCTGGAGAGGACACTAGACGGAAATTACACAAGAATGTTGAGAGCAGTATTGAACAAGTCCTGGTGACAACACCCAACGAGACACCAACTATTCGGACACTTGCCCCCCATCACGAAAACTATACAAGTTAGACGAACCAGACACGCGGGACACTGCTGGAGAAGCAAGGACGAGCTCATAAGCGATGTACTCCTGTGGATCCCCACGTATGGATGTGCAAAAGCAGGACGACCAGCACGAACTTACATACATCAACTATGTGAGGACACAGGATGTAACCCTGAAGACCTGCTGGAGGCGATGAATGATAGGGAGAATTGGCGAGAGATGGTCAGGGATATCCGTGCTGGCGGCGCGACATGATGATGATGATGATTCAAAGTAACTTTTTTAAAACTGATACACTTTTCTGAATTGTTCTTTTTATACGCAAATGTTTCATAACCAAAAGCTTTAAGGAAACCAGATACATTTGACTTTAAACCCTTTCCCTTCTTCCAGCTACAATTATATTCTCTCCACCGTCTTATCATTTTCCTCATTTGCTTACAATAAAAAAATCAGAAAACCGTCCGAGTTTGAAAAAGTTAAATGGAATAACAAGAATGAAATATCACGAATCTGAATCGCTGTTAAGAGTTTGATTTATCCAACTTTCCACGTATTTTTATCATATATATATATATATATATATATATATATATACATGAGCAGAATGTTTTCAACTTTCAATATTTTTAGGTGAGCAAGTAATGATACCTATCGATAAAAGATCACCGGCAGATCGTATGTGAGTCGTGGGGTTTTATCCTACTTTTAATCCATTTTATACTTTAGAACAATGATATTGCTCTGTATTTTTGTGCATAGTGGTTTGGTTTTATGGCACATCAACCATTATAGGTTATTTAAAGCCAAATATATTCTTATACATATAAACAGTTCGATTTCGAACAGTTCAGTTTAGCCTAAGGACAATTCTTTTGTCTACCCACAGCTAATTTATGAAAATTTTATTTTACCATAAATACACTGTTTACATATCAAAAATAGTTCAATTTCAAAAAATTAAGTTTAGCATAATTACACAGTTTAGTTCTATTTCCACATAGATAGGACACTATCTGGTGCTACCACTCTGGGGCAGAGTGGACCTGGGAGAGGTGGCAATAAAGGGGTATTCAGCATTCCCCAAATCTGCAGCATTACTGGAGCCTCACCGTTAGATTGTTATTGCCATATCAGGACACTCATTTTGAGAGTTTTACCCCTCTGCAAAGAAGTCAGGGTATTCTCTAGTCCCAGTCAACCAGGCTATTCTGCATAGCGTACTATTTTAACTAATTTAAAAAAAACTTTCAGCGTTAAATTTTAATCCAAAACGAGGGCAGTATCTTCTAACCCTTTAAGAATGACAGCAGCATGCTGGTTAGGGTTGCAAGACACTGTTTGTGAGTTCGATTCCCTCTACATGCTTCTGATTTCTGGCCAAAGTCCTCAAGCAAACTTGTATTATCAAATGAGAGCACTTCAAATTGGGAAATGGTCAACAAGTTAGGCTTGAAGACCGTTTTTAGTGAATTCGATTCTCACAAGATGTGTCCGTCTTCCATCATGGTGTTTAACTAAGGTTTTAAATAAAGACGCCAAACATAATGTTATGGTCAATGAGCTACGTTTTTCGACCTTTGTGATTGCATCAAACTCACAACCCTGAATTAAACTATGCTAAATTTGATAAATAAAGGCGTAATATAATGGTTAGTGAAAGAGGATCGCAGCTCATTAGGACTGAGGGCTATTCTCAACGAGTGTTCTACATTTTTTAGTATTGGGATAAACTTACTGTCCTGAGAAAATATAATCACACATAGACATACGCATATATATATATATATATATATATATATATATATATATATATATATATATATATATATATAATGGTACCAATGCAAACTTTTGAATAATACGTTGTTACCGATTTAGTGTAGCAGACGAATTTTTACAATTTCCTACTTCATATTTTTTATCATGTTTCAAATTTATCATCATGAGAAAATATGATCACACTATGGCACCTCGGGTGGTGTAATGGTTAGCATGTTAGACTTGCAAACCTACACGAGTGATTTCGATTCTCATTGGGTGCCCCATTCATGCGGCTTTGTGTTACATCTAAGCAAAAAGCTTAGTAAATTGAAATATGATCACGAACGCTAAAGTCAAGACTGATAGATAAAGGCAGTCTTTTTTTTTTTTTTGTATGCTTTGTTTTTGCTTTTTTGTTTCTTCTTTTTTTTTTTTTTTTTTTTTGGAGGGGGTTGTTTTTATCGGTGGAGCCGAACTTACACGGGGCTGTTGAAGGGAATTGCCGTAGATCATCATGAATGGATGTAGCTTACAATATGGGAGGTCATTTACTAAGGTTTTTGCTTAGATATGGCACAAGGCCGAGCTTATAACATGTGAGGGAAATTTAATTATACGTTAACTAAACCAAAAGGTGCGAGCTGTCCTCCTAGATGTGCTGTCAGTCGATCTCGTTGAATATACACTTTTTAAATTTGCATAGTACGTGCAACGAATTAGTTTTTTGGTCATTTTTTTAAAGTTTTGATCGAAATATTATGAATGTTTTTGCGGCATAATCAAAAGTATATTGTAAGTGGCTGTTTGGAAATGGTCTATGGTTGAGGATGCTTATTATTTGACCATCGATATCATTGTTTGAAATCAACTGCCAAGTGATCTTGTTTTCCCCAGGTTTACTCAATATATCACCATGATAAATTACGATTGGTTGTTTAATGGCATATCAACTTTTGTATGTTATTTAATGTCAAATCCATTCTTCTCGAAGAACAATAATTGTACTAATTAACCCATAGCAAGGATGATAAGGAGGCTCATACCCTTCCCAAGGGTATTTGTCCAAACGTCAACATAATTGTGCAACTGGAATTTGAACTCGCTTACTATGATTCCGCCATTCAACGCTTTAACTATTACCCTACGAGCACACCCTTCGTGACACAGCTTTTTTTAAAACATCGTTGATGATGACATGTATCTCCACCACCGGGTGTTCAGCTTCAGCTCTTGAACGCAATTGTGTAGCTTGAAAAATCATTTGAAATTAATGGTGCTGAGTGTTTATCTTTTATTCTTATGTCGACTTGTTTTCACTGTCCAGTGTTATTTCCAAATTTAGTGACGGTGGTCTTTCAAATCATCATTGATATATTGTCGGGTTTATTTTTCGTATAGACGTTTATTGTTGTCAATATTTTATCTAAATATAACGTAATGGCCAAGGGATTTTGGTTCATGCCTTTGAGTTTAGTTAAGCTGAGAACCTTTCGGCTCAGCACATGGGTTAGTTAGGCGCAAACATTGATGCAGGTGTAAACACGAGCGCACGCGGGCGGGCGAGGGTGTCACTCTGAGATGTCACAATAGTCCGAGACGAAACGGGTGACGGAGTGCGAGTGACGTCACGCACTGGAAGTTCGCAGAGGTTTGTGGAGAATTGAAAGAAAGTTAGAGGAGTTGAAACTAGACACTGGACGAAGAAAGTCGACTTTTGGGGCTCGCTGAGGAATGCGAGTGACGTCACTCACCGGAAGCGCGCAGAAGTTTGTAGAGAATTGAAAGAAAGTTGAGTACTAGACGCCAAACGAGGAGGATCGACTTTTGGAGCTCGCAGACGCGAGGCGAACTTGCGCCCTATGGGTGCTGCACGCGATGGGGGCCAAATGAATAAGACAGCATAGAAGATTGTGTCTCTCCTCCTTATGTCGAAACCTTTAACTCAAAAGTAATAAGAAGGTTTCGTACCAGAACAAACAAGTCGTAACGTGTTTTCGAATTTCGAGATTCCTATATTCTTTATATGTTCTATCGTTATGAACATTATATGTCTATTTCGCACATGGCGTTAATTGTGGCTATAGTACATAAAGGCTGCTTGGTTAATTTTGTTATTGAATTCAAATGACACATATGTTTTTGGACATTTTATCTATTCGTCATTTTTTTTTTTTAATTATTGATTTGACTTTTATATCTTTTACAGTTCTTTCTATGATGATTATTCTTGCATCTTTGTTGAAGTTGTGATCATTTGTTCGAAAATGTTGTTCGACTTATATAGGATTCGGATACACAGATTTGTTTCTGTGTCATTTGAAACTTAATCTAAAATGAAAAAAAAAAGCCATTCTGATTTTTAACAGTGATTTTAGCAGCATGTGCATTCCGATAAATAAATCGAATTTTTGCTTTTGCAATTTGATCAGAGGTAAATTGGAAAAGTATTTTTAATTGTGAAATAATTAATAATTAAATGAAATAGCTGATTTCAAGTGTTTGCAGCCTAGATTGTTCTTGATATTGCATGGTTGGCAAATTTTGTAGATTTGACGGTGGGTTTCTCATAGATTAATTTATTATCTAGTATGTTGTTGCCACCTATCATTTCTCTGATGATCGACGTTAGGATAGTGGGTCTGTTTCTTTATATATATATATATATATATATATATATATATATATATATAAATTGGTGTAGAATACACCGACTGCACCGCTGCAGAAGGGTAAGAACCCCTCAATGAATGTCCTGGATATGACACTAAACGATCTGATGAGGCTCCAGTGATGCTGGAGCTTTGGGGAATGCAGAGTACCCCTTCATTGATATTGCTCCCAGGTCCACTCTGTCCCGGAATGGTAGCACCTAATAGGGCCCTATCAATGGGTTAAATAGAACTAACTGCATACTTATGCTGAACTGAATTGTTTGAATTATAACTTTCTGACAAAGCCGAATTGCTTGAAATAGAAATGTTTTTGACAATTGAACCGTACTTACATTTAAACTGCATGTTAATGCTGAAGTGAATTGTTTGAAATGGAACTGTTTTTGACATTGAAACTGTACTTACACTTAACTGAATTGTTTAATGTAGAACTGTGTTGATATTTAACTATGTGTAAAGAAAATCTGTACTCTTACTAAACTGAATTGTTTGAATTAGAACTGTTTGACAAAACTGAATAGCTTGGAACTGATTATTTGCATAAAACTGGATTTGGTGTTGAATAAACAACAAAGGTTTACATTCCATAAAATCCCAACCAACCAACCAGCCAACCAACCATATATAAACAACTCTTACCTATATATTTATTAAAAAAAACCCTGGTGAATACGCATATGTACATCTAGACCAGGCCATTGGCCTAATCAGTAGAGTATTCACCAATTGTCCAGGAGACCGGGGTTCAATTCTAGGTTGAGTCATACCAAAAACTCAAGAAAATGGTTCTTGATGCCGCCTTGCTGAACACTCAGCATTATAAGCTAAGGATCAAGGGTAAAATGGAGCGATCCAGGGAATGGACTAGCGTCCTCCTACACTCTGGTATGGTAGTTATTGAAAAGGGCGTCTTTGAGGTCACCCACGACTAAGGTCGCCAACTTTGCTTACTTAGATCTAGTTTTGATAGCGTAGACACAGAGTCAGTGATGTATAAACGAACTCTTTCTATACAACTGAAATATATATATATATATATATATATATATATATATATATATATATATATATATATATATAAGTAGTTATATGAGAAATTTTAAAAATAGTTCAAAATAATGTAGACATTCCTCGTAGTCATTTTTAAACAATATGTAAAGATATGGAGAGAGAGAGAGAGAGAGAGAGAGAGAGAGAGAGAGAGAGAGAGGCTTGGATGCATTAAAAATAAAATTATTTTTTGCTTCATCGCACGAATTTATTTTGTGTAAGATTGGATAAATATTACACGAGGAATAAAAGAAATTTGATTTTTTTGTGAAAATAAATATATAGACATAGGAAAAAATATTCTGATTAAAAACATATTTTCTTCGTAAAAGTTGAATGTTTGGGTTTTAAATATAACAAGTGCTTCAGGCACTGTTTATAAAAGGGATTCTGGAGACATTGGCTCAGTTGATAATCGACTAATCATACAAAATTTATATTTAGTTTAAAAGCTTCGAGTCGTCCTGAAATCTTGCAGTTGATAATTTTTGGTATGAATAGTAATAATATTTTGGCAATCGAGGTTAATAGTAAAACCAAAATTCAGAGAAAAATGTTTTTTTTTAGTCTCTCTCTGATAATTTCACACGTGAAATTATTATTATCTATTTATTTTTTTGACGTTTTGTTTTTATCTTCAAAGTAAACAAAAAATATTTTTTCGTGACCATGTGTCTGGCTTTTCTTTTCCGGATATGAAAAACCTCATCTTTTCATCATTTCTTCATTTTCTTAACTGATGCAGTACATACATACATACATACATACATACATATATATATATATATATTTGTGTGTGTGTGTGTGTGTGTGTGTGTGTGTGTGTGTGTGTGTGTTTGTGTGTGTATAAGTAAAATGAAAAAGAATAAATAAATAACCATAAAAAGTGACTGGGTTCATTTAAATTTCATACCCACGATGGGGAAGGTTTTTACCCAACTACAGACGATTTTTATATACACACCCAAACCAACCCACCTCTCACTAACACACAGATACGTGCGTGTGCCCAGTCGACTGAGGCTGTAGAATATGCCGACTGCATCTCTGCTAAGAGGTAAGACTCCCCCACTACTGATTGTCATGGATATGAGACTAGAATATCTGATAGGGAGGCCCCAGTCCTGGAGCTTTGGAGAATTTAGAGTAATCCTTCCCAGTTCCACTCTGACTCGGAGTGGCAGCACTTGATAGGGTCCTCCCAATGAGTCAAATAGAACTCTCCAACATTTAACTGTGTCCAAACAAAAGACTTTGGCTAAATTGATTTAAAAAAAAGAGAACTGTTTGATCATTTAACTGTGTGTAAACAAATGACTGATGGTTAATTGAACTGTTTGTGATACACTGCAATACTTGGAACCAATTAACTGTGCGCAGATTAATAGTGTGGAATAGAATGATTAATGTTAAATTGTAATATTCGTAACAACTTCATTGTATGCAAACAGATGTTTAATATTGATTAAAATTATTAGCGTTCGATAGCCATAATTAAAACAATTTAACTGTGTAAAACAATAATAATACTAGTGTGCCAATAATTAATTTTTACTTATCTAAAAATATAATTACTTACAAATTATATGTACAAACTTATCATAAATTGTAACTGCTATATAGTAATACTTGAAATCATTTAACTGAGTGCCAAAAAAAAAAGAAAAAAAGAAAAATGAGGTCGACCTCGTTCAAAAATGTTATCAAAAAAATATATTTATAAATCATATATCCAATATACATGTATAAAGAGGATTTGTCATTAAATAACCAACAATGGTTGATGTGACATAAAAGCCAACCAACCCAAATGATATATATTTGGCCCAGTGGGTAGAGTGTTCGCCAATGATCCGGGAGACCTGGGTTCAATCCCAGGTCGCGTCATACCAAAGACTTTAAAAATGGTACTTGATACCTCCTAGCTTAACACTCAGCAATATAAGGTACGTATCCAGGGTAAAGTGGAGCAATCCAGGAAAAGGAGTAGCGCCTTCCCCTACATGTAGTAGCAATTGAAAAGGGAGCCTTCTGGTCGCCCTCGACTACGGTCGCCAACTTTACTTTACTTATTATATATGTTATAAAAGAGTTTGGAATTAAATGCCCTACAATTGTTGACATGTCATAAAGCCCAAACAAATTAAACCAAACACACACACACACACACAAATATATATATATATATATATATATATATATATATATATATATATATATATATATATAGCGTATAAGAGGCGCAAAAGACGATATTTGATAGCCAGGTGCAAGGTGAAATACTTGATCCATTTGAGACGTCCAATGGAGACGGGCATGAGTTGATTTTTCCTAGATAAAAAGAACTTCTCCCAGGTTTAGTTTCATCACACCCCAAACCATAAGTGGTTCGCTGGCAATCCACGAAGTATCCTTCATATCATGAAAGCCAAGTTCCCCTGAACTCTGATAGTTTTTAAGTATACGTCCATTGAGGGTGACGTCGTGCTGATCATATAAGACTCAATTCAGATGGCTATGTGTAGGTGCTGCAAAGAGTGATCAAACCCTGGATGAAGAGGGCTCTTGCTGGTTGGACATTTGTGTGGCAGCAGGATTAAGCTCTTTGCAGTACGTCCAGAAATTCTCAGAAGTGGTTGTGAAAGAATTTCTGTCTTCATCAGTCACAATTTCTGACCTTCTAATTTTCCTTATTTCAATCACAAGTCTTGGGCGCTGATGAGAAAGATAATAACCATTCTTCTTGTCACAATAAGGCTTAGTCGACGAAAAATCTGATGGTGAGACTCCAGTAATGCTGGAGCTTTGGGGAATGCAGAGTACCCTTTCATTGCCATCGCTTCCAGGCCCACTCTGATAGCACCTGATAGGCCCCTATCTATGGGTTAAATAGAACTAACTGCATACTTATGCTGAACTGAATTGTTTGAATTGGAACTTTTTGACAAAACCGAATTGCTTGAAATAGAAAAGTTTTTGGCAATTGAACCGTACTTACATTTAAACTGCGTCTTATCAATGGTTCAAATAAAACTTTAAGACATTTAAACAGAGTGTAAACAAAAAACTTATGCTAAATTGAATTGTTGGAAAAATATTCGATCATTTAACTGTGTGTAAACAAATGACTGATGTTTAATTGCATTTTTATTAATACGTAACAATACTTGGAACAATGAAACTGGGTGGGAAAAATAACAAATAAATCATATACGTATATCAATTTAACGGTGTGCAAGCAAATGACAGATATTACACTGTTGCTGTTAGATAGAAAAACTTGAAACCATTCAACTGTGAGTGAACAAATGATTGATCATAAATAGAAATATTCATGTTTGATGGAAATACTTGAAACTAGTTAACTGTACAAAAGAATGAACTCAGGCTTATGAGGCAATATAACTTTAAAAATCTGATATATTTGATCCATATGTAATAAAGGCTTTAACATTAGATAAAATAACAACGGTTGATATGACATAAAACCAAAACAAACCAGGCTTGTGATAAGAAGGCCTATTCAGTGATCCAGATGATGTAGGTTTGATTTCTTTTGTTTAATGGCATATCAAGTTTTGTAGGTTATTTAATCATATTTACCAACCCCTCCACTCGGGCAGGATATGACACAAGGTCAATTTTTAAGTTTAACAGGTTTGAATTCAGAGTTTTCCTTCTCCTAGACTAGTCGCCTCGTCAAGGCTGAAGAACCTAGTCTGCCCTACTATTTACCCATAGCTGGAGGGAGAATATTTGGATTCATACCTTTCCCAAGGGTATTAGTGCCATGTGAAATGCAATCAGTCAGGTCCAGGATTTGAACTCGTGTCGCCGTGTCCATATCCTGGGACGATAACCATTACACCACGGACACCTCCTAATACACCACGGGCACCTCCTTTTTTTGTAGGTTATTTATTGCCAAAGCTATTTTCCTAGAAGAACAGGAGTGGTACTACATAACCCATAGCTGTGAGGATAAGGGGGTACATGCCTTTCTCAAGGGTATTTGCCCGAAAGTGAACGTAACAACGCGACTGGAGTACGAACTTGCTTACTATGATTCCGCAGTCAATCGCTTTAACCATTACACTACGAGCACACCACCCCAGATGATGAAGATATCTGAAGATTACCAGGGACACAAGGAGTAGTGCATGCGCAGAAATTCGGAACTGTCTTCAGAAGGTCGTGGAAATAGAGTATAGCAACGTTGTGTAATCTATTATCTTCCTGGTATTTCTTGATTTTTAAAGAAATGATTTCATTTTGATTGGACATTGTGTTTTCTTTTCATTTCATGAAAACAGTCAGAATTTGACCAGACTCCTTATACACACACACACACACACATGTAATTTACTGTTTTTTTCTATGTATTAAAAAAAGAATGCTCAAAAACAGTTAATAGAAATACTATGATTTAAGGTGGACAGCATAGACACAGAGTCACTAATGTCTTAGAAACTGATAGTCACCAAGTGCCGTTAACACTGTATCTATGCTATTAAAATGTACAGTCTCTTTGTCTGTCTCTCCTTCTCTCTCGATATATATATATATATATATATGTGTGTGTGTGTGTGTGTGTGAAGAAAATTTATTTTGGAAGGCTGATGAGAATTTAAAAATGGCCAGTATACGCACACATTAACATAGAGCTAGTGTAAAAATGAAAAATTTAAAATCTGCAAATGAAATCAAATACCGTCACAAAAAGTCTCAGGCAATGTGAATCGAATATATGTATGCATATATATTTAAATTTATCATTAGCACCGAAAAATGCGCGACCCAAATCTTCATCAGAGATGAAGACTTTGCCATCAACGCAGCTGTTATTTTGTTTACTGCTATATGTGTATATAGTAACACACACAAATATCTATCAATCTATGTTCATGTCTTTTTGGACGATATTAAAATTTCTCCCACAAGAAAAAAAAAACAACATTGATTTTGATGATGACAATGTATAAAGGTTTTCTGGCAATTTTCCCCCCCAAAAAAGCCCTGAAATCTTTTTAGCCTCTGAGTTAACCTATATGGTATTCTGACAGTCTTGTGTTTTCTTTTTTTTACAGAAGAGACATTGAGGTCAAAAGGACAGATTGACTGAATTGAAGTTCTTTGAGAAAAGTAAGATCGTGTCAAATGCCAGTCGTACGAAATCCATCAAATGAAGGAAAAATGAATTTTGCAGGGTATTATTTACCAACCCCTCCGCTCGGGCAGGATATGGCACAAGGTCAATTTTTAAGCGGAGTTTAACAGGTTTGAATTCAGAGTTTTCCTTCTCCTAGACTAGTTGCCTAACCAAGGCTGAAGAACATAGTCTGTCCTACTATTTACCTGGAGGGAGAATAATTGGATTCATACCTTCCCTAAGTATATTAGTAATATGTGAAATGCAATCAGTCTCGTCCAGGATTTGAACTCTTGTCGCCGTGTCCATTTCCTACGACGATAACGACTACACCGCTTCTCTGCACATAATTTGTGTGATGGGTAAATTGCTGCTATTTTAAGTCATTAATTTCGCACATATGCTTTATTTGTTTTAGATTTTGTCTACTGTACAGAAAACTAGTCAGTTTACAATGTCTCTGAGGAAAGCAGCATCATGGTGCTATTCGTTCCTTCTATATAGTTGGTATTCACAATCATCATCATCATCATCATCTCGTGCTGGCAGCACGGATATCCCTGACCCTCTCTCGCAACTTCTCCCTATCGTTCATCGCCCTAGGTAGGTCTTCAGGACAACAACCTGTATCCTCACATAGCTGCTGAATGTACGTTCGAGCTGGTCGTCCTGCTTTTGCGCGGCCATGTGTGGGGATCCATAAGAGTACATCTCTTATGAGTTCATCTCTGCTTCTCCAGCAGTGTCCTGCATGCCTGGTTCGTCTAACTTGAATAGTTTTCGTGATAGGGGGCAGGTGGCCGTACAGTTGGTGTCTTGTGGGGTGTTGCTGCCAGGACTTGTTCAGGATTGCACTTAGCATTCTTGTGTAATTGCCGTCTAGCTTCTTCTCCAGCCGTTTTGTTAGCGTCCATGTAGTGCATCCATATAGCAGTATCGATGTGACCGCTGCCTGGAAGAAACTGCGTTTCATTTTATCGGTTAGGTCTGATTTCCATATAATCGATAGCCTATTGATAGCTGTCCATGCTTTCGTTAACCTCGTTTCGATGTCCTTTTCGGTTGATTCGACGCTGCTTCCTAGGTACGTGAATTTGTCTACTAGTTTAAGTGGGGTTCCTTTTAGAGTGGAGATGTCCCCCGTTTGGTTATAGCACATATATTCCGTTTTGTGTGCATTAACATGGAGGCCTATGCTTGCTCCTGCTCGTTCCAAACTATGCAGAAGTGTGTCGGCTTGGTCAGGTGTATTTGCCAGTATCGCTATGTCATCGGCGTAGTCGGCGTCGGTAATTGTTGTTGCGGGGTATCTTCTGCTTCTTCTCTTCGTTAGTTCGAAGCCATTCTCTTTGATTTTGTCAATCGATGTTCTAAGTACTTAGTCTAGACAAATGATAAAGAGGTACGGGGCCAGTGTGTCCCCTTGTAGTACTCCTGCTACAATGTCAAAGTATTCTGTGTCTCCATCCGGTGATCATACTTTTACTTTAGTGTTTCTATAGAGAATCGTTATTGCCGCTACGGTTTCTTTAGGTATGCCGTATGCTAGTAGGATTTGTTCCATCTTTCCTCTGTGAATGGAGTCGAAAGCCTTGGTAAAGTCGACAAATATTAATGTCGCTTGTAGGTTCTTTGCCCGTACACCTTCAAGGATTCTGCAGATGGTTAATATTTGTGAGGTCATGGATCTATTTTTTCGGAAGCCATTTTGGTTTTTTTTTTAAGTATGTTGTCGATTTTGGGTTCTATTCGGTTTCGTAGTAGGGCATTGTAGATTTTGGCAGCTATGGATGTAAGTGTTATGCCTCGGTAGTTTTTGGCTAATCCGAGGTCCCCTATTTTAGGGAAGGGGAGTATGCATCCCTTCATCCATCTATCTATCGGATTTTGATTGTATACTGCGTTGCAGTCTTGGAGCAGTATGTCGTCGAATTGTCTGGTCTTCCATACTTCCGGGGGAATTTCGTCCAGCCCTGCAGCTTTCCTATTTTTAATTTTTCTGAGAACCGAGTCGAGTTCTTCTTGTGTGAACGGTCCTAGTTTAATGTCTAATTGTTTGCTAATTATTCTGGTGATTGGTTCATGCGTTATTTTTGGTGGGTTTTCGAAGTGCTGTTTCCACAGTTTTATTCTTTCTTGTTGATTTGCTGCTTTAAGTTTTGGTTTGGCTGTGTTCTTTCTTCTGCTCACTTCGTTTATTGTTTGCCAGGCTATCCTAGATTGTCTATCTTCCACCGAGTCTCTAATTTTATCTATCTGATTTTGAATGTATTCTGTCTGTTCCTTTATATATATGCCTGCTAATTGATATTGTGCCGTTTTTAGTTTTAAGGCATTTGTGTTTGTTGGGTTTTTTCGATATTTTTTGAGGCTGTTTTCACTAGTGCACGTTTTTCTCTCACCGCTAAAGTTTCCCATGGGACTCTATATTTAGTTTTAATTTTTGTTGGAATGTATTTTGCTGCTGCCTCAAGGTGTGCATTGACGAAATTTTCATATTCGTCGTTTGGTGTACTTTTTTCCGTCTTTTCTTGTAGTGTTTCGAATCTGTTTTTTAATTCTAATACGTATTTATCTCTTATATCTTTGTTGTTTAATAGGGCCCAGTCATAGTGTTTAATAGAAACTCCTATAGAAAGAGATGAGAGCATGTGGGCATCAATCTGAGGACAGGTTCCTATTTATATTTATGAAAACTCAACACTCAGTAGTATTTGCAGTGGTCACACTTGATAGCGACATTATGTCTGGATTCATCTTCCCACAGGGACTCAGACTCAACACATAGACCGACATTAAATGCATGGAAGAGGCAGTGTCATTCTAGATGGAAAGGATGTCTGTTGGAAGACCGTTCATCTGGTGACATGACGCTGTGCCAATCCACACAAGCAGGATAAACTAATTTTTGCCGTAAGTAAATTTCTCCAACTAAGTCACCACTAACCTCTAATCGACTATCTTCTCATATTGCTATACCCTTGATACTTATTTGTAGAATAAGGTTAGTTGAGAGATTAACTAAACTCCGTGCAACACCGAAGGTGAGCTGAAGGCAAGGATAACGGCAGCCTTTATCAAATCAAATAATGTTGTATGTTGACCTCCGACCCAGCCAAACATGCCATTTCAAAGACAGCGGAAGTTGCATAATCCATTGGCGTGGGCGAGCTTGGCTGACTATATAGGACAGGGTTAAAATCCCACGGTACAGTCACAAACTGATGCACCGGAAGAGGGTGACTTGTGAACTGCATGACAGTTATTTCCGCTCGATGACGATCAAACATGCCATTCCAAAGACAGTTGAAGTGCATATTCCGTTGGCCATTTATGGGAAGAGATTGAGTGGGCGTTGAACTCAGTGCACAGGAAATTCAATCAGTTTGAAGACCAGACCAGTTGGAGACAGGATGCGGTAGAGAAAGCCAGCACCCAGCAGAGGGAGCCCTCAGGCCCCTGATTGAGAGTTTGAGAATCAGACGAGTTGGAGATAAGATGCAGTAGAGAAAACCAGCACACAGAGAGATTGGGCCCCCGGCCCCCGGTCAAGCAGCCCAGGAGAACGGGAAAGAAACGCTGATGGCCATATGGGTGGGGGTCAATATGTTGCAGTTCTGTTCGGTCTCCAACTCCCTCTCATACACAACCCTTTCAAATAAAGTGAGAGGTATATTTTTCTGAGAACTGTGTCACTCGACATTATTGTGTCGTCGTTATGATTCTTTATGCATGCATCTGCATATGAGCATACCATAATAAGACTATCAGAACGGTTTGCAGGAGATTCAAAAGTCATCTGGAAGCCTTGGTAGAAGCCAATGACGATTTTTATTGAATGAGGCTAATCTATGTTATTTCAAGATATTTTCATTTGATTTTGGTGCATACACCTTATAAAGTGAGAAGTCAGTATTATTTCAGGTTTGGCGTATTTTTGACAACAATTCACCCATCGTATATATATATGTATATATATAATTCCTGGTTTCTTTGTTGGTATGTTTGTTGTTGTAAACATTTACGCATGTAAACCCTGTTGGGTTATTTAAAGCCAAAATCAGGCTTTCTTTTTTCGTAGGTAATTATATGGTTTCAAGTAACTAATGATTATTATCATAATAAAGTCTTGCTCTTAGCATGGATTCCTCTGAACAACGCTCATCATGCATCTTTATTGTCTAGTTTGTATATTTGCTCTGTGGTTGATTTTTTAAACTCTGGGGCCTGAGATCCTATCGCTGAAGAACGCAGTGCTTGTTGGCCTGTGTGAAGGGCGATACGGTTTGAATTTGAGTCATGGTAGACTTTCGGTTGTTTTTTTCTCAATCGTATATGCCACCCATAGACACATGGTCGTCCTGCTTATGTGGGGGTCCGTAGGAGTACATCACTTATGAGCTCGTCTCTGTTTCTCCAGCAGTGTCCTGCGTGTCTGGTTCGTCTAACTTGGATAGTTTTCGTGATGGGAGGCAGGTGGCCGTATAGTTGGTGCTTTGTGGGTTGTTGCTACAAGGACTAATTCAATATTGCTCGCAACATTGTTACAAGTTTTGCTATCTAACACTAATAATTCTACTTGATATTAATCATTGTTTTAAGATAGGGTAGCGGTTACAAGTTTTTTACTTTACATCAATTATTCTATTCAGCACCATTTATTCGCACACAGTCAAATCTTTCCAAGTATTGCTATGTAATTCTAATAATTCCACTAAGGCTCACGGAGGGGGTGTCCTCGTGGTGTAATGGTTATAGCGATGGACTGCGGAATCGTAGTACGCGGGTTCGTAATCTAGTCGTGCTATTACGTTCACTTTCGGGCAAATATCCTTGGGAAAGGTATGAACCCCCTTATCCTCCCAGCTATGGGTTAAATAGTACCACTATGGTTCTTCGAGGAGAATGGATTTGGCATAAAATAACCTAAAAAGAGTTGATATGCCATTAAACAAAGAAACCAAACCACATTCACTTTCGGGCAAATATCCTTGGGAAAGGTATGAACCCCCTTATCCTCCCAGCTATGGGTTAAATAGTACCACTATGGTTCTTCTAGGAGAATGGCTTTGGCATAAAATAACCTAAAAAGAGTTGATATGCCATTAAACAAAGAAACCAAACCACATTCACTTTCGGGCAAATATCCTTGGGAAAGGTATGAACCCCCTTATCCTCCCAGCTATGGGTTAAATAGTACCACTATGGTTCTTCTAGGAGAATGGCTTTGGCATAAAATAACCTAAAAAGAGTTGATATGCCATTAAACAAAGAAACCAAACCAAGCTATGGCTCACTGAGAGTTTCAAGTATTACTATTCAGCCGTAATAAATCTATTCAGCATTACTTATACGTTATACAGTTAAAGGTTCCAAGAATTGCTATGAATCACTAACAAGTCAATTCAGCATAACTCATTTGTTAGTTCACAGTTAGATGTTAAAACACTTCTGTTCAACCTATAGATGGGCCACTATCAGGTTCTACCAATCCAGGTCAGAGTAAATCTGGCAGCAATGACAATGAAGTGAGTACTTCACATTACCCGAAGCTTTTGAGCTTTGGCATCAGATGGTTTGGAATCATATCTAGTTCACTCATTCAAGGATCGGAGTCTTATCTCTCTACAGGGATGTATTCTATAGCCCAATAACGCACTGAGAATACGTAGTGAGTCTAAGTGAGAAAGACTGACCATGGCTTAGACCGACCGCCGCAAGATAGGGGCAAGATTTTGGGACATTCCACTTGTGTTTACGAGGAAAGGAACATATAAATAAAAACAATTATTTCGTGATTGTTAACTGATTTTTTTCTAAAACCATTATTATCTTATTATTAACTAGGTTCTTTAGCTATAGATTTTCATCACTTATAGTATAAGAGAAGGAAAGCTTTTAATAAACAAAAACCAAGTTTTTCCCCTTCATAAATATTGACCTTGTGTCCCATCTTCCTCTTAGTGGAAGCCTTGGATAAATACAAAACTACTAATAGTTTTTTTTTCATTTATATCACTGAACCGTTCCTCAACATTTTGTAGAGTCAGTTGTGTTTACAGACATTAGACTAAATATTTTATAAAGCCATACATATGAGTGTCAGATATCACACTTTTCTCTTACAATTGACCAATGCAAGAATAAGTCAACACCTATATATATATATATATATATGTACACTCCCCCATGGGGGGTTGAGCACTCTGGCGAAGGAATTTACGGCTCTCACTTGTATAATGCAAAGCTGTTCGAATGAATTGTGCACTCTGGTATCCGGTAAGGTATGAATGTAAACAAACGATAGCTATAACTTAATGCCTTATAATTCCCGAGCTGACGTGGTTCGCCTATTGGCTGAGCGGTAGGATACTAAGTCTAACGTAAAGTTGGGTGGTTTTCGACCCCAGTTTCAAGCGTCCTACGTGTCTGATGAGTTGTGATACAACGAAACAGTCTGTCTCTGGATGACTATATATATATATATATATATATATATATATATATATATATATATTGTGCCTATCTACCTATATATATATATATATATATAATTCTTTTTTTATCTATCTATCTTAATTCCTATTTATGACAAAGACATAAGTGTATTGCATTTGTTGAATGAGCTTACTGATAGAACTAAATTAAAAAAGGTTGGATACTTTTTTTTTTTCTCAAAACAGATTAACACTACCATTTAGAAGACCTGCAAACAAGAACCTTATTGCATACCTTGCACTGGTACAAATTGTCATTGAAAATTCTACAATATTTGAGCAAACTGGTGGCATTTCATTGGATTTTGAGGGTCAGCAAGTCTCCTTAAGTCTCCCGGATTTTTCCCAGTATTTTGACTGCTCTCAGCAATGCTGTAGTCTGGATGGTCTTGAATCTTTCACTAGTTTTCAATTCCTCCAGTCACTTCTCCAAGCCCCTGAAGATCATTCCAAGCGCTCCAACTTCAACTGGTTTTACCGTCAACCTCATCTTTCATCGCTTTTGGTACTTCTCTGACAAGTTGCCCAGTCAGCTATGGTTGTAGAATACACCGACTGAACCTCTGCAGAGGGATAAGACTCCCCCAATGAATGTCCTGGTAATATGACGCTAAACAATCTGATGGTGAGGTTCAAGTGATGCTGGAGCTTTGGCGAATGTGGAGCACTCCTTCATTGTCATTGCTCCCAGGTTCACTCTGACTCGAAATGGTAGCACCTGATGGGGACCTATCTATGGGTTAAATAGAACTAAATGCATACTGCTAAACTGAATTGTTTGAATTAGAACTGTTTGACTAAACTGAATAGCTTGAAATAGAAATGTACTTTTATTAAAACTGCATACATTTGCTAAACTGAATTGTTTGAAATGGAACTGTTTTTGACACTGGTAATTTTCTTACAGTGACATTGAAACTGTACTGAATTGTTTAATATAGAACTGTTTTGACATTTAATTGTGTGTTAACAAAATCAGTACTTATACTACATTGAATTAGCTGAATTAGAATTTTTTGAATAAACTGAATAGCTTGAAATAGAAATGTTTTTGACAATTAAACTGTGTACTTATGCTAAACTGAATTGTTTGAAATAGGACTGACTCTTTGCATAAAACTAGATTTGGCGTTAAATAACCTACAATGTTGATATGCCATAAAACCCAACCAACTTTCTCTGTCAAGGTCTATGTATTTGTGTATTATTTTGCTTTCTTCTATTTTCACTTTGTGGCCCGCAGGAACGAGAAAATCCAGTAGACCACAAATTTTTTTCTCTAATTTTTTTTTTGTTAATTAACGCTAGGTCTGGTCTTCTGTCTGGGATATTGGTGATCTGTTGTATCAAAAGACTACTGAGAATTATTTTTGTTTTATTCTTTTGCAAGTTTTTTCACATCAGGTTTAGCTGATGGTTTCTCACCGGAGTTTGAGTGAGAACAAATCTCCTTACGTCTCCAGGACTCTTCACAGTATTCTGACCGATCTTAATAGAGCTCTAGTGGGGATGGTTTCCACTTGTCCTCTTATCCAAAACCGCTTCAGTGACTGTACCGAGCGCATATATTACAATTATTAATACCGTCACTATCATATTTAATAAAAAAATTCTAGCAAGGTCTTGGTACTTACTCGCCTTTTTGCTTTCTTTCAGTTTTACCATGTGGTCAGCCGGAACGGCAAAGTCCTCAATTTAGCAGGTTCTCTTTTTTGGTTGACTATCACTATGTCTGGTCGTCTGGCAGAGATTAGGTGATCTGTTTGTATGTCAGAGAAGTTGGCGTGTCTTACTTTCTAGCACGGATTCTGAGTTGTGATTATATCATTTGTTTGAATGGTAAATTTAAATTTCTTGCACAATTCCCAGTAGATCACCTTCCCCACCCAATCGTGTTTAGTCCTATATTCTTTTTACACTAGTTTGCTGTATTCTCCAATGTTTATGTCACCCCATAACCTACATTTACTATTTTGTTCTGTATTTTTTATTTTTACTTTGACATAGTTAGTCCTTATGGTGGTGTTTGTGCTGCTATCAGAAGAGATTCAATTAATCTCTTAAGGTTTCCCTTTCATAGCTTCTGTTGTATAGCCATAATCATAATGATATCAATCCAACGGTACATATGCTAATACAAACACAGGCGAAAACAGGTGGACTCTTTTGTTCAGCAACGAACGGTTTATTAACTTCTGACTTCGGTTCTTCGACATGAATAGAGAGACACAATTCTTACAATGATAACCCCGCCAACGCTCAGCGCATATTTTGATGTTTAGGATCTCAATTCATTTCTGCCGATAAATATCCGAAAACTCAACTCTTCTTCAAAGATAGAGAACTCAATTCTCTATGCCACAAAGGCAGAGAACTCAACTGTCTGCTTGCATGGTCCAATATCAACTTTCAACTGACTCTTTTTCAAAATCCTCAAATTCTCATGACCATCTCTTCCGGACTTGACCTCATCCACACTCCAGCCCCATTTTCTGTCTGGAGGTTTATTATGACAATGGTGATTGTCATATCCTTTGCACGCGAGCGTAAAACTGCACCCAATGACTATGCACCTGAACTCTTAACCTGAACAGTTCAAATCCCAAACAAACTGAAAGATAGAATATAGTTAACGAAAAAGGATTAATATAAAAAAATCATTCTTTAATTATATAACACTTTATCTATGTTTTGTGAATAATTTCGCTCGTTTGTTACTTGAAATGTGCATTTAGTTGTTTTTCTTAGCGTTTTTTCTGGTTATTTTTGTTTTGTTGCATGTACTGCCTGTATTGTTTCTGGTCACTGCAATTAGTCTTTCTTTGCACTTTTTTTATGTTGTCTTCTTGTCGCTGTATCTATGAACAGGTCACCCAGCCGGCCCACTCAGGATCAACCTGATCACGGCAACCAAATATGAAAATGTCTGCCGTGGAGTTTACTCGACCACACGACGTTTGACCTTCCCAAGGGGAGAGGGGCGGAGATCAAATCTCAGCTGAATCATCTGTCTGCCTACGTTGTGAATTTTAGATCCAAACAACTAGATTTAGCGTTCGGGCCGAAGGCCGAGAGCCGAAACAACCTGATCCTTCAATAATAAAAATAAAAATAAAAAAATGTCCAGAGAACGAACAAACAGGGGATTTAATGATTAGATAATAATGGTTTTAGAAAAAAAAATCAGTTAACAATCACAAAATGATTGTTGTTATTTCGATGTTCCTTTCCTCGTAAACACAAGTAGAATGTCACGGAATCTTGCCCCTATCTTGTGGCGGTCAGTCTTTCTCCCTTAGACTCACTAAGCATTTTCAGTGCGTTATGTTAATCTTAACTTCAGTTTGTAGAAACAGCTGAGATGTGAGAGGATCTTGTTATCTCCGAGTCTGGTGCAAGTCTCTTTTCTATAGGAGTCTCAAGTCAACCCAGCAAGGTCTCTTGCCACTCTTTGCAAATGTCGGCAAAAATTTGTTTTATATAATTATTTATTCTGTCTCCAATTGGACGTATATCATCAACGGTTTTTAACTAAATCTTCAACAATTCCATTCACAGTTGCTTTCTACTACTCCAACAGTGAATCTCTGTGTCTGCTATTAGGAGGGGAGGTTGGATGCCTCTATACAACTTCTGGTGCGACTGCTGACATAAGGCTTCGCCCTCCTTCCCCCCTCATCACGTATACTTTCTATCCATTTCACCCACAAGGGCACAGCCCCTTTCTTACGTGATTCATACATCATCACTTCCAAAATTAGCACAAAATTTTCCATTTCTTCATGGTTGATTTTATCTTAGGCACCTGGGCTGACCTCCCTGTAATCTTTTATTTCCTGCTCATCCTTTGTTTCGACTAGTGATTTCTCTAACTTCAGCCCCCCCCCTCATTCTTTCCTGGCCATAAACACCAACTTCAATGCTTTTGTAATTTTCCTGCAATATTTTACTCTTCCTTCTCATGGTGACAATATATTGCATCACTCTCTAAAAAAACAATGCAGTGTACCAATCTTCTAAAATCCACGCCGAATATTGTTCATTATAAAATCTAGTAGTCTAGACTCCATAGTTCCAATCTGCCCGGTTACTTATCGATGCATCCACGCTGTCTTGAATGTTGGCGATTCTTCTTTCAAATTCTTTTTCAACACATACAATGTGTCTATGCCATCTCTCGGATGTAAGACTTTATACATGGTCATGAGTTTTCTAGTTCTTTATCCATTTTAAATTCTTCCCTCGACCACTTCAAGAATGGTCACAAGTATCTTACAAGGGGATACAGCTCAGCTATGTGTTCCTTTGATGAGATTTCTGCTGAACGGTTTGGTTTCGAGTAGTTTTCTCGTTCTTCTGAAGTATTCTTTTTTGCAATTTTTCTTTCATCTCCACTTGCTTGATGGTGTCTGTTTCCATTATTCTCAAGTATTTGTCAGTTTTATTTTTCACCGAAATTCTGATTTTATCTTGGTTTGGTAGTTCTATTCCTTCCGTCATGTGTTGTTTCCCGCTTCTCACTATGAGGATGGGACATTTTTCTAAGCCAAAATCCATTCCTATGTTCTACATGTGTATTCTCACTGTCTGAATTAGGGTTTACAATTCTTTTTCTTTTTTGGCAAACAATTTGATGGCGTTTATTTACATATGATCATCTTCTCTTGTAATTTAATAAGTTTCTGTACTACTGTGCATTTTCTAAGTATGTAATTGAGTGGCATCATCTCTATAACAAATAGTAATGGTGAGAGCGCATCACCCAGGATGATACCTCTGTAGACTTTTACCTCAGCCCTGCTTTTTTCGATTCAGTTGTATGGTTCTGTTTTTTCTGTATTTAGCGTTTCGGTTACTATTATAGGGTCTAGCTGAAATGTTTCATTTATTTGTTGGATTATTTCTAATATTTCAAGGTCAGAAAACTAACCTTGCTTTATGATAATCCAAGCTTAGTCAACAAGTCTTTGGCTTGTAGTCTTAAACCTAGCAAATTATTCCCAGATCTATATCATTCTTTTCTATATCCTCTTTGCGTGGGGTTGCTTAAAAAAGCTCTAAATAGCAAGTTTGTTGTCTTAGCTAATCCATTTTATGTGTTGGAATCTGATTTTAGAAGTTGCTTAAGTCGTCGTTTGTGTACTTTGGTGCCTCGTTTGGATGATATTTTTTAAACACATTCGTTTGCATTATCCTAAGGAGAAGAGTACGTGAGAAAAAAATCGTTCTTGAAATATATGCATTATTTCTTTATATAGTCTTTGGTAATGATATCGAAAATGGCCATTATTCTTTTCAAACTTTGTTTTCATGTCTTAAATAATGACATTTGATAATAAATCTATTAACTGTCTAAAAACGGGAAAATTTGCACATTTCCCCATCGAATCTGAATAATAATAAAATAATAAAACTAATTCAAAATTTACATATATTTATCAAAAAGTTTTCCAAAAATAAATACGAATATCTATAAGTGAGTAGTTTTTTTAGATTTGAAGCTAAAAGGATGATAAGTTTTACATATCAACACCCAAAGATAGCCTCTCGTTATGTTTTGAAAATTTAATTACCCAGGCAAAAAAAGCAAATTTTTCCATTTGCTTTAAGCATTATCTAGTAGGAAATAACACTTTCTGCCCTGGAACAATTAACAGTGGAGATTTTGTTTCAAAGTGTATTAATATCCTTTTGTGCATATTATATGATTTCATGTTTCATTGAAAATCCTCAGCCGTTACTTCCTTTCCTTCTTTTTCTCCTCACCATGGTCAATAAAGGTCCTTAGATAAGGTCAGGCAGTGCACATTAATCTGTTTACCTTTCCAAAGTCTTCATTGATTTTTCGTCTTCTTTCCTTTATCAACAAAAATGAACCTAATTGCTTTTTATTCAAACATTATTCAACGCTTCTAACGTCTTCAGCTTTGAGAGATTATTTCCTCTGTCTGTGTATCAGAATAACCAACTGTGAAGGACACTTTCGTGATTTTATTTTTGCTTCCTCCTTTAGAATCCTAATTCAAAGTTTTAAACCATTTTACGATATTCAGTATCTGAGATTCTTCAGGAAGACAAAATTCTGCAAATTTTCAATGCTCCTAACTCATTTATCATAGAAAGGCTACTGCTACACAGGTACCAAAGAATATGTTCCCGGTGAGTAAAATAACCAAAGAATACGTACCCGGTGAGATAATACCTAAAGAATATGTACCCAGCGAGTTAATAACGACGATTATGTACCCGGTGAGTCAATAGTAAAAAATATATACCCGGCGAGTCAATAGTAAAGAATATATACTTGGCGAGTCAATAGTCGAAGAATATGTACCTGGCGAGTCAATAGCGAACAATATGTACCCGGCGAGTCAATAACTAAAGAATATGTACCCGGCGAGTCAATAACGAAGAGTATGTACCCGGTGATACAATAGTAAAGAATATATACCTGGTGAATCAATAGTAAAGAATATACACCTGGTGAGTCAATTGTAAAGAATATGTACTTGGTGAGTCTATAGTCAAAAATATGTACCCGTTGAGTCAAGTTCAAATTCTCAACGAAGCTGTTTACGGAACCGTAAACAGCTTCGTTGAGAATTGGGCTAATGTCATGGAGAAAGGCATAGGAGAATCTTTCCCTCCCAAATTTGATTTCATTGTAAAAGAAACCTGGTAATCTACCTCGGAACCAAAGTAGTTCGAGCTGTGAAGTGCTTGGTAGTATCGTGGTATTACGAAATGTAGAGGCAAAGCTCTTCCCCCGAACGCACCAGCCCTTCACTTTAGCACATCAGCTCTCCTGTCTTAGTCGTGACACATTTACAGCTAACTGCTCTCTAGCTTGTGAATTACTTATTCCGTCTGAGAAAACTGAACTGATGAATGTTCAAGAAGCAAGAGAAAGTCGGTTAGTATTTCTTTTCCCAGATAAGTTGCAGTACCAAGGTGAAAGTGTCCATTCTGTCTAAACATTTATTAATATATAGGTGATGGTCGAGTAGATATGTACTCACGTCTTTCTAAAAGATGTGAGCCAGCAGTAAAACACAAACATGTTTGACAGTGTTTTGAACGCGTCTCACTGAGTCCATTTGCTGCAGCAATAAACATTCCTCGATGAGTTACGCAATCCGACGTAAGAATATATGAAATATACACTTGTTATAGTATTTTTCTCTTCCAGATTGTGATAGATCCGCCTCGCCTACTGGCTTTGCATTTTCTCAATGCATTGTATCTATTTTGGTTTGGTTCCTTTGTTTAATGGTATATCAACCTTTGTAGGTTATTTAATGCCAAAGCTATTCTCCTAGAAGAACAGTAGTGGTGCTATTTAACCCATAGCTGGGAGGTTAAAGGGGTTCATACCTTTCCCAAGGGTATTTACCCGAAAGTGAACGTAATAGCGCGACTGGAATACGAACTCGCTTTCTACGACTCCACAGTCCATGGCTTTAACCATTACGCCACGAGGAAACCCACTGTATCTATTTTATTACACCTTATTATATTTAGCAGCACCCCAATGCCAGGCTGAATGTTTTTGTATTTAGCGGAGACATATCACATATCCTAGTTATGAGTCTCGGTGAGAGAATTTTGGATGTCGTGGAAATCAACCGGATGATTGAGGCACTCTAGTTAACATAACTATTAAAAATAGCTAGAATATTAAAAAGAGTGCTAGAGAATTGAATTGATTTATAACGATTCTCTATAGGAACACCAAAGTAAAAGTACCATCACCAGATGGAGACACAGAATACTTCGACATTGTAGCAAGAGTACTACAAGGGGACACGCCAGCTCCATACCTCTTTATCATTTGTCTAGACTACGTACTTAGAACATCGATTGACAAAATCAGAGAGATCGGCTTCGAGCTGACGAAGAAAAGAAGCAGAGGTACCCCGCAACAACAATTACCGACGCCGACTAGGCCGATGACATAGCGATACTGGCAAATAGACCCAACCAAGCCGAAACACTACTGCATAGTTTGGAACGAGCAGCCACAGGCATAGGCCTCTATGTCAATACACACAAAACGGAATATATGTGCTATAATCAAACGGGTGACATCTCCACTCTAGACGGAACCCCTCTTAAGCTAGGAGACAAATTCACTTACCTAGGAAGCAGCGTCGCATCAGCCGAAAAGGACATCGACACGAGGTTAACGAAAGCATGGGCAGCTATCAATAGGCTATCGATTATATGGAAATCAGACCTAACCGATAAAATGAAACGCAGTTTCTTCCAGGCAGCGGTCGCATCGATACTGCTATATGGATGCACTACATGGACTCTAATAAAACGGCTGGAGAAGAAGCTAGACGGAAATTACACAAGAATGCTGCAAGCAATCTTGAACAAGTCCTGGCGGCAACACCCCACAAGACACCAACTGTACGATCACCTGCCTCCTATCACGAAAACTATTCAAGTTAAACGAACCAGACATGCAGGACACTGCTGGAGAAGCAGGGACGAGCTCAGAAGTGATGTACTCTTGTGGACCCCCACACATCGCTGTGCAAAAGCAGGACGACCAGCACGAACATACATTCAGCAACTATGTGAGGATACGGGATGTAGTCCAGAAAACCTGCCTGAGGCGATGAACCATAGGGAAAAGTGTTGAGAGAAGGTCAGAGATATCCGTGCTACCAGCACGTTATGAAGATGATGATGATGATTGTAACTTGATCTCCTGCGTAAACCAAGTTACTGTTGATATTAAAACTCAATAAGGAAATAATCTCTGCATTATACCCTTGTAATTCTCCTCTAACTTTCATTCTTTGGATCTGGTGCACACCACACTCAGTAGAGAAACGGACGGATGGACTAAGCTAAGAGAAACGTAAATCCTCGATAGACACTCACGTATTCATTTGCTACTCTGGTTATTAGGAGAAGACGATTACGAAATTTGGAGGAAAAGCTCTTCTCCCTAACGAACCAGCTCTTCACTTGAGCACATCAGCTCTCCTGTCTTAGTCGTGACACATCTACAGCTAACTGCTCTCCAACACGATTTTCGCTTTCACTGAAATATTACATCAGTATTGGAGTCCGGGAGACCTGGGTTCAATCCTTGGTCGCCTCATACCAAATACTTTTAAAATAGTACTTGATACCTCCTTGCTTTACACTAAGCAATATGTTACGTATCAAGGGTAAAGTTGAGCAATCCAGGGAAAGGAGTAGCGCCCACCCCTACACTTCGGTATAGTAGGTATTGGAAAGGGAGCCGTCTGGTTGCCATCGACTACGGTTGCCAACAAAAATTCTTTAAAAAATAAGAGTTATAAATAACCGTTGCTTTGGTTTTATTTTCGTAAATTTTAACTACGCTTAATCAAAAATGAATAACCTCGCAAGGAAAAATATTTAAAATTCCTATTTGATGTGATCCTAGGTAAAATGCCCAGATAATACATTCTGATTTTTGAATCGATCCATAAATGCCAAAAAATATTTATGGTCACCTAATGAATTTTTAAAGCATAAAATTAAGGATTTTCATAAATTCATAATCGTTCATAAATGTTTAAATCGTATATGATAGCACACACACACACACACACACACACACACACACACACACACTCAATATATATATATATATACATATATATATATAGTTTGGTCTAATGGGCAGAGTGTTCGCCCATGGTCCGGTTGACCGGGGTCTCAATCCCAGGTCAAGTCATACCAAAGACTCTAAAAATGGTACTTGATGCCACCTTGCTTAACACTCAGCATTATAAGGTGAGGATCAAGGGTAAAGTGGAGCAATCCAGGGGAAGTAGTAGTGCCCTTCCCTACACTACGATGTAGTAGCTGTTGAAAAGGGAGCCTTCCGTTTACCCTCGACCAAGGTCGCCAACAACTATATAGTTTGTAAGTTGGCCGATCGTATTCGAGGGCAACCCGAAGACTCTCAACTCAATAGCTACTACTCCGAGATGTAGGGGAGGGCGCTACTCGTTTCCCTGGATTGCTCGACTGGATTTTATGGTATATTAACCATTATAGGTTATGTCATGCCAAATTCTCGTTTGAGATGACCAAAACAGATAAAGAGATAGATAACAAGAAAAACTGTCTACGGAATCCAAGTCATCGGCATGCATTGATGATGATAACGATGATAGAATTCTAAAATTAAATTTCATATATTTTGGTTGGGTTTCTTTGTTTAATGTCATATCAACCTTTATTGGTAATTAAATTCACGAGGCCATCCATGCAAAAGACGAGCAGAACAAGAGGTTTCATGCCTTCCTCAAAGCTATTAGTGCATCAGTGGACTTAATAGCGTAGCTGGAGTTCGAACCCTCTAACTTCCTGTCTGCTGTCCTGCACTTTAGCCATTACACCACGAATAGTTCCTCCCTGCTATACATTCATGTTACAGTAAAATTTGTGTTACATAATCAATCATTGTAAGCAGATAGCGCCGGGCTGTGGATAGATAAGTTATCAAAAAAGACGGCAATCAAAAGAAATACAAGTTGGCAGAGTTCAACATCTCATCCAGTGAGCCAAGTGTAACAAGATATGGTTTATCTAGCATGCCGAAACAAGTCGTGTCGAGATCACCAGTGATCGTTGATCAACGTTGTGAAAGGGGCTGACAAGATTATGTTACCCACCTGAGATGGAAAAAGGGAATGAGGTGCTCTGTTCAGGTTTGGGTTTGGTTTTGTTTTATGGCATATCAACCACTGGAAGTTATGTAATGCCAAATTGGGTTTATTTATATATATTAATATATATGATTTATAAACATAGGTCAAAAAGTTAAATTGTTCCAAGTATTGATCATAAACATCAGTCATTTGTTTACATACAGTTTAATGACAAACAGTTCTATTTCTAATAATTCAATTTAGCATGTCAAAATTAAATGGTTCCAAGTATTGCAATTTATCACAATTAATTAAATTAAACATCAGTCATTTATTTACACACAGTTAAATGATCATGCAGTTCTTTTTCAAACAATTCAATTAAGCATAAGTCATTCATTTGCACTCAGTTTAAATGTAAACATTTTTATTTGGCCCATAGATAGGACCCTTTCAGGTCCTACCACTCCAGCTCAGAGTGAACTAGGGAGAAATGGAAATGAAGGGATACTCCATGTTTCCCAAAACTTCAGCACCATCAGAGTGTTTAAGGTCAGATCCAGGGCACTCATTGGTGAGTGGTCGTTCCCCTTCTTCAGAGATGCAGTCGGTGTATTCTATAACTCCAGCCGACAGGGCTGATGCAGTCTGTGAACCTTTATAAAAGACAAAGGATTTAGTAAAGACTGCCTCTTTCTGTTTAGGTGTCTTACGTACAAAGAGACAAACTTTCGCGTGAACGGAGAATGAGAAACGAAACAAAGATACAAGATGAGTCGGTTCTTAGAAGAACAAAGAAGTTAACTCGCGCGTTGTATCCGTTATGAATTTCGTTTGGTTCCTCTGCCTCAGAAACTGAACGGATAGAATAAAGCAACAAAGGTCCTAACGCTTAAGGCAATTCGTATTTTTGTCTTCCTAAACCCATCCACATCCGACAATTATCCCTCACCGGCATAGCAGTCATCCATGCCTTCGCTACACTAACATTAAAGAAAGTTAGGCTACGAAAAAAAGGACTACTTTTTACGAAAAATATTATCAAGAAGTGTTTAATAAGTAAAATATATATTTCAGGATTTTGATTAATAAAGTTTGATATATAAAATTTATTCTCTTCTAATGAAATGCAAGGTTTGATTATTTTTGTCGACCATTACATAAGGAAAACGGATATTATTAGATATTATTTGAACTAAAATCTCTGACTTTGAAATCTTTTGCCAAAATATATAATAGTTTGCTGTCCAAATATGCGTGGCTCCACTAGGAAAAAATATTCAGAAACCTACATGATGTTATCCTGGTTAAAATTCACGGGTACAACATTCTGATCTTTGAGTCTATTCATACATAGCAAGTCCTCTCAGTAAAGAGAGGAACTATACTATTGTATACATATAAAATACTAACTTCCATGTTTAACATAATCTTTCTGAGTTTTATTTTACTCAATAAAAAGATAGCGATGATAATAATAAAATAAATAATCAACTGGCTATTTTTTTAATGCTGAATCGAAGAAAAGAAACATTTTCCTTCTTTTTTGATGCCAGTGATTGTAATTGCGTGCGCCAAGCAGAAGAGAGAACAATACCAGTGATTAGTTTTGGTGAACTGGGGTGTCTCAGGCAACTATTTGATGGCTGTGAATTGCAGTGATTCAATTACGGTTGGCAATTATTATTAGTTATTGAAGAGGTTCTATTGAAACAGTTGGTTTGAAGAAAAAGAAAGTAATATTTGACTGGAAAATGAAGAATAAAGGACGATTGTGAAATGCATGAAAGAAGAAGAAGAAGAAGAAGAAGAAGAAGAAGAAGAAGAAGAAGAAGAAGAAGAAGAAGAAGAAGAAGAAGAAGAAGAAGAAGAAGAAATCAAGATGTAAATAAAACTAAGAAGACTACATGGAAATTTAAGATTTTAGAGAAACATTTTGAAATTTTTAAGCTGTCTTTAAACATAGAGTAGTTTCGTAGGTCCTGCTGTAATTATTGAAGAAAATGGTCGATATTAAATGTAAAATATGTGGCAGCAAATGGTTTAATTAAAGTGGGTGTAAATTTTACGTATAATTTTATATATATATATATACATATATATATATATATATATATATATATATATATATATATGACAGACCCTTTGCACATGTAGGACGCAACACCAGGCCAATTTTAAGCAGAATTTCAAATGCTTGAATAAAGAGTTTTCCTTTTATATCGGCCCTACTATAGCTAGGGGAAGAATAATTGATTATCTTTCTCAATTGCATTGGCACAAAGTAAAATGCAAACAATTTCTCTGGGATTTGAATAATGTCAATATGTATATATATATATATATATATATAAACTGTTAGCAGAGCTTAG
The DNA here is from genome assembly GCA_963585895.1 of Sepioteuthis lessoniana. Lineage (NCBI taxonomy): Eukaryota > Metazoa > Mollusca > Cephalopoda > Myopsida > Loliginidae > Sepioteuthis > Sepioteuthis lessoniana. Next base: position 67,228,849 of record OY757924.1, on the reverse strand, counting down.
AATTTGCAGATTGTATCCGCTGCAAAGAGGTAGCACTTTCCTAAAAAGGAGAGTTTTGGTACATGGGTTTATCTGGAAGTGAGGCTATAATATCTTCTCTACCTTGGATTGGTACTACCCGTTATATATATATATATATATATATATAATGTAAATTGACCAATATATATATATATATATATATATGGAGACAGAGACAAAGATAGAAATATGATGAATAAAAGGCAATATGGAATACATATATATATATATATATATATACATATATGTGTGTGTGTGTGTGTGTGTGTGTATCTGTGTCTGTGTCTGCAAGAGAATAGGAGAGAGAGAGGGAGAGAGAGGGAGAGAGAGAGTGAGGGAGAGAAGATATATATATATATATATATATATATATGTATGTTGAGGATGAATGATAGATTGATAAAGATTGTGAAATTAGTAAATCTTTGTTGAGATACAAATAAACAATAAGAAAAATAACAGTAATAATAATATGACAAAAATCGGAAAGCAATAGATCAAATATAGCAGAGTAGGTGAATTAACAAATTACAAGTGTGACACTAAACAGATAGATAAGCTGGTCCTACCCAGAATGTATAACAAACTCAACGAGCCTGCACACCCCCGGCTGGGACCACGTATAAGAAAATAAAATGATGCCAAACATGTCCCTAAAACACTTGCTCAGACGAATGCATAAGCGAGAAACTGCTTTTTTGCCTCTATAGCTACGCCATCTATATATATATATATATATATATATATATAGAGAGAGAGAGAGAGAGAGAGACACGCTCGTAGCGTAGAGGATATCATCGTAGGAAATGGACCCAGAAACTATTTTCCTTCCAACTGTAGATAAATAGAAGGGCAAAGTGCGCTCTTTTGCCTTGATATAGCAACAGGTCAAGGAGAAGAAAAAATTCTAGATGTAACCTGTTAAAATCCATTAAAAAATTAAGCGTATGTTGCATCCTGCCCATGCAAAAGGTTTTTTAATATATATAAATGTGTGTGTGCGTGTGTGTGTGTGTGTAGATTCAGGTATGATAGTGAAAGAGAAGGAAGAGGCGGAGATTTTAGACTAATACTATGATCAATTCTTTTGAAACACTTACATATCCGGGTCTGTGTGGGCAAACATGAACTTGTGTGAGTATATGTGCTTTATACATGTGTGTGGGTATATATATGTATACGTGTATATATGTGTGTATATGCATACATGAATATATGCAAATGTATATATATGTCTATGTGAGTATCTATCTATCTATCTATCTGTATATGTGTGTATATATATTATAAAGAACAATCAAAATTGATGCATATATTCCATTATAAAATAATCTCACCAGTCCATTGACAGGTTCATCGGATATATTTTAACAGAAATTTGTTTCTTCTTAACCGTTAACACCGGAAAATATATTTCATCTTGCGTAGGGTTCAATGGGTTATATATATATATATATATATATATATATATATATATATATATATATATATATATATATATATATATATATATATATATCCCGGATTGGAAAATTTTCCATTGCACAATTTCATTGAATCTCCATTTACGTCCGTTCTTCGGTATTAATCTATTTTATTTATTATTGATAAACATATTTCTCGTTCCAAAGTTTTTAAAAAAATTTCAATTAAATCTTTGAAATGTCAATTTTTTAAAAGAATTTTTAAAAGATTTATATCTTTTATATCAATCGTTTTAGGAGTCTCCTACCATTTCGTAATTCTAATTTAATCCTACTAAATTGTTTTTTGTTTTTTTTAAGTTACCGATATCTACGATTTTTCAATTTTTTTGAAAGTTATATGATGATATTGAATACCTTATCAATTGTTTTAATCAGTTAAATTTTGTATTTATTTATAAGAAAAATATTTTAAGAATTTATTTTATTTTAATATATTTTTTAAGAACATGGGATTATTATCATATCTTAATTTTATCAGATGTTTAGATTTAACAGTATTCACATTTACTCAAAATTTTGAAAATTATCTAATGATATTGGATTCTTTAATCATTGTTTTAATCAGTTTAAGTTTATTTTCATTCAAAAAAAATCTAATCTTCGTTTTTTATAATTCCGTAGTATTATCATAAATTTATTCTTGGATTCAATTAGTTTTGATTAAATGTATAATTGTTTAAATGTTACCAATACATCAATATTAGAATAAGATTTTTTGAAAGTTATTCGCTAATATTAGATTCTTTATCTATCATTTTCATCAGACTATTATAAAACCATTAGTAATATAATGAACATTTTTTTTTATTAATATAGAGATTAATAATATAGTTATTTAATTTGAAATAAAATTGGATCTTTCAGTCATTTGCTCCCTTTGTCTATTTTTTTAAAAAATTTACCTCCCTGCTATTAAATTCTTTCAGTACGACAAATAATAAAATTAGAAAGTAAATGAAAATTCTTAGTGTAAAATTAACTAATTATTTGATAAAATATACTAAAATATAAATTTAAAATTCTTATGGTTAGGACTCATAATTAGTTTTAATAAATAGAACAGAATTGTAGATATTTTAGCTACTATTAATCTATATATAAAAAAAAAAAACAAGTGTGAAAGATTACATTAATTTAGGGTTACATATCAGTCATTATTCTGCATATGAATTGTACAGGAGTTAACATTAATAGTAAACTAATTTATATTATCTGTCCCAAAAGGGTACCTACATTTTGAATGAAAATTCTTTGTTAAAAAATCACCTTATAATTAAAAATTAATTTAAAACTCCTGGTGTTGTATAAACATGTGATTTAATGAAAATTCTATCATAGTTTAAACATATCACATATAATTCTAACTCGATTATTAAAAGAAAAATTATATGAGTAAAAATATAAAAGATAAAAATTTCTATATTTATATATTTTTTAACATAGTTCAATGTTAAAATTCTTATTAATATCATATTATGAATTTATTTCTATGTCTACATTTAGAAATAAATTTTTTTCTTTCATTTAATAAATTAATCGTATCTTTATATTTTAAAACACAACCATGTAAGTTACTTGTTGCTGATTATTTTTTCCAATTATTGGGGTTAACCCCAGGTCTCTTAGTTCCAAGTAAAATTTTGATAAGGCGGTTTGGTTCCTAAATCATCATCATCATCATCATGTCATGCCACAGACACGGATATCCCTGACCCTCTCTCGCCACTTTTCCCTATCGTTCATCGACTCTGGCAAGTCTTCAGGGCTACATCTCGTATCCTCACATAGTTGCTATATGTATGTTCGAGCTGGTCGTCCTGTTTTTGCCCGGCCATATGTGGGGAGGGGGTCCATAGGAGTACATCACTTATGAGCTCGTACCCGCTTCTTCAGCAGTATCGAGCATATCTGGTTCGTCTGACTTGGATAGTTTTCGTGATAGGAGTCAGGTTGCCGTATAGTTAGTGCCTTGTGGGGTGTTGCCGCCAGGACTTGTTCAATATTGCTGGCAGCATTCTTGAGTAATTGCCGTCTAGCTTCCTCTCAAGCCGTTTAGTTAGCGTCCAAGTAGTGCATCCATACAGCAGTATCGATACGACCGCTGCCTGGAAGAAACTGCGTTTCATTTTATCGGTCAGGTCTGATTTACTTATGATCGATAGCCTATCGATAGGGCTCCTAAATAGGCGGTTATTAAAAAATTATTTATGGTTATAAAAAACTTTACGACTGAATTAGCATTTTTCCCTGAAAATGATTAATTAAATTAATATTACTCACTACAAATATAATTCAATTCAAATCTGAAAATTGTATTTTTCACAATTAAAAATAGTATTCTTTACAGCAAAAATGGGTATTTTACGGATAAAAATTGTATTTTTATGTACTGAAAGTAATACTCTTCACAACTGAAAATAGAATTTTTCACACGCTTAAATCTTTAGTAATATTTTTAGAACAATTACAATGAAAAAAATATATTTACTAAAATATATAAACGTATAACAGATATTCTAACAAATCTTTTATACTTAATATATGAAGATAATGTTTCTCAATTTAATAGTATGGATGTTCAAATGGACATAAAAACAGTAACCTTTGTTACCACCGCATAGTTATCCATGAAAGATTCAACTAGTTGCAAAAGTTTGGTTTCGTTTGGTTTGGTTTATGGCAAAACAGCAACTGTTGGTCAATTAATGGATACGTCTAAAAATGATTTATCCTTTTTATACATGTATTAGATATATGATATCAAAACACATTTTGTAGATTATTTTTTAAAACAAAGTTGAGCTCATTTTGGGGCCCACAGTTGAATGGTTTCACTTAATTTAAAAAAAAATCAGTTTAACATTAGTACATATTTATTTGTTTACACACAATGAAATATAATACCAGTTCAAAATCAAACAATTCAATTTCGCATAAAAGCAGTTTAAATGTCAGCAGTTCTATTTAAAAAAAATCAGTTTAGCATATCAACACAGTTAAATGGTTCGAAGTATGAAAAAATCCTGGAGGCAACACCCCACAAAGCAGCAACTATACGGCCACCTAACTCCTATCACGAATACTATCAAAGTTAGACGAACCAGACAAGGAGGACACTGCTGGAGAAGCAGAGATGAGCTCATAAGTGATGTTCTCTTATGGACCCCCCACCACATGGCCTAGCAAAAGCAGGGCGACCAGCTCGAACCTACATACAGCAGTTATGTGAGGATACGGGATGTTGCCCTGAGTATGTGCCAGAAGCGATATACGATAGGTAGGAATGCCGAGAGAGGGTCAGGATTATCTGTTCTGGTGGTACGACAAGATGATGATGATGATTGCTATTTACAAAAAACAATTCAATTAAACATCAGTCATTTGTTTACACACGGTTAAAAGTAAAAACAATTCTTTTTTCAAGCTATTCAGTTTAGCATAAGTACAAAGTTTGAATGTCAAACAGTTCTACTTGACCCATAGATAGGACCCTATCAGGTGCTCCCACTCCAGGCCAGAGTGTACCTTGGAGTGGTGGCAATGAAGGGGTACCTCACATTTCCCAAAGCTCCAGCTTCACTGAAGAGTCACCATCAGATTGTTTTGTGTCCTTTCTCGGGAACTCGTTAAGGGAAGTTTAACTCCTCTGCAGTGAATTGCCCCAGCCAACTGGGTTACTCGTTGAAGAAGTCTTACCCCTCTGCAAAGATTCAGCACATCCAACAGGGCCATCAAAAGTTAGGTTTGGTTTCTTTTTGTTAATTGTATATCAACTTCCGTGAGTTATTTAATGCCAAATTCCTAATATTACGATAGGAACGGAACTTTTCATAACTCCATAAAAAGACAAGGTTGTATGACTAATAAGTAAAGAAAAGTTGGCGACCGTAGTCGAGGGCGACCCGAAGACTTCCTTTTCAAAAGCTAGGGGAGGGCGCTACTTCTTTCCCTGGATTGCTCTACTTTACTCTTGATATACACCTTATATTGCTGAATATCAAGCAAAGATTAATCAAGTACTATTTTAAAGTCCTTGGTATAACGTGAACTGGGATTGAACCCAGGTCTCCTGGTCCATTAGCGAACACTCTACCCGCTAGGCTAAGTAAAAAGTAAAGTTGGCGACCGTATTGAGGGTGACCCAAAGGCTCTCTTTTCAATAACTATTACACTAATGTGTTGGTGAGGGTGATACTCCTTCATACCTTATAATGCTGAGTGTTAAGGAAAGAGATACCAAGTATCATTTCTTGAGTTTTTGGTATGACTAGACCTAGGATTGAACCCCGGGCCAATGGCAAACACTGTACCCACTAGTCCAATAAGGATACAAAAACACGAATAGAGTTACCTGCTTTTTCTTTTAGACTGTGCTTCTAGTCTCGCTTTGTTATGTTAAAGCAGACTTGAGATAAAACTTCTCTCGCGGTCTCACCGCAGCTTTTGAAAGGCAAACACCTCACACAGTCGATAAAATACAATAGATTTGAATGAGACCAATTTTACTTTAGCTGTTTTTTGTTGGTTTTGGCTTTTTTTTTACTCAATCCGACAATACCAAGATTCAATCTCAAATACAGCACCTTACGAGAGGTACATGAGGTACTATTTGGAAATCGACATGACATGCGGAGTTCAAATCCTTAACAAAGAATAACAATAAAACAGCAGATTTTTTTAATGGATATGATTCTCACCGGTTGCCTCATATTTCTTGCCTTGATACTTAGTATCAGAAGGAAATATGATCACACAAACACACACATACACTAAATCAATATAGCCCAGCCGGTTGGGGCTGTTGAATACACCGATTACATCTCTGCAGAGGGGTCAGACCTCCTCCCACAACGAGTGTACTGGCTATGACATTAAATAACCTGATGTTGAAGCTCTAGGAATACTGGAGTTTTGGGGAATGTGGAATTCCGCTTCATTACCATTGCTCCCAGGTCCACTCTGGCCAGCACCTGATCGGGTCCTATCAATGGGTTAAATAAAACTATTTGATGTTTACAATTGGTGCAAACAAATGTCTAATGCTAAATTGATTTGTTAGAAATAGAACTGTTTGATTATTTAACTATGTGTATCTTCGAAGTATGTTTACAAATCGTATATCTAAAATGTATGTGAAAACAGGATTTGGAGTTAGATAAATAACAACTGTTGATATTCCATTAAAAAAAAAACTAAAACAATTGTATACGAAAGTTATGTGGAACCAGTCGAGGCGTAACAGTTATCGGCTTTGTGATTCAACACGATGATCCGAGTTCAAACCCTGACTGAAGCTATTTAGTTTTCACTTCGCGCTGATACCTTGGAAAAAAGCATAATTCCGTATTTTCTCTTTGCCAGCTTTGGTTGAATATTCGGGTAGACTGGGCTCTTTAGTTATGATACGGCAACCAATCTGGGAGAAGGAAAAATCTGAATTCAAATCCAGCACGAACATCCAGAAAAATTGTCGAAAATGAAGGGGTTGGGTAAATATAGACAAATTTAGATTTGGGCCTCAGAGTAACTTTCTTCATATCAAGTATGAATCAATAAGATATTAAAGGTATCACCAACTTTCTCTTTTAATAAAACCTTACTTCATTTAACTTAAAATATATTCTTTCAGCATCTTTGGGAAGTCTCTGTAGCGTAATAGTTTAAATGCTCGATTGCTGTCTTCGAGCAAACGGGTTCGAACTTCAGTCACAATATTATTTTCATTGCAAAAACCCTTAGTAAAGGTATGAACTCTCCAGTCCCTTTAGCTATGGCTTGAATATCCTTACTGTTGTTATTCTAGGAGGATACTTTTGGCTCTATGTAACCCAAAATGTTGTGCTGCCATTAAACAAAGAAACTAAACCATGATTATGTTTGGAGTTTGCTTTTCATTCATTGATCAATTTTTTAGCGACTTCCTAAGCTGGGGTGTAGGAAGCTTTATTTTCTGCAGAAACTGATATCTCTTTCAACCGGTTTGAACAGCAAACATTTTGAAAGTCAGCAGCCGCAAATTAAAGCGACCAGATAGTATTTAGTTACCCGAAGTGGGCACAAGTCGTAGAAGTAACCGAACTTTAAAGCTGTCCATTCGTGATTACTAGAAGAGGGCTGACTTGTAATAAAACAAGGTGAAACCAAGAATTTACTATGCTCACCTCAAATCTTTAACAGTTTTCTTGACAAGTCACACATATAGAACGGAAAATAATCTAATTAGTGTGACACCGGGCCACCGTACATGATAAGATGATACTGTCTCAACTCAAGAAAACTCTGTTTTATCTAATAGCAACACTTCCTTGCTGATTGTTACATAGTAACGACAAAAGATTCGCCTCTAGATATTGTTTTATTAAAAGTATAATTTTCTTTGATACAAAAGCATTTAAATAACAGCGTAAGAATAAGTACACCTTCATTTATTTTCATGCAAATTGATTTTGATTTTAAATTCAATGATGAAAAATTGAGAATAATTTCTTATTATCCATTGGCTTAATTAGTAGAGTGTTTGCCAATGGTCCGGGAGGCCGGAGTTGCATCCCAGGTCGGGTCATACCAAAGACTCAAAACATGGTACTTGAGGGTAAAATAAGGGTAAAGTGTAGCAATCAAGAGAATAGAGTGTGGTAGCTATTGAAAAGGGAGCCTTTGGGTCGCCCTCAACTACGGTCGCCAACTTTACTTATCATCATTATTCCCCATTTGAAATAATTAAATCCTGGTTTCTTTCGATTAGAATAGAATGTAATTTATAACATACATACAATTAGGAGGAGTTTACTTATATGAGATAATATACATGCATACATAATCGAGGAGGACCCGAAGGCTCCCTTTTAAAACACTACTACACTGATGTGTATGTAAGGGCACTACTCCTTTCCTTGGATTGCTCCACTTTACCCTTAAGCATTTTGACAATTTTGTTGTTTATATTCTTCACTTGCAAAAGATGAAGGGTTGCTATTGAATAATAATGGTAATTTCCCTATCTTTCATACATATATACATTCAAAAGTTCTTTGGTCTTGCAGTTAGAGTGTTCGCCAAAGACCCGGAAGACCGGAGTTTAATCCTCGGTCTAGTCATACCAAAGACTCAAAAAATGGTACTTGACGCCTCCTTCCTTAACCCTCAGCATTATAAGGTATGGATTAAGGGTAAAATGGAGCAATCCAAGGAAAGGCGTAGAGCCATTCCCTACACATCGGTGTAGTAGTAATTTAAAAGTAGTGTTTAAAAATTTCATCAGATTTTTCAAACAGCCACAGCCAACTGGGGCTGTAGTATACGCTAATTGCGAATTTGCGGAAGGGGTAAAAAAAAAAAATTCGTGCCTTGGATATGACACGGAACTCGCGTATTTTTAAGGCTACAATTCAGGGGGTTTTGGAAGTATGAAGTATCCCGTTTTTGTCATTTCTCCCTGGTAGGCTCTGGCCTATACTTATCAGGGCCTCATTTATCGATCAAAGAGAACTGTTTTATCATTTACTTAACTTGATGTCATTTAACTGTATACAAACAAATGAATAATATTAACTTGAATTATTAGTATTAGATAGCAATACTTGAAAACAAGTGCAAATAAAACTACTAATGTTAACAATACCTGAAACTTTTTAATTGCCTACAAATTGTACTACTTGTGTTAATAATACGTTAAGCCATTTAACTGTGTGCAAACAAATGAGCTCTGGTCTGTTTAAAACTGTTACCAGCAAACTATTCATTATTCATTCAGCAGGACACATTGCGCTGTTGCTATAGATGTTTGGTGAAATCATCTGGAGGTTTCAGGTTCAATCACAACAACAAGTAAATGGGAAGGAAATATTACTATAGCTTAACAGTTGTATTTGGTCATGGTTAACGGAAATAGAATGATCTACCCCCCACTTGGATTAGATAAAGGGTTTAGTTCGAGGCTCTGTGTAGACTCCCGTATTTGACATGAAATACTTGAATAAGGATATATCGGTCAAAACGTTATGAAGAAAATATTCCGAATTTTCTATGTCATTAAAACAAACTTTTCTTTGACAAATAACATTTAAGAGAATTTGGTTTAAAAAACCTACATAGTTTGATATACCAAAAAACACAATCAACCAGCCAAGATTTTTCAGAATGATTATTTTCTTTTAAGACTGGGGAATATTTATCTTTCAATATGTTTATTTAATAACCTACTTGAGCCGCAGAATTTAAAATCACACAACAACCTGTGAAGAATTAGGTTTCATTTGATGCTTTTTTTTCGAAAGAAATGGCTGAATCGAATTAGCAATTTATAATTTTCCTGTTTATATTCATAGTTAGGTTTGGTTTCTTTGTTTAATGGCATATCAACTTTTATAGGTAATTTGATGCCAAAGCCATGCATCTAGAAGAACAGTACTGGTGCTATTTAACGCATAGCTGGGAGGATAAGGGGGTTTATATTTTTCTCCAAGAGATTTGCCCGAAAGTGAACGCAATAGTGTGACTCGAGTTCGAACACGCATTATACGATTGCGCTGTCCATCGCTTTAACCATTACACCACGAGGATCATTTGAAAATGTCGTATAGTACGAACGAAGACGCCACAAAATTATCATTCAGAACGAAATTCGACAGGAAATTAATTCATTCTAAAAGAGAATTTAAAGTGCATTTATTTGATAAAACTTTATGATGTTCAGTTTTTCTTTGATCACGTCTACATACGATTCCATAAAAAATACACCGCTAACATGAAAAAAGATTAAATAGATTTACGGCTAATTTTATTTACTGTAAAAAACAAACAAACAAGTGTGACAATATACCCACTGGCAGGTCCCCACTATCTCAACCTCCTGAACCAGCTCATTGCCACCCAATCATTTAATGGTTTTTCTCATTTCAGGCCAGGGACATTTCACATTGCTTTACAAACACACAAGACGCAACATACACAACCGAGAGGGTGGAAGAAAAGAAGAACAATCACGGACTTGGGTTAGCTCCAAGCACAAGAAGGGAGAGGTTTATGACACTTTTCTGTAGCTTTCAGTTCATCTGTGGGCTATCATGAGCGTATATCCGAGCAAAAGTCCCACACAGCTACCAGGAACGCTGACTCATCCTCTCGTGTTGTCCGACCCGGCCTCTAGGTCCACAGGTCCTAACTCCTTGCTTAGCAGTTGCCTTTCTCTGGCCGTCGCCTTCCCCGACTTCTGTCGATTGCTCTCTTCTGTTGACTGCCCTGTTCTGTTGACTGCTCTGAGACCTAGCCTTTCCTCGTCTTCTTCCGGTCTCGTGGGATTTTTCGCGCGCAAGCCAAAACAGACAAATGTATCATCTAACTGGCACTTACTCAGACCCACACCCATAGAAACGAATGCACCCGCATCGTGCCTCACAAGCAGCGGCATTCATAATGTGAGTATTTATGAAAAAACAAAATAAAATAGAATGAAATGTAATAAAGTAAAATATACCGATTAATCTTGACGAAATGGATAACGTGCTAAACTGAAGCCACAAAGTTTGTGTGTTTGAGTTCCGTTTGAGCTTTTATGTTAACTTTCAGACCAATAATACACTGAAGAACACCGTTATTTCCTCAGCAATGATTTACGTAGTACCATGTCTGTTTTTCTAAAACGATAGTTTTGGCATTAAATAAACCTCGTGGGAAAGGAAATCATATCTTCCACAATTCGAATTCCATCGAAAGTTTAACTTTCAGTGCTAAAAAAAGGAAACACTGTCTTTTCTCAGCCTTGTCAATCCAATGGACTCGTGCGTTTGCTGGCTCTATCTTTTATTATAAAACATTTCATGGGCTTAATGAAAAGACATTCTACTAGAGAATCCGACATTATTATAGGATTTGTGATATTTCATATCCGGCCATTCTTTAAAAAAAAACTATAAAGTATAGAATGATCTTACTGGTACGACCATCGACCTGCAACACTCTGCATGGGCTCTTACATGGGCTAAACGGGTTGTGGGAGACTCCAGACCCGATCAATCAGCTGGCCTTGTGAAGCCCTAGCATTTGCTTAATACCCACGCACAAGAAGGATGCGAACCAACGCCAACGTGTTAAGCTAACTTTAATAGGTTTCTCTCTTTCTCTCTCCCTTTCTCTCTTTCTTTCTGTCTCTTTCTCTCTCTCTCTCTCTCTCTTTCTTTATTTCTTCCCCCCCTCTCTCTCCTTTTCTTTCTCACTCACGTTCTCATCCTGCGCTTGGAGTTCTCAAGTTTGCAGCCTTGAACTTTTGCCTATATATTTGTGTCATATTAATTTTCCTCGCCTAGTTTCTGAGAAGCATTGGTGGTACTACTTATGTACACTAACTCCCACGTGTCTTTTATCGAAACAAAGTTAGTTGGTTGGTTGGTTATGTTTTATGGTATATCAACACTTGCAGGTTATCTAACGGCAAATTGTGTTTATTGGTTTACAAATCTTATGTATATATATATATATATATATATATGAAGGTAGCAGGAAAAAATATAATCCAAATAGGTGAATATATCATGATGTAAAGTCGACGTTAACGTTTCGGTTTTAATAACCATCATCAGGACTTGGATATTAAAACTAAAACGTTAACGTCGACTTTACATCATGATATATTCACCTATTTGGATTATATTTTTCCTGCTACCTTCATACTGTCGGATTTTATCCATATTTACTTCCATATATATATATATATAAGACTTGTAAACATATAATTTGTAACTAACATTTTTAAGCAAGCTTGAGCTCATTTGTTTGCACACAGGTAGATGATTTGAAATTTTTTTATTTATCGCTAATTATACTATTCAACACTTAACATTCATTTGCACGCAGTTAAATGATTCCATCATTGCTAATATCAATTTAACATGTGCTTTGATGGCACCCAGTTAAAAGGTTTCGTTACGTTGAATTATTTCATTTTATGGAATATCAACCCCTGATGGCAACTTAATGCCCGATTTTGTTAAAATATGATTTGTTAAGTGAATAGTTTGTAAACGATCCAGAGTTCATTTGTTTGCAAAGGGTTAAATGGTTTCGAGTATTGTTATCTAGTATTAATAGTTCAATTTAATTTTAATAATGTAAGTAAAGTTGGTGACTGTCGTTGAGGGCGACTCGAAGGCTCTCGTTTCAGTAGCTACTACACCGAGGTGTAGGGGAGGGTACTACTCCTTTCCTTGGATTGCTCCACTTTGCCCTTGATACGTACCTTATAATACTAAGTGTTAAGCAAGGAAGTATCAAGTACCATTTTAAAGTCTTTGATATGACACGACATGGGATTGAATTCCGCTCTCCCAGACCATTGGCAAACACTCTACCCACTAACAGTTCTATTTGGTCCATATGTGGGACCCTAACAGGTTCTACCACTCTGGGTCAGAGTGGACTTGGGAGTAATTGTTATAACGAGGTATACGACATTCTTAAGAGATCTAGGGTTGAAGCCTCACCATCAGATCATTTATTGTCGTATCCATGATACTCTTAGGTGGTTTCTTAATCTTCTGTAGAGATACAGTTGGCATTTTCTACTGCCCAAGCCGACTGGGCTATGCAAATTGATAAACTATTTGTTACCAAACCAAAAAGATCTTACTTCTTTTTCCTTTTCGCTAAAACGAGTATAAACAGGATATGATAAAATACCCGTGGTGTAATGATTATCGTCGTAGGAAATGGTCACAGTGACACGAGTTCAAATCCTGGACGAGACTGATTGCATTTCACATAACACTAATATCCTTGGGAAAGGTATAAATTCAATCATTCTCCCTCCGGCTATGGGTAAATAGCAGGGCAGACTGAATTCTTCAACCATGGTGAAGCAACTAGTCTAGGAGAAGGAAAACTCTAAATTCAAACCTGTTAAACTCTCCTTAAAAATTGACCTTGTGTCATATCCTGCCCAAGCGGAGGGGTTGGTAAATACGGATATAAAATAACAGCAGCTGATGGTGAAGACTCCAGTTCTGAAGATCTGGCAAGTATGGATTACACCTTCATTGCTATTACTCCCAGGTCGACTTGGATCTATGCCGTACGCTAGTAGGATTTGTTCCATCTTTCCACTGTGAATGGAATCGAAGGCCTTGGTAAAGTCGACAAATATTAATGTCGCTTGTAGATTTTTTGCCCGTACACCTTCAAGGATTCTACGGATGGTTAATATTTGTGAGGTCGTGGATCTATTTTTTCGGAAGCCATTTTGGTTTTTCCTAAGTATGTTGTCGATTTTGGGTTCTATGCGATTCCGTTGTAGGGCATTGTAGATTTTGGCTGCTATGGATGTAAGTGTTATGCCTCGGTAGTTTTTGGCGAATCCGAAGTCCCCCTTTTTAGGGAAGGGGAGTATGCATCCCTTAATCCATCTATCTATCGGATTTTGATGGTTTAAGGCGTTGCAGTGTCAGAGCAGTATGTCGTCGAATTGTCTGGTCTTCCATACTTCTGGGGTAATCTCGTCCAGCCCGGCAGCTTTCCTATTTTTAATTTTTCTGAGAACCGATTCGAGTTCTTCTTGTCTGAACGGTCCTAGTTTAATGTCTAATTGTTTACTAATTATTCTGGTGATTGGTTCATGTGTTATTTTCGGTGGGTTTCCTAGTAGGTTTTCGAAGTGCTGTTTCCACAGTTTTATTCTTTCTTGTTCGTTTGCTGCTTTCAGTTTTGCTTTGGCTGTGTTCTTTCTTCTACTCACTTCGTTTATTGTTTGCCAGGCTATCCTAGATTGTCTATCTTCCACCGAGTCTCTAATCTTATCTATCTGATTTTGAATGTATTCTGTCTGTTCCTTTATATATATGCCTGCTAATTGATACAGTGCCGTTTTTAGTTTTAAGGCATTTGTGTTTGTTGTTTTTTTTTTATAGTTTTGGGAGGCTGTTTTCACTAGTGCACGTTTTTCTCTCACCGCTAAAGTTTCCCATGAGACTATATTTAGTTTTGAATTTTGTTGGAATGCATTTCGCTGCTGCCTCGAGGTGCGCATTGACGAAATTTTCATATTCGTCGTTTGGTGTACTTTTTTCCGTCTTTTCTTGTAGTGTTTCGAATCTGTTTCTTAATTCTAATACGTATTTATCTCTTATATCTCTGTTGTTCAAAAGGGCCCAGTCATAGTGTTTGGTGGTCGCTGTTCGTTTGACGTTTTTTCGTAGGCTTAACCGTATTTTCGCCGTGACTATTCAGTGATCGGTGGACACACCCTCGAAAGAGGAGTATGCCTCGCAATTCATTGCACTATTTTTCCATTTCTTGTTTATAAGGACGTAGTCTATCTGAGATTTAGTATTGTTCGCGTACGTGTATGTCCATAGTTTGCCCTCCCTTTTTTGGTAGTTTGTATTGAGGCATGCTAATCTATTTTTTATCATAAAATCTGTTAGATGTTGCCCATTCCTAATTGACGTGTTGTGGAGGTTGTATTTGTTGTTTCCGTTTTTCCCGATTTGGGCATTCATGTCTCCGCCAATGACTAACATGTTGTGTTTCGGGATGCTACGCACTAATGAGGATAACTCATCGTAGAAGGTGACTAGTTCGGTTTCTTCACTAACATTGGTAGGGTTGTAGCAGGAAATGATTGTTGCTCTGGGGTTGCCGTTAAAAGTAGCTGCCATCATTCTAGGTTGTATTTTCTCCATGCTATTCAGCGTTTTTAATGCTCTAGGTCCTATAAGCAATCGTATCCGTCCTACAGCGGCGTTGACAGAGTTTTTCCATGCCGATACTGTGACGAGTGACCATTCACTATTAATCATTTGCTTGCGCATATTTTCAATTTAAATTGCTTCAAGCTACAATTTGACATCAGTCATTTGTTTGCATACATCTAAGTATGATATGTAAGAGATTAGTTTGTCGGTAATTTAATTTTTAAATGAATTAGAACTTATAAATTTTCACACAGGTATTGTTGTTGCTTCCACAGTTAAATTGTTTCAATTACACTGGTGAACAACAAATTTGTTGTCTGCGTTTTTTTTACCTGACTTAGAACGAATCTGATGCGCTGAATCCAAGAATCACATTGGTTTTGCTCATACAGGTCAAGTTTTTTACGTTTTTGTTCACATGTACGCATGTGTGGAGCATTTTAGAAGAAGTTGGTGGGTGTAAAATGCCATGTCGAATAATTGTTTTCATTGGAAATGATTAATTTAATGACAAGAAGTATTCAGGTCTGATAGTTCTGGGTGATTATGTCGTAAAGGGATCAGTTTGAAATCATAAAACCTCGAAATCTTCCAAAAATCGGTGCGGCAAAGCATAAAGCTGGTGGATAAAAACTAAAGTTAATGGGGCAGCCGCCCCAGGAAATGTATAGGAAACTCAACCCGCGCATGTACGAGTGTTTTCATGTGTGTTGCGGAATATTTGCGTTGTCGTGCTAAGGGCACCAAATACGGAAAGCGGTGGGCTGCAGTGGCACCAATTTATGACTAATTTGAACCTATTTTTATTTGCAGGTGAATGAGATGGCTTCGACCAGAAGATCGTGCAGAAATAAGCCCGACGTGTTCTGCTACATATCTGGAAAATACACCATTGCTCCTAATAGGAAGCCAGTCACAAGTTTCATAACGTGTGCTTACCATGCTTATTTTGGTATTAAACTTGCTGGCCAGAATAAAGCTTGGGCGCCCCACATGGCGTGCAAGGTATGCCCCGAGACTCTGCGTGGGTGGACCTATGGAGGAGTCTGAACTTTGGAATTCCCATTATTTGGAGGTAGTCAACAATCCATGTCACTGACTCCTACTTCTGCGCTGTTGATGTGACTGGGATCAACAGAAAGAAATTCCAGTGCCTATCTTCGGAGAACTTTCTGACATTAGTGATGAAGATGCTTCCAGTGTTGAAGGACATGAAGACGAAGAAGAAGTGGTTCTTGAAGATGATGCTCCTCATCCATTTTCCCAAAAGGAGTTAAATGATCTAGTTCGCGATCTCAGCTTGTTAACAGACTCTGCCAAACTCTTGGCATCCAGACTGAAGGAAAAAGCCTCCTCTCTGACAGGGCTAGCATCAGCTTC